>JANIHZ010124129.1:0-18350 GCA_027478365.1 Erythroxylum rufum | reverse complement strand
ATCCCTTCAGGAGTAGTTAGGAGACATAGCAAAGAACTTAAGAAAAGTTATATGGCTAATAGAGACCTTGAGAAAGCTCTTGAAGGTTTTAAAATTATAGAGACGAGAAGGTCAAGGCATAATGCTAAGGGAAATGCCCCTATTTCTTCTAAATAATGTATATTATAGCTTAAAACACAAGGTGGTTGACTAACCTGAAGAAGTAGATGGTAATTGCAGATTACATAAAGTTTTAAAAGCTTTTCCTTTTTGGACTTCTAGAAACCAAGCTTAAGAAGAATATGGGTGAAAATATTTAGTTCCTCAAGAATAAATGAAATTGATTGCCAATCGTAGTTATCGTCATCTAGGATGAATTCTTACTACCTATGATCTTTGCATAAACAAGGTGATATATTTTTTAATTTCTTTTTAATGTATTCACCTTTATGTTGAATGATTGGATTTAGGAAAATCTTGGTCTCTTTTACCTATGCTTCAAATTTTGCATTCCAAAGAACTTAATAATAAAATAAGCACTTATTGTTCAAAAACTCACTCTTGGATCTATGGCTTCTATAAGAGGACTTCAATTACATATTTTTTTCCTTTAAAGTTAAAGGAACCAGAAGTAGGAATATTCCTTATAAAGAACTCATGGCTTACCTCCAAAATCTAGATGTCACTAGCTGTAGAGCTGATGATGCTATTTCATCTAGTATAACTGATAAGAGAAGGACTGGCTTATTAGGAGAAAGGTCAATATGGCTCTAACAAACTTTGAATGGTTGAGAAAATTCCAATATAATAGTGCAAATTTCAACAATTGCTTAAGCTAAGACCATTCTCTAGTGGAGATAAAAGGCCTGCCTCTAGATTATAAGAGGAATTCTCCTTTTACATTCTTCAATCACTTGTGTAAAAATATTGGATTATTATATGCTTTAGTGAAAGGAATAGATATAAATTTCCCTAATTATAAGTCATTCAAACTATAAATGAGATTATAACAATAAAGAGGAATAAGAGAAGCTCAGCTAGAGTTCCTATAAGAATTCAAACATCACTAAGATTAAGGAATCCCTATTAAGGAGGAAATAGTAAGAACTTTATAACAGTCCTTTAGATGCATCCAAAAAGATATAAGAGATATTGGCTCTAAAAGAGTACATAAAGACCCTTGAGGATTAAAATTCCCTTGTTAGGAAACAGTTATAGCTTAAGGATGGTGAATCTAACTCTATCTTCTTTAATTATGCACTCTTAGCTAGAAGGACCGTGAATATAATTATCTCATTGGTAAATGAAGAAGGTATAATAATTCCTAAGCAAAGTGATTTGATAAGCCATACCAATGATTACTTCTAGAAAATATTGGGGAGCTCTAGAGGGGGTCATTCCTTTGATCTAGCTATCAACTCATTCATTTCAAAATTGATCTTTAGGGATCATAAGGAGCTAACTCATTCATTTCAAAATTGATCTTTAGGGATCATAAGGAACTATTTATTAAATTTGTTATCTAGGATGCAATTGCTAGGATGATACTGGTTTCTTTTAATAGAATTCATAAAACCATTCCAAGAGACATGTTTGTGATGCTTACTCCTCAAGTCTTCTAACCTCTCCTCTTTAAGGGAATACAAGCCCAGTTTATATTGCAACATATTCTATAGAACTATTTCCAAAATTTATGCTAATAGGCTTAATTTGGTCTTTCTAGGGATTTTGAATTTTACTCAAGCTGATTTTATTGAAGGAAAGAGAAAATATCTTGCTAGCTCAAGATAAACAAAGGAATTACCATCTTAAGGGCCAACAATTATTTCTCAAAAATTGATATTTTCAAGGCTTTTGACACTTTGAATAGAGTTTTATCATATATACACTGAGGACCTTTGGTTTTCCAAAATTGTTTATATTACATATCAACTAATGCCTCTCCACAACCTCTTTTAGTGTTCTTATGAATGGTGAAGTTACCAAGATGTTTAGGGGTGCTAGAGGAATAAAACAAAGGGATCCTTTTCCTCTTTGTATGGATTTACTTACTAGAATCATACAGACCAACGTTAATAATGAGAGAAATTTTATTCATCATAGGAAGTGTGATTCATTGAAGATCTCAGTTTCCTTTTGTAGATCATCTTATGCTCTTTTGTGTTGAAAATGTTGCTTTTATTTCTTGTCTTATAAAGCCGTTTAAGGAGTTTAACAAGTTATCTAGTCCTTTCTTTGAAAAATTGAATGAATAGTATTGATTTTTAAAAGTTTATACATTAAATATGAAGCCCTAGTAGAAAATGCCCAAAAACATATGGACTTGGTATTGATAAATGTAGATTATAGTATGTTTTCTACGTATTTGAGTATGTTTTTAAGTGTTTTATTACATGACGATTATGTGTTTAGGACTTAGAATTGTGTTATTGTTAATTCTTTTATGAGTTTTAATTTTTTGATTAGTTTGGTGCAAGAATTTGATCTTAATTTTATGTTTCAATGGGTGTTTAATGTGTTTATGAGTGAATGGAAACAAGAAAATGGAAGAAAAAGGGAAGAATTGGAAGCATGGAGTAGGCAAGGATCATGGCACCTCCCATAATCATAGCTAAAGTTGCATGGGACTCTCTACCATGATCATGGCCCAATGCATGATCTTGACAGAGGGCATGAATAAAGTAGGCCACAATTATGGCAGGGTGTTTTCCAACTCACTAGATATTTATTATTTTGACATTCCAGGGCTATTTTTGGAACCAAATTAAGTGTGAAAGCCTTATAAAGAACCATAGACGCCTCAATAAGTATTTAAGGGAAGAAAACATACCAAAAAAGGCAGTAGTCATCACATTAGAAGAAGATCAAAGAGGAGATATGAAGAAAAGCTCTAAAATTTCTAGATTTCCAAATCAAGGCACAAATTTGTTTTTCTTTCTTTTCCCTTTATATATTTCATTTTCTTGGATTTTTATCTAGATAATTAGGATGTTGAACATAATTATGGTTTTCTAAATCCATATTAAGGAATGCTCTTCGTCTATTTTGTTAAACCTTATTCTTATTGAATTCGATTGATATATCAATGCTTTGTGATGATTGTTATGCTTATACTTGGTAATAAATCAATAGAGTGAATTAAGTTATATGTTTTAAGGTGGATAATGAGAGTTGGTATCTTAATAGACTTGCAATTATATGATTAATGAACAATTGAAGAGAGATCTTAATTGTGAACTTCAATTGTGAATTAATTATCAGTAGGATTGCTTTAAATCCAATTGAATAATTAGGAGTAGTTTTATAAATCGAGAGGTTGCAGTTATATTATTATGGATATCAATTAGGATTATTTAATTAGATCTTAAGAGAGGGTAATAAAAACAATAAGATATCTAGGATCAAGCATAAATTGGATCAATAAGATAATGGGAGGCAAAACATGGATAAAATAATTCCCAAGTTTCCAGCTTTGATCATATTCATTAATATTGGTAGCTCAATTATTAAATTATTTTGTTTGATTAGTTATTTCAATTTCAGTTACTTTATTTTAATTCATTCAATCTTTTTTTACCTTAGAAAAAGTGCATTCAATTATTAGGTGACTAATTAATCCTCGTGGGAAAGATACCTTTTATATTACGAGTTACAATTTGTATACTTATAGTGTGAAAGTTTTTATATATAAAACTTTTCAAAAAAATTTAATTCCATTTCTAGAGATTAATTTAGCATCTTCTACAATTTTAATTCCTTTTATTTAAGGATTGTAATACTTTACTTGTGTGAGTGCAGGTGCCAAAACACAAGACTCAAAAATAGAAAAAAAATTCAACCTCAAACTGAGTAACTTGAAGACTTTTTCTTCTAACCTAGTTAAGGCATTATAGCATAAATGAGAGTTACTTCAACTCATATAATTGTTAGTGGCAAAACCACCTAAATTATGCTTGAAATAACAATGTAGAACACAATATGAGAGCGTAAAGTCCATTATGTTTCTAGCAAGATAGGATTAGATCCTTGGAGTCAAATTGGGATATGTTAATGGACATATGATGCTCTATGATTGATATCCAAGATGATAGTTAGAGGATGATGGAAGCCAAATTTGATCACATAATGCATAATCACTCCTTTTCCATTTATAACTTAGAGGTTCAAGTAGAGTAACTTTCTAATGCATTTTTAACAAGGAATGTGGGTAGGGAGTCTTCCAAGTAACACAGAAGCACAACCAATATCCTTATTATATTGTGACATTTATGGGGGTAACTGTTACAATCATCGATGTCAGGCACCAGAGTATATATGGGAGGATCTATATGGCATGCAAAACTATCCTCAGAATATGTCTTATAAGCATACTGATACTAAGTCGAATACAACATGTTGTTGGAGCTTATTAATGCCTCAAAGTGACAAGGAGAAAAGATTGATGACATGAATGAAGTTGTTGTTTAAGAAGTAAAAGAAGAATAGAGGACAAAGGAAATATAGGTTAAAGAAGAGAAGGAAGAGAGTAGTTCACCTTCTTATAGGAAACAATATTGGATTTAATTGACAATTCAAAGAGTTTCATCATTCCCTATTTTATTAACAGTTTGTTATGGAAAAAGGCATTACTGAGCTTACTTGGATTTCTTAATTTAATAAATTATGTCCTTCTTATCATTTTTGTGGCTTATTTATAAGATGCTAAACTGCCATAAGGAAAAACGGGTGGAAGCAAGACACTAATAATAGACTTAGGTTGATCGTAGATGTGAAGAACATATCAAGATAATAACGTTAAACAAATATTACTTAGGAGGCAACCTAAGAATTAGGATAGGTTTTATATTTATATTTATGTTTTGTTTTGTTATTAAGGTTTTTCGCAAATTCTAGCATGTAGGTTTCTTATTTTTCTTATATTTGGAGTGATTTTGATTGTTGAATCGCATATTTGGAGAGTTGTTATAGGTTAGGGACCAAGTTTTAGGGGATACAAAAGGCAAATAGAGCCAAAATTGGAGAATTCCAACCATGCCACAATGATGATATCTCCCAAGATCGTTCATGACGAGAAAGGGAGCTCTTTGTCATGACTGTGGCACCTCCTACAATCATTGCAAGTGAGAGTGCAACCTCTCTACCATGTTCGTGGGGACCCACTCTCATACCCACTTAAAAAAAACCTAGTTTGCCCTTCTTTTCAAACCTTAACCCTTTAAATAATTATTTTCTCTTCTTTCACCTTTCATATTCTCTCTCTACACGAGCAACCACCTCTATAGCTCTCTACTTTCTCTGAAATCTCTCTTCACTTTCAGTTGATTTTTCAATCTTTCCTTTCATCTTTTATCTAGATTATCATTACTTTTACACAAATCTAGTGATTTCCACACAAAATCACATCTTTTGAGTGGGTTTTGCAAGATGTTCTCTACATTTTTCTCTCACACATTTTTGGGCGTTATTTTATGTTTTTGTTGTGTTTTCTTAGTTGTTTTATAAGCTCTACTCTTAATCATGGTTCTAAAAATCAAACAAATCACAAAACGCTCAACACCAAAAGGAAAAGCAGAAGCATCAATTGATGGTGCACATGACTTAACTAATGATTTTGGAGCACTTTTTCTGATCTTCTCATAAGAAGAATATAGAAAATTCCAAAGTTTCATCCAAGAATTATGAATGCACCATGTTATTTCGATTTTTTTAATCTAAAAAAATCTATATTTGAAACGAAAAATTGACTTTAAGTGCTAGAACTCAATAGGATAACTTTATTCATTTTAATTGTCCTATGTATAAAGAATTGACCATTAAGGTTTACACTACTTTATATTTTGAGTCACGAATCTAAAGTTTTTTTGGTTTCGATTGCATGGAAAACCATATAATATAGATTATGATGTTATGGAAGAAATACGTGTTTTCCAACATAAAAAATGATTGAAAAATGGAAATTTTGATATGGACTAATATTGGAAGATATTAATAGGGTTGGATGGATTTAATTTAAAAAATACACCTAATAATGTTATACTAGATCCTAAACATTTGTTATTACATAAATTTATGTGTCAAATTGTTTTTGCAAAAACTCAAAGTAATAAGTGCTTTATAAAAGATTTATTTATCCTTTAATGAATGGATCATAAAATTCAAGTTTGTACATCCACTCATATATTTCAAATGATAGTCACTTGTCTTAATAACAAAAGTAGTTATCTAGGTGTGGGTCCTCTTGTCACTATGCTAGTTCATTTTCATGGTGTTTCTGTTGATTGAGTAACCCTTACTTTTCTTAAGTTTTTAAATCATTTAAATTTGAGGTGAGTAGAGATCTTTGAGTGCCACATTATGAAACTCTAAGATATCCGCTCAAAATCACAAGTTAAACATAGGACTGGACAGGTGAGCTCTAGTTGCACTCCATCACAACACCAACAACAAGTCTCATCAAGCAAAGAATCTAAGGAGGAAACTGTGGAAGGATGGGAGAAAATGCTTAACAAAATGGAAGAAAATAACAAGCACTTGGAAGGTCACCTGAACACCATAGAGAAGTAACTAAAGGAGGTTGTACACCATTATCGTCAATAGCAACATCAAACAAAGAAAATACTTAAATATTTTATTGTTCAAAGTGTTCAAATTTCATCGCCAACATCATCACCGCCTTAATCACAATAAGTATTCTTTCCCTTACTTTTTATTTATTATTATTTGTCTTTATTTTATTGTTTTGTTTCATATTAAGAACAATGTGTTATTTAAGTGTGAGGGAGTTTATGCATTAACATGTCAATTGTATGTGAAATTGGTATTTGCATTGTTTTATTTTTTTATTGAGTCAGCATAGTTTGAACATTTTGTTGCATGATGTGTGCATTATGTGAATATGTCAATAACATGAATTGAATGGAATTAGTTTACCTTTAAATATGGTTATTTAAATAGTAAACGCTAACTTGTGAATTTTGTGTTTTAAGTATCTTTAGGATGAATATGCATGTTAATTAGGATATGGCACCTATTCTTTCACTTTATGACATATGTTTGTATACATTTATAATCACACTCATTTAAATTGTTTAGCTTCATTAGTACCCTTTTATGAGAATGTTTGTCTAAGAAGAAATGAGGTAGGTTATATATTTGAGATTAAAAAATGTTAAATAAAGTTCCTATTTAGCTGGCCCTTTTTAAGCAGATTGGGTTAAGAATAGAGTTGAAAGCTAGTTGAGAGTTGCAATATAGCTGAGTAACTGGGGGCATTCACAACAAAATGTTTGTCATCGTGTCAAAAGGCTAGAATGATTCTCTAATAAAGCTAAATAAAAAACATAACCTAGTTAAGTAACTAGAGAATATTTATGACAAGGTGTTTACCTTAACATCAAAAGACTAGGTTATTGTTAAAGCAAATCTTAAAAAATGGTGTTTATAATAAATTAAACCTCCCGATCTTTCAAAAATAGAAAGAATTTTCATGAAAGATTACTTAGTGACATTTTACATTTTTAATTGATCAATAATGATAAATGCATACTTATAAGTGCCATAGGTGTATAAATAGGTTGTTAATATTTTGATTCATGTGTATGTTAAAATCAAAGCACTTAAACATGGAAGGAATAAGTTAGTAT
Source organism: Erythroxylum rufum (assembly GCA_027478365.1). Taxonomy (NCBI): domain Eukaryota; kingdom Viridiplantae; phylum Streptophyta; class Magnoliopsida; order Malpighiales; family Erythroxylaceae; genus Erythroxylum; species Erythroxylum rufum. The sequence continues at coordinate 10,728 of JANIHZ010124129.1, read as the reverse complement.
GTTGGCATTTTTTCAGTGGTTAATGTTAACATTAATTTAATTCCATAAGATTGGATTCCATTGTACCATTATTGCATGTTGCATGATTGTGAGTTTATGTGTTTTTTATGTTTTATGTTTTGTTTTTAGTTTTGCTTATGGATAAGCAAAGATTTAAGTATAGGGATGCTAATAGGTGTAGATTATAGTATATTTTCTAAGTGTTTGAGTGTGTTTTTATGTAACATCTCATTACCTGCGGGAAGGTTAAAATAGTAAATATGAAAGAATACTGAGAGATTAGAAATGCATTGCATACTCATACATTATATGATATACGCATACACATGAATAGTGAACTTTCGCACATGACAATAATTATACATGCATTCATGAATAATTCCGGGTATAATTGAATTGTGATGCGATACTATTGAGAATTTGAGAAATTATTGTATTGGGATTTTAATTGGTGAGTGTATTGGTTAATTTTGAACTTTGGTGAAATTTAGGATTTATTTCTAAAAATGTGGATATAATTGTGCTAGGGAAAATGCCAATTGGCAAGTAAATTGATGTATGGAAAATAGAAATAGGAATCAAATGATATTGGAGAATTGTTAAAAATGACTTTGAAAACTTCGGAGATGACTTTGGAATTTTTTAGATAATGATTTTTAAAAAGTAGAGACAAATTAGAGAAAAGTGAATTAGTCGAATGAGGAACTAGTTAATTTCCTTAGAAGCTAGATAAGTGACAAGTGTCACTAACTTAGTTAAGTTACACCTGATAATTTTGTTAGAAAGACTAAGTTATGTTCTTTCGAAGTTGAAAGACTTAATACTATGTCTATCCTAGTTACCTCCTATCTTCTTCAAGTTTCTTTCTAATACATAGAGTTTTCCATCAAATATCTACAAAAATTAAACAGTGCTTTTCCTTATCTTCTACCACTCCCACTTTGTTATCGGCTTCTTTTGCTTCAAAGAAAACCTAAACTTGCCAACCCCTACAATGGTGTACGTAAATTGCATGAAGCTTAGGGCTTCTAAAGCTTTTCCATATTTTTGAGAAATATCAAGTAAGTATTGTATAAATCCTTTAGAGTTGTGGTTTTATGAAATAAAAATGGTGATTTATTTGTCATTGCATGATCATGAAGAAAAATGGTCATTCTTCATGAACATTGTACAAATAGAATGAAAAATCTGGTTATAATGTTAATTCTTATTTGATGACTACACTGTAATCAGATAGTGTAGAAATGATTTTTGAGTTAGACAGAACCATTAAAATATGCATGAAAGAGTGCAGAGATATGGAAAGTTGATAGAGAAATATATGTTATGTTTTTCTTTTCACAGTGTATATATGTATATACGTGGGTTTTCAGAGTTTTTAAAGATGAATAAAAGAATGAATTGAGAGTTGAAGAATAGTTGTAAGATGATGGTTTGAGATGAGAAAGATTGTTTAAATGATAGTTAGAGGAAGAAATTTAAGAGAATGTAGAAAATGAAAATAACAGTGAAGAAAGTGCAAAAAATGGTGAATTGAGTGAATGAAATCAAGTGCAAAAAATGGTGAATTGAGTGAATGAAATCCTGCTTTTGATGTATGTGTTTTAATCTAAAATTTGGAGTTGTTTGTGAATGAGTTTATTTGAATGGGAAACAAAAATGTGGTGAAGATAAGTTAGAAAAGTTTCATTAGAATAAAATAAAAGAAAGAAGAAGAAAGATTACAGAGTGTCAGATTTAGAGAAAGAAAAGGAAAACGAGGTAAAAATATGGTCTGAAACTTCCATGATTAAACTGTATTGATCTAGGAAGACTTTGACAAAATTGTCTTCATTAAAGTTGTAGTTCTTTCTTTTCACTTTTTATTGATATAAAGTTTGAAATTTTTGGAGTTCTGGATTGAAAGTTATGGAGGTTTGAAGAGAGGGTGTGCGACTGGGAAAGTCGCGATCGTGCTATTGTTCAGTGGATGTCACGATCATGATGAAGCGTGATGGCGACTTCATTAGTTGATGGCCAAAAATTGCAATCGTGCTCATGCACGATCGCGACTTTGCAAAGTCAACAGTCAAATCGCGATCGTACACATGCATGATCACGATTTTGAAGGTTGAGGGCTAATGCAATATCCTTCGATCTTTTGGCTATATCTCCTTATTCTGACCTCTAAATGACATGAGAGACTCGTGACATATTGCCCTACCTATCCACCAAAAATCATAGCAATCTAAAATTAATTGAGAGAGATAGAGTGAAAAACATGGGATAGGTTTGACAGTGTGTGTTCACAACATTTTTGTCCTTATCTGTCATACCTGTGACTTTTTTCCTCACACTCGTGAATCACTCATGTCTGTTACTTTTCTCCCTCACCGTCATGAGTTTAATTGCTAGACTCATGTTTATTTCTCACATCAAGTCACTGTGCTCTCCAATAGTAACCATAACTTGATTTTGGTCTGAACACCCGAGAGAAATTGCAGACTAAACAATCTTGCTTCTTTTGACTATAAATTCTTCTCTAGAAATCCAAATGAGATGATTTTTAATTTGGAGTACACTCGAGACTTAGGGCTAAAAATTATCTGAAGAAGTCGAATTTTAATTCAATCTCTAAGACTTTCAATTTCTGGATGGAAGTTGAGTATAGTGTATTTTTTCAAAATAAGAATAGTCCGAAAGTATTGGGAGAATAACTTTCAGATTTCTCAACCAAATTGAATGATTTTGGTGTCATTAGAAACTTAAGATATGGGAGAAAAATTTTCTAGAAGAAAGTATTACCAAATTACTTCATTTTCATGGTCTAAATGATCAAGAACAGTAGACCCGAAATTCAGTTTTTGGAAAAATCTAAAAGTGATTCAATGAGTTATGAATTGTGATTTAATGGTTTTATTGAGGTATAAACCTAAGCATAAATTATACTTAGGTGAGTTTTTATATTGGATTGATTTTGTGACAAAAATAATGGATAAATACCCGGGATTGTCATGAACATGCATTGTGCATATTTTATATACATACATGTGCATTATTAAACACTTATAATTGTGTCAAATGTGATATGCATATATTTTGTGATATAGAGGAGCAACTGGAACGTCAAACTCTAGACGTTGCTAGAACTTACAGGCACTAGCTTCGGGAGTGACTTGTGAGTAACTTAGACGGTCTCACTTAATTACTTGTTTGCTTAAATTATGTTTTGAGTTATTTTATGAATGTGATTTAAGTGTTGATTACAGACAATAAAATGTCTGAGGAGTTATTATTTAGGTCCGATGATAAATGTGATCTAAATGTAAATGTGCAAGCATAGGAGTGATTGAGAAAATGATATGTGAAGCATTTCAATATATGAATGCATGTAAGATAAAGGAAGTTGTAACTGGAGTCGCCAGAGAAAAAGAACTTAAAGCTCAGTTGGTGAACAGAGCTTTAGGCTCGGTTTTAAATGTACCAGTATCCACTAAGGGATATGGGACATTATTTGACACAGCTCGATATCCACTAAGGGATATGAGCTAGTAAAAAGGCACTCGGTCACAACGACAATAATAAAGAAAATGAGTCTTATGTGCATTCCATTTATACTTGATATGTGTAATTTACATAAATGAAATAACTATGATGGTTGTTTTGAAAGTGAAATGTGATATTTCATGAATATGCAAAGATGTGAATAAATTGTTACGTGTATTGATGCGATGCATGAATTGAGTGAACCATCGATGGTGGTAGAGGCCGGGGCTCTACATTAAAAAGGCATAAATGTAGCACCCCACTCCCGCAAGACCCGAACCCGATATCAACGGTGATATAAAAAGGCATAAATGTAGCACCCCACTCCCGCAAGACCCAAACCCGACATCAACGGTGATACCTGTGGAGTGATGGTGGTAGAGGCCGGGGCTCTACAACCAGGCCTTGTCAACTAAAGTGGGAAGACTTTTTGAGGGTCTTCAAAGAAAACTACATACCCAAGATCTACTTGGACCAGAAGATGAAGGAATTCCTGGATTTGAAGCAAGGTAGGATGTCGGTGGCAGAATATGAGATCCGGTTCAATGAGTTGATGGGTTATGCCACTGCTTTGATCCCTACAAAAGAAGACAAGTGTAGGAGGTTTGAGGATGGAGTCAATGTGGAGATCAGAACAAGGTTGACAATTTCGAACTTGAGTAGTTTTACAGAGTTGAGAGTTACTTCAATCAGAATTGAGCAGCTATTAAGAGAGAGACAAGCAGAGACTGGGTAAGGGTCCAAAATGAAGAGGTCTAGTGAGATTTAGAGTGGTTCTAGCAAAAGATTCAGAAAGTGCCAGAACCGAGCCTTCAAATCACTAGCTGGATCCAGACAGTTAGGGTTCAGACAAAGAAGTGGTTTTGCACAGGCTAGCAGCAGAAGAGGTACAGTGCAAAGTCAGCGGCGGGAAGAGGCACGGTGGAGAGTGCTAGACTGTGTCAGGAGCTTATTTTTTATGTGGCTCTCTGGAGCACAAAATGCCCTGTTCTTGCTGGAGCCAAGTCGGGTGTGAGTGGGAGGTCTGTTAGTGAAGCTATTGTCCAACAGAGCAGAGGTGGAGGATCTGGACAGAGAGGCCGAGGTAGAGGTAGAGTGAGCTCTGGGGGTCCTTCTGTTAAGACTGAGGGGCAGGATAGCCAACCATAGTCCCAGGCTCGGGTTTATGCTATGACCAGACAGAGTTTACCATTGATCTAGTTTCATATGCTGCGCCTATATCTATTCCTCCATATAGGATGGCACCTATAAAACTGAAGGAGTTGAAGGCTCAGCTATAGGAGTTGCTGGAAAAGGGTTTTATTAGACCCAGTGTATCACCTCGGGGAGCTTCCGTGTTGTTTGTAAAAGAAGAAAGATGGGACTTCGAGGTTATCCATCGACTATAGGCAGCTGAATTGGGTGATAGTGAAGAACAAGTACCTGTTGCCTAGAATTGATGACTTGTTTGATCAGTTGCAAGGAGCCCAGGTATTCACTAAGCTGGATTTGAGATCGGGGTACTATTAGTTGAAGATAGCAGAGGCTGATGTACCTAAAAGTGCATTTAGGAGCAGGTATGGGCACTTCAAGTTTCAAGTTATGCGGTTTAGGTTAACTAATGCCCCGACATCATTTATGGCTTTGATGAATAAGGTGTTTCAGCCCTACCTAGACCGATTCGTAATTGTGTTCATCGATGATATTTTGGTGTATTCGAAGAGCAGAGAAGAACATGCTGAGCATCTGAGGATAATTTTACAGATCATGAGAGAGAAGCAGTTGTATGCCAAATTCAGTAAGTGTGAATTTTGGCTGGATCAAGTAGTATTTTTGGGGCATGTAATGGCTGGACAAGGCATACAGACAGACCCAAAGAAGATAGAGGCTGTGATGAATTGGGAAGCTCTGAGGAATGTGTCTAAAATCTGAAGCTTCCTATTATTGGCTGGATATTACCGGAGGTTTGTCGAGGGGTTTCCTTCAATCTCAGCCCCTCTGACTAAACTTCTGAGGAAGAATGTAGTGTTTAGATGGAATGAGGAGTGTCATAAGATCTTTGAGGAGCTGAAGCATTGGTTGACTACGACACTAGTGTTAACTATTCCATCAGGGATCGGAGGATATGTGGTGTATAGTGATGCTTCGCATCAAGGATTAGGATGTGTATTGATGTAGTATGGTAAGGTGATTGCCTATGCGTCGAGACAATTAAGGTCTCATGAGATTAACTATCCGGTACATGATTTAGAGCTAGTTACAGTTGTCTTTACTCTAAAGATTTGGAGACACTATTTGTATGGAGAGACCTTCCAGATTTACGCAGATCATAAGAGTTTGAGATATCTGCAGAGTCAAAAGGAGTTGAACCTGAGACAAAGGAGATGGATTGGGTTATTGAAGGATTATGGTTGCACGATTGAATACCACCCAGAGAAAGCTAATGTGGTGGCTGATGCTTTAAGCAGAAAGTCTAATACCAATGCAGGTCAGATCCAGTTATCGAGGTTACCCAATTTGATTCATTTGAGAGCTCTGAATATGGAGTTGAATCTAGGGTAAGATGAGACACTGATTGTTACTTTGAAGCTGAGACCGATTCTACATGATAGAATTAGAAAGGTCCAAAGGAAAGATCCTGATATGGCAAAGCTTAAGGAGAAAGTAAAGATGAATCCAGATTCCGAATTTGAGTTGAGGGATGAGACACTGTGGTTGAAGCAGAGGCTATGTGTTCCCAATGTGGAGGATATGAGGAAGGAAATTCTTGAGGAAGCTGATATGGCCACCTATGCTATACATCCTAGTACTACCAAAATGTATAACACACTAAAGTAGCATTTCTGGTGGCCCGGAATGAAGAAGCAAGTGGTGGCGTATATATCTAAGTGTATAACATGCCAATAAGTTAAGGCTGAGAATTAGGCTCCAGTAAGGAAGCTACATTCGTTATCCATTCCGTTGGAGAAATGGGAACGAATTATGATGGACTTCATTATGGGATTGCCTAAGACTCCGAGGCTGAATGATGCGATATGGTTCATAGTGGACTGGTTGACTAAGTTGGCTCACTTCTTACCAGTGAGAGAGAATAACTCACTAGATCAGTTGGCCCAGAGATATGTGAATGAGGTGGTGAGACTGCATGGGGTCCCGTAACCATTGTATCAAACAGGGATCCCAGATTTACTTCGAGATTTTGGAGGAGCTTGCAGCCTACTATAGGTACTAAGTTGAACTTCAGTACAACATTTCATCCTCAGACAGATGGACAGAGTGAGAGGACAATCAAGATTGTTGAGGATATGCTCAGAGCTTGTGTATTGGAGTTTCGAGGAGCTTGGGGTCAGTATATAGCACTGATAGAATTTGCATACAACAACCATTATCATAATAGTATTGGGATGGCACCATATAAGGCACTGTATTGCAGAAAATGTCAGTCGCCATTATATTGGGATGAAGAGGGCTTGAGAATGGTTAAAGGCCCAGAGTTGATACAGGATATAGTGGATAGGGTGAAGTTGATCCGAAGCCGAATTAAAGAGGCTCAAGATAGACAGAAGAGTTATATGGATCAACATCGACATGTATGGAGTACAGTGTAGGAGACAGAGTGTTTCTCCGAGTGTCACCTTAGAGAGGAGTATTAAGATTCAGTAAAAAGGGTAAGTTGAACCCTAGGTACATTAGTCCTTATGAGATCATTGAGAGGATAGGACCTTTGGCATATAAGTTGGCTTTACCGAATGAAATATCTCAATTGCAAAACATGTTTCATGTGAGTATGCTCCAAAGATACCGATCGGATCTGACATATGTGATACCAGCTCAGGAGATTGAGGTTGCTAGTAACTTAAGCTATATTGAGGAGCCGATCAAGATAGTGGGATCCCAGATCAAACAGTTGAGGAATCAAGTCATTTCATTAGTGAAAGTCCTTTGAAGGAATCACTTAACTGAGGAAGCCACTTGGAAAATAAAGGAGCATATGAGAAGGCAATATCCCCACTTGTTCGAACAATTAGGTAAGAATTTCGAGGATGAAATTTCTTTTAAGGAGGGGAGAGTTGTAACATCCCATTACCTGTGGGAGGTTAAAATAGTAAATATGAAACAGTACTGAGAGATTAGAAATGCATTACATACTCATGCATTATATGATATATGCATACACGTGAATAGTGAACTTTTGCATATGAAAATAATTGTAGATGCATTCATGGATAATTCTGGGTATAATTAAATTGTGATGCGATACTATTGAGAATTTAGAAATTATTGTATTGGAATTTTAATTGGCAAGTGCATTGGTTAATTTTGAGCTTTAGTGAAATTTAGGATTTATTTCTAAAAATGTGGATATAACTGTACTAGGAAAAATGTCAATTGGCAAGTAAATTGATGTATGGAAAATAGAAATAGGAATCAAATGATATTGAAGAATTGTTTAAAATGACTTTGAAAACTTCGAAGATGACTTTGGAATTTTGGAGATAATGATTTTAAAAAAGTAGAGACAAATTGGAGAAAATTGAATTAGTTGAATGAGGAACTAGTTAATTTCCTTAAAAGCCAGACGAGTGACAAGTGTCACTAACTTAGTTAAGTTACACCTGATGATTTTGTTAGAAAGACTAAGCTATGTTCTTTCGAAGTTGAAAGACTTAATATTGTATCTGTCCTAGTTACCTTCTTCATAACTATCTTCTTCAAGTTTCTTTCTAATACACAGATTTTTCTATCAAATATCCACAAAAATTAAACATTTCTTTTCCTTATCTTCTACCACTCCCTCTTTGTTATCTGCTTCTTTTGCCTCAAAGAAAACCTAAACCTACAATGGTGTATGTAAATTGCATGAAGTTTAGGGCTTCTTGAGCTTTTGCAAATTTTGGAGAACTATCAACAAGTATTGTGTAAATCCTTTAAAGTTGTGGTTTTATGAAAAAAAAATGATGATTTATTTGCCATTGCATGATCATGAAGAAAAATGGTCGTTCTTTATAAACACTATACAAATAGGATGAAAAATTTGGATATAATGTTAATTCGTATTTGATGACTACACTGTGATCAGATAGTGTAGAAACGATTTTTGAGTTAGACAGACCATTAAAATATGCATGAAAGAGTGCAGAGATATGGAAAGTTGATAGAGAAATATATGCTCTATTTTTCTTTGACAGTGTATGTATGTATATAAGTGGGTTTTGAGAGTTTTTAGAGATGAATAAAAGAATGAATTGAGAGTTGAAGAATAGTTATAAGACGATGGTCTGAGTTGAGAAAGACTGTTTAAATGATAGTTAGAGGAAGAAATTTAAGAGAATGTAGAAAATGAAAATAACAGTGAAGAAAGCGCATAAAATGGTGAATTGAGTGAATGAATTCCTGTTTTTGATGTATGTGTTTTAATATGAAATTTGGATTTGTTTATGAATGAGTTTATTTGAATGGGAGACAAAAATGTGGTGAAGATAAGTTAGAAAAGTTGCATTAGAATAAAAGAAAAGAAAGAAGAAGAAAGATTGCATAGTGTCGGATTTAGTAAAAGAAAAGGAAAAAGAGGTAAAAATGTGGTCTGAAACTTTCATGATTAAACTGTATTGATATAGGAAGATTTTGACAAAATTGTCTTCATGAAAGTTGTAGATCCTTCTTTTAACTTTTTATTGGTATAAAGTTTAAAATTTTTGGAGTTCTCAATTGAAAGTTATGGAAGTTTGAAGAGAGGGTGTGCAACTGGGAAAGTGGTGATCATGCTATTGTTCAGTGGATGTCGAGATCTCGGCTTCATTTGTTGATGGCCAAAAATAAGCACGATCGTGACTTTACAAAATCAACAGTGCACGATCATGACTTTGAAGGCTGAGGGCTGATGCAATATCCTTCAATCTTTTTGCTATATCCCCTTCGTCTGACCTCCGAATGACATGAGACTTGAACCATTATACTCATAACACATTGCTCTACCTCTCCACCAAAAATCATAGCAATCTAAAATCAATTGAGAGAGATAGAATGAAAAAAGTGGGACAGATTTGATAGTGTGTGTTCACAACATTTTTGTCCTTATTTGTCACTCCCGTGACTTTTTTCCCCACACTCGTGAATCACTCACGCTCATGACTTTTCTCCCTCACTCCTGTGAGTTTAATTGCTAGACTCATGTTTATTTGTCACATCAGGTCACTGCGCTATCTAATAGTAACCGTGACTTGATTTTGGTCTGAACACTCGAGAGAAATTGCAAACTAAATAGTCTTGGTTCTTTGACCATACCTCCTTCTCTAGACATCTAAATGAGGTGATATTTATTTGGAGTAAACTAGAGAAATAGGGATACAAATCATCTGAAGAAGTCGAATTTTAATTCAGTCTTTAAGACTTTCAATTTCTTGATGGAAGTTGAGTATAATGTACTGTTTCAGAATGAGAATAGCCTGAAAATATTGGGAGAATAACTTTCAGATTTCTCAACCAAATTGAATGATTTTGGTGTCCTTAGAAACGTAAAAGATGGGAGAACAATTTTCTAGAAGAAATTATTGCCAAATTACTTCATTTTCATGGTCTAAATGATCAAGAACAGTAGACCCAAAATTTAGTTTTTGAACAAATCTGAAAGTGATTCAATGAGTTGTGAATTATGATTTAATGGTTTTATTGAGGTATAAACCTAAGTATAAATCATACTTTGGTGAGTTTTGATATATGATTGATTTTGTGACAAAAATAATGGATAAATACCCGGGATTGTTATTGTAATACCCCACTCTCACGTGACCCGAACCCGATATCATTGATGATCTCCGAGTCCGTGCCCCCGCGAGGGTGGCGTACTATATCAGTCAGTAAAACTCAGTATACAAATTTTTTTTTGAAAATACATTTCATGTTAAAAGGAAGCAGTTTCAGTTATTACACATTTACGCGGAATAAGTAGTAAACAGTAGTAAATCTTTGCAGTTATAGTTATTACTCTCATTTAGCAATACTTTACAATCACCATAAAATACAAATACAAATCAGTTTACAACGATTGCGAAATACAAATATGAGACACTAATGCAGACGCGAACTGATCCCGACCCCTATCCTTCACTTGCCTACAGTAGACATACTCCCGTGTCGAACGGGGTACTCTTCAAAGCCTGAAAAATAGATGCAAAATTTTGATGAGTTTTTGCGAACTCAGTGAGGAACCATCATCGATGGTTC
>JANIHZ010124119.1:0-13016 GCA_027478365.1 Erythroxylum rufum | reverse complement strand
TCTTTATTGTATTCTTTATATTATTGTTAATCTTTAACCATTGTATTATGTATTGCACTACATTTTTTATATTTTTTTTATTTATATGCATTTTTTTTATATTTTGCATTTTCATTATTTTGTATAATATGTGGATCTATCGGAAATAGTTTTTTTACCAGTAAGGGATAAGGTTGCGTACCACTGGACCTCCTTATATCCCGTGTCTCAGCGAGACTCTCACTGGGCGTATTGGTCCCATAAGGTCTACTGTATGTTTTGTAGAGATGACATTTGATATGAATGAGTTGAATTCATTTATTGAAAAGCTTTTTGATTTGCCCTCTAAAGTCATTTAGAAGTAATTCAACACCACTCCTTTGATTTCTTCTTGTCCTCGAACTCTTTCTCTATTGTCTTTAATAAGGTAAGTGATTTCTGAAAGTCCGAAAAGATTTAGTTTCACAAAAATTTGGTTATGCCATAGTTGCTTTAAATTGTATCTGTGGTTGCTTGATATAAAGCAACTGTATTAACAATTTATAAATTTTCTAGCACAAATGAAAATAGAAAAATTAAATGCGAAATAAAAAAAATTGACACCTTAGATTTGGTAACACAGTTCGACATAACTTGCCTACGTTTATAGGACCCTCATCCAGCTTAATTACTTTCACCAAAGAATAACAATAGTTTTACTCAAGGCATTACAGAGCCGACTCACCCTACTCTTGATACTATCCCTCATCCTCATAACTCATGAAAATATTTCACTTCCAATAACACTACCACCTCGTGCTAACGTCAACAATGAATTTTCTCAACAGTATTTGATAATAAAGAATGAAAATAAAATAACTCAAGTGATAGAAACAATAACAGGCATAAACAAAGACACTTGAGAAAGAAAACAACTTCCCTAACAATGTAGTTTTGTCAACGAAAGAATAAGAAGTTGTCAACTGAAAAATTTGTTGTAAAGCTTCAATATTGTCACTGGAAAATCCCAGGCACAGCAATAGAAAAAATCACCAATCAAACAAACATTTCTTCGCCGAAACGTTGCAAACGATGGAGCTTCAACTGCATGAAAAACTTCTGGGTTTTTTCCATAAAAACATGCACATTAATAACCTAGAAAGGTCACACCGAAATCAGAGAAAATGCAGGTGTCAAAATTAGGTGAAATCCCTATAAAATTAGCTTCTAAAAAAATCCACGATGGCCCAAAAATCCCAACTACCAAGTCACAAGATACCTATCGTTTATTCACCTAAAAACCAATAACAATGCAGCTTCACACGTCACGTAAATCACAGCACCAATATAGCTACAAAAATCACACACAACTACTGGGGTTTTTCACATGAACAACACTACAAAGACAACTCAAAAAATATCACGCAACAGATACAAAATGCAACTGCCCAATATCAATTGGATAAATTGTGTAATGTAAACAAAAACAGAGAAAACACAACTGCTATATGTTTATCAATTGAATAATTGTTTCACCACTGAAGCCTCACAAAAATATAGTTGCACACATATAAAAACCTTCTACACGTTTTTCCTTTAAAAGAAATATTATACAACTATCCAAAAATTCATGTTATACATATGAAACATAGCAATAAATATTGCTCAAAATCAACAAAATTGTAGTTGCCAAAGATAAGGAGAGAGAGAGAGAGAGAGAGAGAGAGAGAGAGGAAGGACGTAATCGATTTATATTGGTTTGGTTTACAACCCAAGCCTACGTCTAGTCCCCTAGTATCCAACTTAAGTGTTTCACTATAAAATCAAGTAGTAATTTGACGAGCTTCTTCAAGCTCACGAGTACATATTTTTCAAGATTCTTCAACCTTCCACACTTGAAGTGTATAATAAGCTTCTAAAAGCTCATAGAAAAATAAAATGTAAAATCAAAAGTAAGTTCTCAAATAACAATTTCTCCCTTGATAGAATAATTTCACTTTTTAAGGTATAATAAGAATGATATGACTCTCGAGAATATAGATGTTGGTCAAATGTTTCAAAAGTCTGAGAATGTTCATTCTTTCACAAGTGTTGTTGCTCTTATTTAAATAGTCAATTTCTTTACATAGTCATTGCTTCATCTTGAATCCTCAGTCAACTGGATAGATTTAAATCTGAATAACTTCGATGTCATCTTTGTCAAAAATCTTCTAGTAATCACAAGGCTACTATATGACCTTTATAATTGGTAGGATCTTTTTGGATAAACCATTTCTAATAAGGTAATTTCATAATAAAGGTTCCCGTAAGAAAGAAAGTGTATTTCTTATGATTTTATTTTCTTTTGAGAATTAGACTGTTAATTATACAAGGAAATAAATTCAAGTTGAATTTTGAAATATTATACAGTTATCATCAAAATCGTTAATCATAAATCTTAAGCTAACATTCTGAAAGTTAAAAATTAAAATAAAGAGCTTAAGTTCGACTTGAAATATGGTTAACTTGATCCAATCTTGTTGAATTCGAGTCGGGTTACATCAAACCTTGGATATATACTAATTAATTTTATGTAATTTCTCAAGTATCAAAATTGACGACACAGAGTGAGTAAAATCGTGTGAAGCTAAGCAAATTTTAAGTGTGAACTTATAAAGTGTGACATTATCTTTAAGTTATTTTTATTAAATTCTATGAGACCCAATCAGATTGATCTAAACTTAGGGTACGAGAGTTATTAACAGAAACTCAGCCAACCATTCATAATGAGAATTATTGTCATTTTGAGATGTTATCAATAAAAATAAAGGCCTTTGAATAAAATAACTCAGTTGATTGATTGGTCCTCTCATTCTATCAAAAGATTAACAAAATATAAGAGATAATAGTCAAAAGAGAAGTTAATAGAACCAATATTACTTTGTGCTTAATGAAAGATTAAGGCTCTTAACGAAGTTCCATATAATCTTCTGATAATTTTTCTTTATTGCATAGGGATACTGTGTTAAGATATTTATTATATCTCAATTATTTAATTTTGGCATTTTTGATTATTAGGTCTTCAAGATGATATTTTAAAATCAAAATCAAGATATGGTGTAAACAAGTAACACTCCTTATTTGAGTTGGACTCTCATATAAGAATTGCAATGAAATTAGAAGTCCATCTTTAATTGAAGTTCAAGTGGATTATGTTAGATTATGGATAGAATTCGTGTTTCTTTCTGCTGTAGCAAGGTAGGCTTACGTGAGTGATTTTTTTTATTGGTGTCTTGATTGGTTGATTAAGCATGTATGGGCACATCATGTTGTTGTTGTGTGGAGTATACTGTGAAATAGCTAAAGAAGTGTGGCTATGTGCATGATTTTCTTGTCAAAAAGATTCCTATATGTGTGACCCAGCTTCTGCACTTGAAACGTTAGTGATTTGGTGAAGATTTTGGCTGGGCGTTTATTTGATGTGGTCTGTGTGATCTTGCTTATGCTATATACACATGTGAGTTACTTGGTGATGTTTTCGTTTAGGTGGTCATGGCAAGTGTATGCTTAAAAGGTGAACTTGAGATCTGATTCTTTTGTTGTGGGCTGAATTGAGGGAGGCTTGCGTGTGTTTCTTGGTCTGTGTCTTAATGTGATTTTATCAATGGCGTGTGTTTCTTGGTCTATGTCTTAGTGTGATTTTATCAATGGTGAATGGGCAGATCATATGGCTTTAGTGTTCAGAAAATTAGGAGATAGCTGAAAGTATATTATTATGTTCGTGAACCATCGAGTTTGAAAGGTATTATTGTGGGCTGAAGGAAAGTGTTAGTAAACTGCAAATTTTGTGATGGTTGTTGCGTGATTTCTTCCTTGCCTAGTTTTGGTTTGGTCTTTATTTTGTCTAGGCTTGTCACAGGTGAATGATAATCGTTAACTGATTTCTTTATGGCTGCAACATCTTGGAGTGGATTGTTTACGTAGGCTGTCATACTTGGTGTCTTCATCCTATTGCTATGAATTAATACTGGAATTTGCGTGAATCAGCCCACAGTGTGTGGTGACAACTTTTAGATCTATTTCAGTGGAGATGAACCTATCAGGAAGTTGTTCTTTTTTTCTCAAGTGTTTTATATTGAATTTTGTTTAATCACTTGAGTTGTTTATTTTGTTTCGTTATTATTAAACATTGTTTGAGAAAATCTGTTGTTTAGGTTAGTACGAGGAGGTCGTACTATTGGGTGTGAAATTCTTTCATAAGTTGTGAGGACGAGGGATAATGTCAAAAGATGAGTGGCGTCGGCTTAGTAAAGCCTTGTATAAAACTATTATCGTTAGCGAAAGAATTAAGCTAGGTGAGGGCCCCATAGACATAGGCAAGGCGTGTCGAACTACGTTAATAAATTTCAGTGTTGATTTGTTATTTCACTTTCGATTGTTTAATTTTTCTAGTTTTTGATTGTGCTAGAAAGGACTACTGCAAAATCTGAAAGTTTGTGCAACCATTACAACCTACAGTTTTTCAATTAGTATCAAGTAGGTCACCGAATCAAAACTTGGTACAACAAGTTGGTGCAGATTCGTGTTTCACAATTATAGCTATAATAAAAGGGGCATCAATCATTAGGCCACCGTTGTTATATGGTTCAAATTATCTTACGTGAAAATCACGGATGAGAGTATTCATTTAGGCACAAGGAACAAGAGCATGGAGCTCGGTTTTAAATGGCTGAACACATCCAGCGACAACTGATGAAAAGGTAGAAGCAGTGCTTAAAGATGCATCTGAGTGGACAAGGGCTGAGAAGAGAGAACGCTTGGAAATTTTCAAGACTTTTATGCTATCTTTAGTGCCGTTGATGAAGGTCGCTTTTCAATGATATCAGCTTATTGGCAAAAGAAGCATGGGACACTTTGCAAACTATATATGAGGGATTGAAATCTGTGATAGTCTCAAAACTTGAGATGTTGACCATGAGATTTGAAGAGCTGAAGTTGGATGAGAGTGAAACCACTAGAGACTTCCATGAGAGATTGTGTGACATAGCAGACTAAGCACATCAACTAGGAAAGAAGTACTCTAACCTGAAACTGGTTAAGAAGACATTGAGATCGTTACCTCTAAGGTTCATACTGAAAATTGTAGCAATTGACGAAGCTCATGATATTAATGAATTGTCATTGGATAAGATAATTGGAATTCTTACCAATTTTGAGATTAATTTGTTAGGGGGCAAACAAGAGAGGAGCAAAGGATTGGCATTGTAAGCCGAAATTGGTAAAGTCATGAATGACTTCGTAGTTGAATCTGAGGAGAATGAGGATATGAAGTTATTGATAAGAAATTTTGTTCAAGTGGTTAAAGAAAGTGAAGAAGGATAGACTGAGTTTTAGGCAAAACATTGGGAGTTCATCAAATAACAACTTCAAACAACAAGCTAAAACTCAAAAGGGTGAAAGAAAAGTGAAGAAAATTCAATGTCATGAGTGTCAAGGCTTCGGATATGTGCAAGCAAAATGTGCTAACACCTTGAAGAAAAGAAAATGGAAGTCTTATACAAGCATTTGGAGTAAAAATGAATCCGGAAGTGAGTATGGTAATGAAGAAGAAGTTGTGAATAATGTTGCGTTAGTTGCTTTATACAACAAAAGTCCAATTGGTTGCTTAACAACAACTAAAAAGGAAGTAACTGATGACGAAAACGTAAGTAAATCAGAAAATTTTGGGAAAAATACAGACGAATTAGCTTAAAGCTTAATCTTAGACTATGATAGTGATGACAAAAGGGATAAGGCAGCTGAAAGTGGAGTTTCAGGAAATGTTGAAAAACCTGAAATTCTAGTGGAGATGAAATTCTAGCTGTCACTGAGGATAGTGAGGACCTTAGTAAAAAGATTTTTGATTCAGGATGTACTATGCATGTCACTCATCATAGGGACTAGTTCACGACATTTGAACCAATAATTGTCAAGGTTAAAATGACAGATTCTGGGCAGTAAAGGATAGAAGGCATTGGAAATGTCTCCATCAACATGTTTGATGGAAAGAGAAGGACCTTCACAAGTGTCAGATTTGTGACTGGAATAACGAGAAACCTGATTTTGGAAAGCTTGTTTGATAAACAAGGCTTTTAGATCAGGTCTAGGGATGGACTTAGAGAAATCCTAAGGGATGGAAGAGTTTTCATTAGAGGAGTAGAAAGGGGTGGGCTATACTATGTCATAGGCTCAACCGAAATAAATCAAATCTAAAAAAATGTAAGCCATGAACCAACCAAGCAATGGCATGAAAGGTTAGGTCATGCAGGGAACAAAAGCTTGTTCCATCTCTCTAGACAAGATCTAATTCCTGAACAGAACCTACAAAAGTTAGAATTTTGTGAATCCTGTGTGCTAGGAAAGCACCACAGGTCAGGATTTCAAAGGGGAGCTAAGAGAGCCACAGAGATCACGGAGTATGCTCATAGTGATCTCTAGGGGCCAGCTCAAGTCAACACAGCAGGAGGGAACTTGTACTTCATGTCCATAATTGATGATAGGTCAAGAAAATGTTGGGTTTATCGCATGAAGAAAAAGGATGACGCACTAGGGATTTTCATAAGATGGCATACTCTTGTGGAAAATCAGGCTAGGAGGAAGTTGAAATGCCTAAGGACTGATAATGGATTAGAGTATTGCAACAAATAATTTGAAGAATACTGCAGTAAGAATGGAATCTTAAGGCATAAAATAGTAAGAGCTACTCCACAGCAGAATGGAGTAGCTGAAAGGCTAAATAGAACTCTCCTAGAAAAGACAAGGTGCATGCTCCTATCTTCGGGTTGCTCATATTCTCTATAGGAGGAAACAATTAGGACAACAACCTATTTAATTAATAGGCTTCCTACCTCTGCTAATGATTACAAGATCCATCAGGAAATTTGGAGTGGTAAGAAACCAAAACTCACCCACCTTAGTACTTTCGGATGTGCAGCCTATGCATATCAGAAAGAGGAAAAATTAGAACCTAGAGTAATTAAGGGGATTTTCCTATGATATCCAAAAGGTTTAAAAGGTTATAAGATCTTACTACTCCAAAAAGGAGCCTATAAAACAATCATAAATAGAGATGTCATCTTCAAGGAAGATGAATTCCCTCTGTTGAATAAGAACTCTCAAAATTCTGACCTTCAAAGGGAAATTCAGGGGAATTTAAGGTCACCAAACAATTCAGCCCATTTCTATGTACCACTAGAAACTGAA
This sequence comes from Erythroxylum rufum, assembly GCA_027478365.1. Taxonomy (NCBI): domain Eukaryota; kingdom Viridiplantae; phylum Streptophyta; class Magnoliopsida; order Malpighiales; family Erythroxylaceae; genus Erythroxylum; species Erythroxylum rufum. The sequence continues at coordinate 5,837 of JANIHZ010124119.1, read as the reverse complement.
GAAGGTGGTCCACAACCTACTGATGTGGAGCCTATGCAAGGCTTAACACATCATGAACAAAGGACAGAAGTGGCTGAAGGTGTGGGTAAAGGAGAAACCCCACAAACAACTTCAGTTGATGAACAAGAAAGCATACAAGACTATCAACTCACAAGGGATAGACAGCCAAGACAAATAATTCCTAATAGAAGGTACCTTGATTCAAACTTGGTTGAGTATGCTTGTCTTGTGGCTGAAGGTATTGAATGGAAGGCTCCTGAAACCTTTGAAGAAGCCATGACCAGAAGTGATGTAAAACAGTGGAAGGAAGCTTGTGACAAAGAGTATTCTTCACTAATGAAGAATAAGACTTGGATATTAGTACCTAGACCTCCTAAAGTCAAATTGATAGAGAACAGATGGTTATTCAAGCTAAAAGAAGGAATAACAGAAGCTGAACCAAGAATCTACAAGGCAAGACTTGTAGCTAAGGGGTATAGGTAGAAAGAAGGGACTACAAAGAAACATTCTCACCAATAGTTAAGTTTAAGACAATCAGACTCATTCTAGTGCTAGCTACTAGCTATGACTGGGAAATCCATCAAATGGATGTCAAGATAACCTTCCTATATGGAATGCTAGAGGAGACCATCTACATGAAACAACCAGCTGGTTTTGTAGATAAAGAGAAATTTGATTATGTCTAACTGCTTCAGAAGTCCCTATATGGGCTGAAGTAAGCACCTAGACAACGGAACAAAAAGTTCCATGAAATAGTTAGTGAGATGAATTTTGTAAAAAGTGCCTATGATTACTGCTTATACTATAAAAACTTAGGAGGGACAGAAGCCATCTTCATGCTAGTCTATGTAGATGACTTGATTATTGCTGGAAAGGAGCTAGGTTGAATAATTAAAGTAAAGAATACTCTAAGCAAACACTTTGAAATGAAAGACCTAGGAGAGGCTCAGAAGTTGCTAGGGAAGCAAATTATAAGGAATAGGAGGGAAGGGAAACTATGACTGAATCAGAAAAGCTACATCCAAAAGGTATTGGTTCAGTTCAATATGGAATTGGCAAAACTTACTTCTAATCCTATAAGTTCACATCTTCAAATGGTTACTGATAAGTGCCCCCAAACTGAAGAAGAAAGGAAGGCTATGCTAAAATACCCCTATGATGTTGGAGTTGGTAGCATCATGTATATGATGCTCTGTACCAAACCTGATCTTGCTTATACTATTAGCATTTTAAGCAAGTTCATATCTAATCCTGGCTTTGAGCATTGGCAAGGACTGAAGAATGTCTTCAGATACCTTACTGGAACCCTAACCCATGGATTGTGTTTCACTAAGGCCAAACTAGCTAAAAATAACAGTCTAAGCCTACTTGGATATGTAGATACAGACTATGCAACAAATAGAGACACTAGGAAATCAATATCTGCATGCTATTTTACACTAGCAGGAAACACAATAAGTTGGAAGGTATAACAACAGTCTATTGTTTCACTCTCAACCACAGAAGCAGAGTTTTATGCAATAACAGAAGGGGTAAAAGAATTAACATGGCTGTCAGGCATCATAAGAGAAATTAAAGCTAACTATAACAATAATATTTACAGATAGTCAAAGCATGATGTACCTGAGTAAAGAGCCCGTCTTGCATGAGAGGTCCAAGCACGTCGATGTCAAACTCCACTTTGTGAGGGATAAGATAGCACAAGGCTTCTTCAACCTGGAAAAAACCAAAGGTGAGCAAAACCCTTCGAAATTTGGAACTAAAATACTAACCCAAAAGAAATTCATTTTTTACAGGGATTATTTATAGATTTCAGAAGCCCCTTGACTCTGAAGGCAGATCTGTCAATCTCACTGAAGTGGCGAAAAACTAGGGTTTTGGGTTTTCAAAATTACTCTCGAGTTTTTTCAGATCTGAGCGAAGATTGATGGAGTAGGAGGGAAAGAGTGATGAAAATCACTTATACTCCACCAACTTCACCAGAAAACAAGTAAAGATTGAAGACAGAAAATGAAGTATATGAAGGTGTCTGATGGAGATGTCGAAGAGAGAAGAAATGCTCTCGAAGGTTCTTGTCAGAACAAAGACAAAATGAATCATATTAAGTCACTCCTACGTGATACATTCAAGTCAGTAGCTAATGGATCAAAGCAGCACCGTATTACTCAAGCTACTGAACTCAATACACAGCCATTTAACATTAAATCAGAGGCTTCAAATAAAAAACGCAGCTTCACCAATTCAAAACGCACAAAGCAGCAGTACCTTCTGAAGCAAGTTAAATAGGCAGATACAAAACACACAGTATAGAAGGATTCATTAATGAATCACGTGGAAGGCACATGGGAGAGAGCTGATATAAGCAAGATACATCCGAAAGTATTCATCTTGTTAGCTATAAAAAGAAGCAGAAGCATCAGACAGAAACAACACAACACAGAAACTTCAGTCATCAATTCACATTGTATTCAATCTTTGAGAGTGATAAAGAAAGTGAGAAAAAGATTCAGAGAGTGCTAGAGTACAGGTATGGGTACTAGGAGAGTTTCTTGGAGAGGCTCTTTGCAAGCATAGAATATACACTCATCTCTGTATCAGCTTTCTCTTCTCCTGATTCTTCATATAGTGAAAAAAACCACCATTGAAGTGGGAACCTTGGATGTAGATAGTTTTATACTATCGAACCAAGCAAAATCTTGTCTTCTTTACATTTCTGCATTTACATACCTGCAAAATTAACAAGTGTTTTCAAGTTCTTGTGTGGTAAAGAACAACAGTAAAGCATTCATATCCCAACATCTCTTGATAGAGTAATTTCTCTTTCTAAGGCACAATAAGAATAATATGACTCTCAAGAATATAGATGCTGCTCAAATGTTGCAAAAGTCTAAGTATGTTCATTTTTTTACAATTGTTGTTTCTTTTCTATAAATAGTCGATTTCTTCAACTAGCCATTAGTTCATCTTGCTTCTTAGTCAATTGGATAGATTTAAATCTGAATAACTTCGATGTTATCCTTGCCAAAAATCTTCCATTAATCACAGGGCTAATAAATGACCTTTATAATTGGTAGGATCCTTTTGAATAAACCATTTCTAGTAAGGTAAGTTCATAATGAAGGTTCCTGTAAGAAAGAATACGTATTTCTTATGATTTTATTTCATTTTGAAAATTAGATCATTAATTATATAAGGAAATAAATCTAATTTAAAGTTTGAAATATTATACAGTTATCATCAAAATCATTAATCATAAACTTTGAGTTAACAATCTAAAAGTTAAAAATTGAAATAAAGAACTTAAGTTCGACTTGAAATCTGGTCAACTTGATCCAATCTTGTTGAATTTGAGACAGGTTATATTAGAACATGGATATATACTAATTATTTTTATGTGATTTTTCAAGTATCAGAATCGACGATGTAGAGTGAGTAAAAGCGTGGGGAGCTAAGTAAATTTTAAGCGTGAACTTATAAAGTGTGACATTATCTTTAAGTTATTTTTGTTGAAATCTGCTAGACCCAATCAGATTGATTTAAACTTAGGGTACGAGAGTTATTAATAGATTGATTGGTCTCTCATTCTATCAAAAGATTAACAAAATATAAGAGACAATAGTCAAAAGAGAAGTTAATAGAACCAACATTACTTTGTGTTTAATGAAAGACTAAGGTTTCTTACTGAAGTTCCATATAATCTTTGATAACTTTTCTTTATTGCACAGGGATAATGTATTCAAAAGTGTTTAATTTTTGAAAAATTTTCAACTTAATGTAAAACTTTTAAAAGTTTTCAAAGTAACTAATCTTTTATAATTTGTATAAATCAAGTCAAAAAATAATTTTATTGATGTTATATATCCACATTAAATTTTAACTTGATATATGCAAATTTTAAAAAGATAGTCACTAAATTAAAAAAATTTAAAAATGTAACACTAAATTGAAAAAAATTAAAAACTTTTCAATCAGCTTCTCTTGCATATTACCATGCAACTCATGGAAATATCCTTTGACAACCATTCTTTCTACTATCTCAATTGATATTGTATGAATGACAGAATGAGTTCATAAAGAAAAGCATTGATTAATGCTAAAGAAACATAAGAATCGGATTTAAATTTTTCCTCATCCATCTCATGCAGATGGGATAATTATTATCTTTAAAATATTTTAACTTGACACTTATTTCGTACTGTAGTCTCTTAATTATTAATTTTGAATTCAATCATTCAACTTTGCTAATCACTTTATGCCTGAACTTCTGAATCGTAATAACAGAAATCCGATGTCTAGATCACTTTCAGTCATATCCTTAATTTCCAAAAATGTCAATTATTTTACAAATAACTTTGAAAAGTGAGAATGTCTTGCAAATATAAAGAGCGAGCAATGCTATAACATTAATCATAGATGCCACGTTATGTGCTGAATTGCATGTTCTTGATAGAAAACAAGTCCAGTGATAAACTGCATAGACATATATATAGTATTACAGAAATTGAAAAAAAAGAGCAAAACTATAATTATGAAGCGCAATTTATTGTATAGATTTTTATAACTTGATGTTCACGGATATATGATATCAAACGGATGCCTCATCAGGGAAAACAATAAAATTAAAAGTTAAAGAGTGACTGAATGAAAGAAATTATTAATATGGATGAACTCATTTACGAGCCCCCTTTTTTTTTTGTTTTTGAAACAGATAATGGCTGTACCAAATGTGACCCTCTAATTAGTAACGATACTATTGTTTTTTTGACTACCTTATTATCGTGTACCCACTTGATTAGTTAATATACACTTCTTTTAATTTTCAGAAAAAAGAAGAAGAGCAACTTAGAAAAAATAATTTCTAGCCAGCAATGGTTTAATGGCAGTGAACCCTCGATTCCATGTAAAATATTATGGTTAATACATGTATACAATGGATTCATTTCAATTGTTCTATTTCTTATAAATTTTAATTATTTTCAAAATCTTTAATCTTTATTTACTTTTATGATTTCGAATTGAATATGAGCTAACTAATTTTTAAAAATAATTTGTGTAAAATTACTTTTCCTTTTGTTTTTTTCTTAATATTATTCTTTTTAGGTGAAAAACGATTTACTTATTTTTATTTCTCTATTACTTATTTAAATATCATCGTCTTGCAAATCCCTATTTCTCTATTGTTTACATGTTATACAATACTTACTTTTCATTTTTAAGAGAGTCTCAATAGAGTATAAATAACATTAAAGAAATAAAGTCCGCTGTTAGTCTAGTATAACAAATTTGCACAAGCATCAACTTTGCTATAGAAATAGAAATAGAAATAAAAATCAATAGCATAAACATCACATAACATATAACTAATATTACCCATGATTGTAAACTGATACATATTATCATCTCCATGATTAGAGAGTAACATTAGGCTATAGAAAACATATCACATATATGCCACTCATAATTTTGACAAAAAGAAAAATTATCTACAAAAAACTAATAACAACTGTTGATAGTCTTCTCAATAAAGTAGAACCATGCTTGTCGCCAGTATGGATTTATGTATAAAACTGCAAACATTGTCACCAATATAATAGTAAAAGTCACTGAAAAACTTATGTAAAACGTATTCACGTCCATAAAACTGTTATCATCATTTGAACTCTCTTTAGTTGTTGAAGATGGTGTTGCGGATTCTTCAGGACTGCAACTCTTAGGTAACGGCAACCCACAGAGAAAAGGATTTCCTTTATAACTGCTCTCATCAAATGTAGCAAATTGAGCAACCCTATTAGGTGTCTTACCAGAAAAGTTATTGTAAGACACATTAAAAACTTCTA
>JANIHZ010124082.1:0-13020 GCA_027478365.1 Erythroxylum rufum | reverse complement strand
AAGAATTATACTTTATTCCTAATCCATCAGCATAGGTCTCATTCGTCAAGGCATAACTTTTTATACATAGGTCCAACTTTTTTCAAACTTTTCAAACCTCTATTTGACACATAAATTCACATTTCTTCTTTTATGACCATGTTCTAATTCGGTCATTAAGGAATCCAAATATTCCATTTACAATCAGCCTTAATATTCAGTCATAAGTTGGACCCTTCCCGTCTCAAAACCTTATAACTTATTCATTTCTCATCCAATTAAGGATATTCAAAGCTTCATTTTCAATAGACTCATATGGGTATCATATATCCAAAGAAGGCTTAAAAATAATGTAAATTGGATTTATTGTGATTTTTACAAACCTGTCCTGTTTCTGTTCTCTTCTGTGTCACTAAGGTTAGTAATAACCTTCACTTATTCAGCCATATCTCACAGAATACTCATCCAATTAAAATTTCCTTTATACAAACCCTAGCTGACACATTTCTGAGCATTTAGTAAGAATAACGCATCATCTAATTCTAACTATAGGGTCTTCAAACAATTCACTTTCATTTCGGGTTTCAATCCCGATGGTATTCTGAACCAGTTTAAATTCGGGGCCTCTTACATTAATTTGGCTCACCCTAAAATCGTAAATAAAAATTAAGGAGACAGTAGACATCTGTATCTACAACTTATATGTTTTGAGTTTCTCTAGATTCACACGTTAAACAGCTCAACAAAAATGTACAAAGAGAGCTACGAATCTATCTCCATTGACAGCTTAACCTTCAAAACCCTAGGTTTTGATTTAGCCCCCAAATCACCATAAAAACGAAATTTCTTCTTGTTAATGTGTCATTAGACATCAAAGAACAAAAAGCCATCATCCAAAAAATCAAACCCATACATTCCATCAAGTGGGTTTCACAAAAGAAGAGAAAAACTAAGCTTAAATTGGTAGAACTAAGCATTGGAATGGAGGCTTACCTTTTTATGTTGATGGAATGGCTTGATTCTCCTTCCCAATCTTATTACAAGGGTTGAAAAAGCTTGAGAGCTAGCTCCCATGGGGGTTTCGTGAAAGAGGGAGGAGGAAGAAGACTAGTTTTGTCTTCTTTCTAACTTGACTTCTTATATAAGCCTCATGTCCACTTATTTACAAAAACGCCATTATTGTACTGGTTCTTAAACATCTGCTTGTATAATTTCCTGTGACCACCGAAAAAGGTCATACATCATTAATTTGATGTCACTAAAAATTATTATTCACTGTCCTGGTTTTAATGACATCAGTCTCAAATACTGATTTATTTTAGTATACCGGATAAACTAAATACCGGGTGTTACAAAGAAGGAATAGTTTCCTTAAAATAAGGTGGAGAAATTTGGGATAAGTTCCATTCTTTACAGTAGTGAACTTATGATTATGATGAATTTAGAGGTATGCACTAAATACATAAGGCTAAAGATTATATGTCAGTTTATGGGAGTGCAGATGATTTGAATATGCTTATATTGATCTTGCTTATTATTTTAACATAATATTCTAACATGAAGAAGTTCACTATATGTTACATCTTTATATTTACTAAAGAAGTTGTGTTTAGGAAAAGTTTTAGCTAGTATACTATGACAATTTCAATTATGAAAGTCGAGATTATAGCTTGTTTAAAGGTAGGGGTATGTAAAGTGATTGAAGAAATTCTTTAAAAGGCTTAGAGTTGTTGATTTATTTTTTAGGCCTATCCTATTAAGACTAATTATGAAAACTCATCTATTTGAATATTTTCCAAGAATATAAACAATAAAAATGGAGCCAAGTATGTTAATCTTAAATACTTTAAGATTTAAGGATGGATTGATCATGATAATGTATGTTACGAATATATTATCATCACGGACATATTATCTAACTCACTAACTACGGGGCTTAGACCTATAAAGTTTTCACAGGCAAGCAATGTGAGTATTAAGATATCGTATGATATTTTGGTGTAGTAGGAGTTTTATGACTTTATGTTACATGTTTATAATTATTGAAATTAATGAAGTTACAAATGTTTCACTTATTTATTGTACATCAAAGTTTTCAATTGGTGAATTGTTTTATTTCTAATATAAGAAGTTATAACTTGATTATAATATATTAATATAGTAACAAACGAAAAAGTGATAAAAAATTTTGATTTTTTATTTCAATATCTATCCATTTAAAATTTTCAATTTAGTGTCTAAATTTTAAAATTTTAGAAAATTCATTTCAAAAGGTTTTCTTTATTAATATTTTATCAATGTGGTTGACAAAGCAACATAAAGACTAACACTTAAAAGTGTTATGTGGCTCTTCATCTTTGTGAACATGGTTTTTGAACCTTCTATTGCAATAGCATTGGTGGTTAGAAATGTAGTTACTTTTTTATACTAAAAATTATATGGGAAAAAATATGTCATACAAACCTTCTAAATGGTAGCCTTTGCATTGTTTTTAAGAGAAAATAAGGAATTTATTAAAAATTAAGGGTAAGAGATTACGATGTTGCCATAAGAAGACAACATATATTTCTTAGTTATTTCAACTCTCAAAAATCTATAAACATAAAGTTTACATTCATATGTATTAAAGCCTTAAACACTTATATAAATAAGCATTCCTCCTTAAAAGTTCCATTGATCATTCTACCATATAGTAATAGTAAATAAGATCATTGCAATCCTCAACTAGGATTAAAGTACCAAAAATGAGTCCTTTAATCATTTAATGCTTCCAATCTAAATTAGAATCCTCAATATTGCCACTAGAGGTTTGTTGTAGATTTTTTTGTAGTTGATAGTCCATAAGATATGTCCTGATGATCCTTATGATCTTCAACAAAAATGTAGCCGTTTGAGCAAACAACTTTTGTGAATTTCTCTTGTTTATTTCATTCCATATCATATATAGTGTATAACTTAGAGAGATCTTTAGCACCAATTCTTCCTCTTTTCTCAAGCTATTCTATAATGAAAACCAATTGGTCAATTTATACAAACTTAATCTAATAGGAAAGATATAGCAAAGGGCTTAGATTCTATACCAAACTTAAGTTGCATACTTACAGTTAAAGAATAAATGCAAAATTGATTCAGAATCATCATTATATAAGATATAAGTAGTTAGGAAGACCATAAAGTTCTTTAGTCTATCAATGGTGCTTAATCTCCATCTGAAAGCCAACTAGAGGACTAATGAAGTTCTAAGACAAGCTTGATATAGTCATACCATCTTATGCCAATAGACTTTAGGAGCATGATTTTTCATAATTTCTTTACACATTAAATTAGTGAAGATGCTTGAGGGATATGAGCTTCATTTAGTGTGATCTTTCTAGTTAAAAGTTAGGAAAAAGCTAAGAAGATGGTCCCTTATAGTGGAGCTTAAAAGTTCCAAGTTTAGCTAAGTGTTGATCAACAATTGACTGACCTTAACATTTCCTGAAATCAATGTTCTTAATAGAAATAAGTTTGAGCAATAGCTTAGAGACTTTAATCCTAATCGATTTTCATGCCAAAAGGAGGATTGATTACCATTTCCAAGCTCTATTAGTAAAAGAGGCCTTATTTTATCCATTAGTTTGAGAAATTTCATAATTGTCTAGGATGAATTATACTTTGGAGTTATCATCTAAAAGCTTCCACTAATGAAGTAGTAGGAATGCTTCCACTCCCATAATGCTTGCCTATTAGTGAAAAGTCTTCATATCCTTTTGAACATTAGCATCTTATTAGCTGTGCGAATTGAGATGGTTCCCAATACAACCATCCCTAAGAAGGTAAAGTTCACTCCATTTCACCTTAGCTAGCAAAGGAGTTGAATTGTCTCTAGCCTATAGGAACTACGTCATAGTTTCTTAATTACTTTCCTAATATTGAGGAGGACTACAAGATGAGCAGATTAGTAAATGTGTAGATTATTAACTACAAAGTTTATCAGCTGAACCCTTCCTACTAGTGATAGACTTTTACTACACCAATTTGAGATTTACCTTTGAATTTTCTCTATTAGAGGGCTTAATTCACTATTTATAGGCTTCTTAGAGGAAATAGAAATCCTTAAATAGGTAACAGGTGGTTTCATACCCACAATCTTGTGATTGAAAGTTAATTTGACAAGTACCAGGAACTTTTAGAGATAAATAAATAGCTTTTATTATAATTAATATGGATCCTTAAAAGTGTTCAAATAAGCCATTATTACACTCAATGAGCTATCTTCAACCTTAGAGAAGATGATCAAGTCATCAGTAAAAGATAGGATATAAATCTTCAACTTTTCACATGTAGAATGATGATTGAATTTCTTCTCTTGATGAGTACCAAATTTGATGAGTCTAGTTAGCACTTTTAGACTTAGAGTGAAAAGGTAATGAGAAATTAGGTCTTTTTTCCTTAGTCCTCTAGAACTTTCAAAGATAATGGTGGGCTCCCTATTGACTAAAACAACATAAGAGACTATAGTAATGCATTAATCAATCCAACTCATAAAAATGTTAAGCAATCTAAGAGCTCTTAAGGAATTGAGGATAAAGAACTAGTAAATAGTATCAAAAGTCTTATGAAAATTGATTTTTAGTGCACAATCTTTGATAGAAGGCTTCTCGGTGTAGTTTTTGAAGAGGTATTAAGCTAATAAAAGATTATGCACAATAGATCTTCCTTTTTTTAAAGCATTTTTTTCAAAACATCATGTAATTTATTAATTAATAAGTAAGTAAGACCTTGCAAGGTTTAAAAGAACAAATGAACAAAGAAATAAAGAAGCAAAATGTTTAGTTACAATCTATTTTTGATTCTAATTTAATAGTCATTTTCTCTTCATGTCAGTTGAAAGGTTTGCATCTATTTTCCTTGTTATCATGTTCAGTCTACATTGGAGTATGATTTTCTATTATAGTTATTCCCTATCTCTTTTCTCCTATCTAAAGATTCTCCTATTTCTTTTTTTCCAAATCGTGTAAACCATAGTTACAAGGATGATTCTCAATGCTTTATAATTTGTTTTGTTTCCCATTTTCATAGTAGGTATCCATTAAATTAGTTCTTCCCAATTTAAGACTATTTTCCTAAAGCTAAGCATTCCCTCTAAGCTTTTCCAAATGCTTTGGGTGTGACCGCAGTTGACCATACTGTGGTCTAGTGTTTCAAGATAAGAGTTACATAACTCACAATATGTTGATTCCATTGAGAACTTGATCATGTCCTTAGTTAAAAGCCTTCTAACAATTCCCATCCATAGGATGAAATCTTGGGAGGGGATGATATCTTTATCCCAAACCAACTTGCTCCACTTAATTCTACTATTTGATTCCTTTTAGAGAAATTTCCTACATTTCTTTGAGCTAAATACTTTTAATCCATTAAGCTTCCAAAGGATTTCATCATGCTTGTTTCTTGGTAGTTAGGCATTTTGTTCATTATAATACCCACCCCTCTACAATTGTGGTATGTCTATCTCTATTAATTGTTCATAATTAGTTTATTGATTTTTATGTTGGAGCTAATAAATGGTTTCAAGCACTAGATCTCCTTAATTTTATACAAAGGGCCTTTGCTACGCTAGTTATCGTACCAAAATAGTTTTGATTCCCCATTTCCAATCTATTATAGATCAAGGTCTACATCCATTATCATGATCCCAATATTTGCCTTAGGTTTTATAACATGTTTTGCATTGGAAAAAGTTAGCTGGAGTAAGATATGTCAGCTAAAAAATCAAAGGGCCTTAGGGATCTATTTAGCTAAATTACTCAATAAAATTAGCATGGACAAGAAATTATGGTGGCTACGCAATTAAAAAGAGGAGCTATAGGTAAAATGGATCCACAATGTTTACATCAAAGAAAATAATTTATCTCCTTCATAACACTCTTAGGAAGAGCTATATAGTTGATCCAACATGGCACCAATTGCAATCTTCTCTCATAACCTAGGAATCTTTTGCACCAATGATTGATCTTCTAATTAAAGTTATCCACTAGTGTTATACAATCTGCTGCATTGATTCTTTTTTATGATACTAGTACTCCAAGGTATCTAATAGGTAATTGGCCTTATTTGAGTCCCATCTACATTGTTTTTTAGACTACATCCCTTCTAGTATCCTCTGATAGGTAATAATAGCTTTTATTGCGATTGCTTCTCAATCCTGAAATTGCTTTGAATTCCTCCATAACTTATAAGAGAAGATTAATTGATTACTTATTAGAACTGCAAAAAGATAATATATCCTTTGCAAATGCAAGGTGTGTTATTTTGGTACCTTTGCATCTTTGGTGATATTGGAATCCAAAATTATTTCTTGTTTTCCCCTTCAGGATGACTGACAGAACCTCCATACACAGTACAAATAGGTAAGGGGATAAAGGATTTCCTTGCCTTAGCCCTTTTCTAGCTTTAATCAGCTTAGTTGGTTTCCTATTCACCAGAATTACTAGTGTGGAAATAGAAATGTTGTCCTCAATCCATTTCCTGAACTTGAGATGGTACCTAACTGCTTTGAGGATTCTTACAATGAAACTATAACTCATAGAGTCAAAAGCCTTTATTATATCTATTTTAATTATCTATTTCTTCCTGTTTGCCTTTATATTGTATCATTTGAGAAGTTCCTAGCACAATAGGATATGGTTGCCTATGGATCTTCGCTTTATAAATGCATTTTGTGAAGAATTAATGATATTCCCCATGCTTTTTTTCAACCTATTGGCTAGTACTTAGTAATGATCTTCTTAAGGAAATTGTAGTAGGCAATTAGTCTAAATTTTTCCAACTTGCTTGCGTTGATCTGCGTTGGAATGATGCTCACATATGCTTTACTACTTCAGTATTTTTCCACTTTGAAAGAATTCCCTCACCGCCTCTGTTACTTCTTTCTATACAATATCCCAATTTTGTTAACAAAAACTTTCATTAAACCCATCTAGTCTAGGTGATTTATCTAGATGTATAAAAAACTGCACATCTATTGTCCTCACTATTTCTTTTATGATTTTAGTTCTATCTTGATTTGAAATTTTCTTTATTCCTTTAAAAATACTTCTAGGATTTCATATACATATGTTTCTCTCCCATATTTCTTGCTAAAGTATTATAGGTATGTTATTTCATTTGCTTCTAATCCTAAAATTTCCAACTTTTCTCATCTTCCAGATACTTGATATTGTTTTTGTTCCCTTTTTCTTTTATAGAGTTCAAATAATACCTGGTACATCTATCCCCTTCCTTTAACCATAACATCCTGGATTTTTGTCTAAAATGATTGTGATTGTTTTCCAAGGCTGAGTTGTAGCTTTTTATCAATTTTGCTTCCTTCTTTCTCAACATTTGGTCTTCTGGTTTTTTTCATGATCATTCTTTGACATTCCTAAAGTTTCAATATTCTTTGATCTTCTCCTCATGCTCAAATTTTTTCTCTCTCTACTGATTGCTTTTAATTTATCCCTTATTGCCTTTAGTTTCATGCTCAACTGGTATTTTTATGTGCCTGCTAACCTTAATTTCATTCCCTCTCTTAAAGGCCTTTGAACTTGGGGTTCTTCATTAAGCAATTGAATATTCTAAGTGGTAATTTTTTCCTCTGAGCATTTTATTTATATCACAACTGAACTATGATCAAAATTGGTAGGTTCCTCATAACTTGCTGAGTTATTGGGAGCTTTTTGCATCTAAATCTCATTCACCAAACATCAGTCAGGTTTCTTCAAGAGGTTCCAATTGCACAATTGTTTACTGCTTTATGTGAATGCATTTCCATAGTTTTTTAAGTCTATTAATCCAGTGGTTTGTGTCATGTTTAGAAGGTCCTTGCAATTATATTGATTCCAACTTCTTCCTCCCCAGTTCTCACTAGACTATAATGTCCAGTTGAAATCCCCTACAATTATCCAAAGTGTTCTTATGGAGCTTCTGATCCTGATTATTTCCTCCCATAGATTCTATCTTTGAAACTCACAATTTGTAGAATATAAAGTGGTAATTGTTATAGGCTTAATACTTTCCTTTATTAACATCTCTAGCTTATTAGTTGTAGCTTTGAGGGATTAAACGCTATGATTACCCTTCCATTAACATGATTATCATGGTTAGAAATCACCCTTTATCCATTCCCCAGGAGCCATATGCTTCTCTCCATATGACCCTTTTCTATTTTGGTTTCTAACCAACAAAATCATTTGTATTTCTTCTTATAAATTCTCCAACTACTAACTACTTATTTAGGCTACTAAGCCCTCTTATATTCCAAGTTGCTACCTTAATCATCTTTTCTTTTTACCTGACTTCCTCTTTTTAGATTTTCTACCTAAATTTGGAGTCACCGCTTCTGGAATTGGTTTTGTACCTGATGTTTCTCCTCTTTCTTATATAAGGATTTTTTATTGCTTGATCTTGATTTGTCTCTTTATCCTCCATAATGCTTACCTTTGTTAGGTATGTCTTCCTCTTCTCTATCTTATGACTGATTCTTCTATTATGCATATATTTCCTCCCTATCTTCTGAATTCTCCATTGTCTATTTTGCATCAATTCCCTTGTGTTTGTTCTCATTATAGAGTTCTCCATGTATTCTTCCCTTTCTTCTGAGTTCTCCACAGTTTGTTCATCATCAATCTCCTTATGCTTGTTCTCATCTTGGACTTCCTTCTTCCTCCACACCTATTTCTTCTCCTTTTTTATGGTTTCCACTTATATGACACCTAAATAGATACTTCTTCCAAATTCATCTCTTCACTAAGTTTAATTATTTTTAAACTTTCAGGCAATTTTGTTGTATTCACATCAGTACACACTCTTGCAAAGCTAATTCTCTTCATTATTACAGTATTTTCATCCATTCCTAGTGTCTTCCCTATCTTATTGGCAATGTGGCTCATCCCCTTTATTGATCAATATTTCAAGGGGACTTTATAAAAGTTCACCAACAATAGTATAGTCCCCAATTTTTTTCTATCGAGAACTACTCTTGGTTTCCATTTCTTAAGAAAAGTAGGGTGTCCTTGTACATGCCAAGGACTTACATTCATCACTTTCTCATCATTCTCTTCTGTAATAAATTTAAAGATAATTAATTTATCCTTATTTACCATTTTTCTTACCAGTTCTTGGTTCCTCCATGCCATCTGAGCCCATCTGGTTCCACGTATCTCAGTTTCTCTAGACACCCTGAGTCTCTAATAATTGAGTTCCAAGTCTTCTTACCCTTGTTAGGATCTTGATCACTCCTTCCTGCATCTCTTTTCAGATTGGGAAATCTGCTAGTGAAAGGTTAGCTGAGTTGGTTTTTAGATTGTTTTGGGGTTTTGTTCCAGCTTCTTCAGGATCAATTACTAACGAGTTAGTTATTTTATAGGTGGTTAGTGATTTAAAGGTTAAATTTTGGGTAGATAAGGATAAGGTTATTGGGTGTTGATTGTTGAAGAATAGGGGGAGAGGTCTTTGTCAAAGAAGCATCAATTAGATTAATCAGAACATTCTTTAACCTTTCAATAATCAACATGGAGACAAATTTATAAATGGATTTATAATATGAAATATGTCTTGATTCCTTTAACTATTGAGGGGATTATACCTTAGGTATCAAGAAAATGAAGGTTTTAATTAACTCCCTTACCATTTTAGCTATCTTTAAGAACTCTAAAATTGCATTAATAACTATTTCTTTAGTTAAAGGTCAAGTTTCATGAAAGAAATATCCACTAAATCTATCAGGGCTTAGAGCCTTATGAGGATTCAATGAAAATACCATTCTTTCCATATCACTAGCATTGAAAGGATTAGATAAATAGTTCTTCTAGTTATTAGTAATTTGCTCATTAAATATAGATAGTAGGATTTTCATAGAGGAGTTACAAGTAGGCCCAAGACTATAACCAATTGAGAAGTGATTAATGGCTTCTTATTTTAGATATATATAGACTCAATGATTGAGTCATTAGAATAAGGTAATTCTATTTGTATTCTTCCTTAAAGAAGAGACCCATGAAAAACTATTGTATTCTTGTCTTCTTATTTTAACCAAAGGACCCTAGATCTTTGTTTTATAATTGAATGATTAACTTCCAGTACTTGAATATATTTATACAAAACTATTTTATCTTATCTTGTAGCATAACAATAGTGGGATTAGAGGCTAAAAGGCCTTAGATTCTTTGTAGATTGTTTATAGAGATAGATAACACTGATTAGGTGTTGCTAAATTTACTCTTGTTAAGGATTTTAAGCTCCTCATTAATCTATTGAATCTTCTGCATATAAAATTATGGACTTCAACTTGGATAGGAGTACCCTTTAAAATTGCTTATTCAAACCTCTCAAACTATGTCAATTAATTATTGAATCTAAATAAGGAATGGTGACTCTTTTGAGTTGTAATCTTTTGAATCTAAATAGGTAATGATTTGAAAAAGTGGATCCAAAAAAGTAGTTTTACTATTTGGAAATTCATAAATCCATTATGCATTTTTTACAGCCCTATCAAGCCTTTTCCTTAAAAACTAAACCTTTATGCTTATTGGATCATTGCTCTTCATTTTGACTTCTAAGTTTTGTGAATGACTAACATAATCTTTTAGAACTTTTGTATAATTACTTAAGAAAGAATTTCCTTTAGCTTTTTAAGAATTAATAATACTATTAAGTCACCTAGGAAGATCCATATAGAGATGACTGAGGTTCCAAAGTCCTTAAGTTTGGTCCAGAGCTCTACTCATATGCAAAAGTAGTATGAAAAAAGTTACCTTCCTTTTTCAATTTTATTAATATATTATCTAGTTGATATGAGCATGTGAAATGAATGATCTTAATTCAATCAGGATTAAATGCAACTAGAATTATTCCATAATAGTGGTGTTGATGATTAAAAATGACCTACCAGTGCTTATTCAAAAGTTTAAGGTTTTGAAGTTTATTCTATACTAATTTTATTTCTAGTAATCTGAGCAAGCAATGTTTGATGGTGTAGAGAAAGTCCTACATTGAATTTTTCTTTGTGGGATATTTACACTCTATACATTCAATGCTAAAATGGTCATTGTGAAGGGGGAGAAGAGCTTACCTTTTTCTTCTTTCTATTGGACTTTCTCCTCTCTTCTTTTTTAAAATTAGGACCTTTAATGGCATCTAATCCAAATCAATTAAGGTTATACTTAAAGCTTTGCCTTAATCATCACGTTATCCAAGTTCCTTAAAGGATTCATGTTTGAGATGTTATTAGGCATAACCTAATGCATTACTGAGGTTATAGAAGAGGTATCTTTAAGAAGTATCTTATACATGTCAACAAACTTGGCAAGTAACACCTCATTTTGAACTATACGAGCTTTTTCACTATTGGCTGAAGAATTTGGATTGTTCAATCCATTATCTTTTACCTCACCTACCTGTTGTATATCCTTCATAATGGTGGTTGTAATTTCAAGTTCGTCCATAGAAAGTGACTATCATTCTTTTGCAGCAACTCCTCATTCTCACCTATTAAGAAAGTTGTACCTATTGGTTTCAAAACACCCTTTTCTTTAAATACTTCAGGTTTCCAAGAACATGAAATTATGACTTCTTCTTTGAAAACATTATCACTCTCATTTAGTATCATTAAGAGACGATGGCCTCTGGTAGCTCCTGATGGATGTCATCTAAAACAAACAACCTTGGAAAGCTAACCTTTTTCATTATTTTTATTGCTTCATCTAGTAGCTTGCTAGATTGCTGAGACCCTCTATGGTTTAATATTCTAAAGGTAATTTTTGAATATTGATCCAGATGAAGACTTGGCTAAACTTAAAATTGTGTAGTTTCTCTATTTTTGAATGAAAATAGGTTTGGTATTGATGTGTTAGGCCTAGCTTCGAGCCCTTTATGCTTAAGATGAGTTACCAAACTTGGACAAAAAAGCATTATTCTCATTCACAAAAAAATTCTAACAATCTTTACTAGTTCCATTTATATGAGGCCCATTTGTTCATAACTAGAAATGAGTCCTTTTCTATGAAAAAAAAACTTAATTAAAGTTGCATCCCATTTTAAAGCTCCATTATTTAAGATTTGAATGGGAGGAGCCACAATTGTTTTCCTATCTACATGCTCTGAAGGACGAAGGAAGAGTTTAGGGGACAAGATAGTGTCATTTAACAATTAAGGCCAAGTTCTTTTTCTCGGAAGGGATCATAGGAAGGATTAGGTCCATGTTGGGAGGAAGAGCCAAGATTAAAAGAGGCCAAGGAGGGAGAATTTGCTCTCTTGAAAATATCTAAGGATATTGAACCTAAAGGAGAGGGAACGAGCTCTCCAGATGAAGATGAAATTTGAGGCAAAGGAGGAGCTCGCAACTTAGCTTATGAGACCTTATTAGAACTAGAAACCAAAAGAGAGGGATGCAAGAGACATGAAGCAAGAGGAAAAATAGGGAAAAGTCTTCAGGAAAGGGTACAAAATTCAACATATTTCTATAAAAGGAATAAAGGAGGACACAAATAAAAAAGCAAAGGAAAGATGAGCTAAAGGAGGAAAAGAAGACAAGAAGTTAAGAAAACAAAGATAAAGAAAAAACTAAAGAGGAAAAACTAAACCTGAAGAAGGAGAGAAGGAGGTGGATCAAGCTACATCAACAAAATATTGACAGAGACAACCTTTTGAGATGAGTTACCTAATTTATAAAATCTTGGACATTTAACTTAAAATATTAAAAGGTTGGATGATAAAATAAAAAATTAAAAAGGTTTAAAGCTTTGTATCTCTATTTTAATTGCCATAGTCTATAGGGATGGCTCATTGAATTAGATTTTTTATGTTATGATTAAATATGAGATATTTAGAGCCTATTTGTTTGCATTAATTTTTAATTTTCTATTTTTCTAAAATCTAGTAAAAAAACATATTTGTTTCAGTTTTTGATTTCTACTTATAGTTCTAGTTTCTTCCAATATTCAAAATTTATGAAAATCATAAAAAATGGTTTTTGTTTTCTATTTTTTATTTTTTTATAATCTGATTTACTATCATCTAAAA
>JANIHZ010124059.1:0-13026 GCA_027478365.1 Erythroxylum rufum | reverse complement strand
AGACACATAGGGATTTGGATGATGAAATGTAGCTTAATGCGACAAGTCAAGTGAGTTGAGACTTAAGAATGGATGATGGTGATTTTGGAATGAGAAATTGTGTATGAATGATGTTCAGTGGAAATTATATAATTGAAGGAGAAATCCATGTGAGTTAATGAACTTTGCATATGAATCGATATACATGTAATTGAAATGTTATGGAAAAGAAGGATCGGTAATTTAATGGACAAGAATGATGTTGCTTTAGCTAAGGAAGTGAAATTGGGGCAATTTCAAGTTTTCATAAGAATGAGATTGATGTATGACTTTCAAGGAAAAATTTGGAATGATTGAAATAGAATAGACAAAATTGTCTTCTTGGAAGTTGTAGATGACCTTTATAGCTTTCCGACACTATAAAGTTTGTAACTTTTTGACATCGGAATCAAGAGATATGATTGTTACAAGTTAGGGTACTGTATATGGTGTGTATGTGATAGCTTTGATGATAGCTAGGGTAATTGATGAGGATTTATGGTTTTGATGGACCAAATGGATCAAGAATTGAAAATTTGATGGAATAAATTTGATGTTTGAGTTGTTATGAAGTGTTTTAGCATTGGAATAAGCGGATTTTGCAAGATCATAATTGTTTATGATGCTAGAATTGATGTAGGAAGCATTAGAGATGGTTTAAAGGGGTTTTAGGAAGCCCCATGTCCGTTTAACGGACTTAGAGTCCATTTAACAGACCTTCTCGGCTGAATTGGGACACCTTGGCCAGTGTATGTCCGTTAAACGAACATGGATGTCTGTTTAATGGACCTTTTCGGATGAAATGGTACAGTTTACCCGAAGCATGTCCGTTAAACGGACATTCACTGTAAAGATGGTGAATGTTGACACTGTTTGAGGCAGAAAAGGTCTAGATGTCTTCTTTCTAATGGTTCAAAAACGAAAGCAATCCAACATTTTTGAAGAAGGTTATGGCATTCGCGCTAAGATAGGTCTAAATCGATTTAAGAGATAAACATGATCTATTCTTTTGATCATAACTCCCTCGTAAGACCTCCAAATGGAGTGATTCTTGGACCAATAGATTCCTAAGATATGTATCTATCCCTAAATGAAAAATGACATCTTTTGCAGTTGTTTTGAGAAAGTATACATTAGAACAAGTGAGTGGTCGGTTTGAAGGACATGATTAGGGTTTGCATATGCGTTGGATTTTTAAGAATATCTTGAGTTATAGAGCTCCGATTGAGATGATTCTTTCTTCAAAAGAAACTAGAGACATAGAGATATGATTTATATGAAGAAGTCAAATTGAGATTCGGATTTTAAGATTTCCAAATTCTGTTCGTAATCAGGATAAATGAGTTCAAGAATAGCGACTATTTTGTATGGCACACCTCTGAGCAATTGGTGAGTGACTTTTTGGAACGTTATGAGAACGAAGATGAATTGATAATGTCTAATAAGGGTTCAATGGAAAAAAAACCCTTCAAGGTATTAGCCACGCGTTCATGTTTTTGCAAGAAGGTTGGGTTCCAGAAATGGGATCCAATAATATGGGAGGGCAAAAGGGACATTGCATGATTGGCAAGAGTAGAAATTAGAAGAATAAGAAATTGTTGTCTTGTTTGAGAAGTGGGTGTCATGGAAGAGAGGAAGAAAAGAGAGAAAAGCTAGGGTTTTGGGAAATCTTGAAGAGTTTGAAGATTTTGAATCATCAACAAGTAAGTATAAGCTTAAACCCTTCTTTATTATTGGATGAAGCACGGTTAGGGTTAATTAGAAGTGAAAACAAGGTTGATTATGGGTAGGAAGTTGTTGAGAAATGGTTTATGTAAAGGTTTTATTGTTTGGTTAATGATCAAAGATAGATTTTGATGTTTTTGTTATTGATTTTGGGTTGACATAAGCTTGGAAATGAAGCATAAGACATGGTTTAGGGTTAGATGAGTTATATTTGAAATATGAGAAGTGTATAGTTGAATAATGTCAAAAAAATAGGTTTTCGGGAGGTTTTTGGAGTCGTTTTCCGCGGTGCACATTTGCCCTCGCCGCGGCGAACTCCAACATTCTTGCCGCGGCAAGCTCTAGCTTTCCTACACAGACATAGTTTGATATTTTAGGCATAACTTTTGATGTAGATATCCAAATTGAGTGATTTTTAATTTGGTGTAAACTAGAGATATAAGGCTACAAATTGTATGAATGAATGGAGTCCAAATTCGGTCTATAAAAATTTCAATTTTAGGAGTGAAGTTGAGTATAGAATTCTGTTTCATGCATAAGGATAGTCTGAAATTGTTTAGGTTGTAACTTTCCGATTATTGAACCAAATTGAATGAAATTTTGGTTGTTGTTTAAGGAAATCAAGTGAGGCAAGTGAGGCAAGAGGAGCAAGAGGAAGGGCACATTTGAGCAAGTATTTCAAGGTGGGTTACACTTTTATAATTAAACAATAAGCCATAAATGCTTCTTTTGAAGGATCGAAAAATAAAGGATTTTTAACTACTTTATACATGTTCATTTGTTACTTTTTGAATGCTTTAAGAATGTTCTACATGTTTGTATATGAATTGTATTATTGGTTTATGGAAATGGTTTTAAAATAATATTGATTTTTGAAACGATGTTATGGTTATGAAATCAAGTTTCGAAAGAAATGTGTCATTTTGAGCAATAAGTTTACAAGATATGAAATACATGTTATATGGGTTTGTGGTAGTCCCCTAAGTAAGTCAAGTGCACTTCGACAAAAGGCTTCTCCCGCCTGCCCACTAGTGACATGGAGCTCCTTCATGGACTCCCATAAGTTCACGGCTACGCAAGACTATTAAGTGGGATTGCGATAGTACGTTCTGTTCACGGCTACACAGGACCCTTAGGGGAAATTTGTAGTACATTCTATTTTGGATCCACTTAAACCATTTCGATATTCCTATGTGTTTATAATTTGTGAACAAGTTGATGAATGCATGATATATGTTGCTTATGATTTGTTTGATAAAAGAGAATTTTGAGAAATGTGTGCTTTATGTTTCAATGTTCATTCTTCAATGAAAATGAATATTTTCAAGGGTTTTGCTTGTTATCGGTTATAAAACTGTTACCCACAAGCTTTATAGCTCACCCCCATTCTCCTCCCCCTATTCAGGTGATGAGCAAGAGATCGAGTAGGTCAAGAGTACGGCATCACTCCGAATTGGCATATTTTTGTATTTTCAAGTTATATTTTGGGAATTCAAGGCTTTAGTCACATTTCAAGTTTTATTAGTTCAAGGGTATTTTGTATTTTTGGTTCTTGAACTCAAATGATGTATTATGGCTTGAAATGCCATTAAAGCTTTGTAAAACTCTTACTTTTGTTATTAATGAAATTTGCATTTGGATTTTGGAAGATTGCTTGGGTTTTTGTATGAGTTCATTTTGTTTTGGGATTGAATTGATGTTGGTTGCATTTAGTATATTTAAGGTTGGGGTTGAGTAGTTGAAAGAGTTAAGTTTGCATATTTGGAGGTCGGCTTTGTACGTCGCGACGAATGATTAATCACTCGTCGTGATGTAATTCTCGCAGGCTCGTCGCGACAAATGATAAATTGTTCGCCGCGACGTGTTCCTCACCTACGCTCGTCGCGGCGAAATCACAGACGTCGCGATGACCCCCACTTTTGCTTCCGAATGACTTTTCTTTTAAAATTTTCAACTTCTAAGTCTTTCCTCCCCGCCCAAGTTTCATGCTTCCGTGTCCGATGTTGGGCTCCGAAAACGGGGTCCAACACGTACGCGACGTCATAACCTTGAACTTTCTAGATCTCCAATATGTCCACAGCAAACACCAACTCGCGGATCTGTTCACAAAGCCCCTCACCGCACGAGCCTTCAAAGATCTAACTCTCAAATGCGGATCTATCAGCCTTTCAGAAGCTCCGACTTGAAGGGGGGGTGATGAGAATCTCGGGTCACCCAAGAACAACTCCACCCAAATAAGAAAGAATGTGAAGTGGGCTAGGGCAAAAATGAGGGCATAATAATCAGACAAGAGACAAGAAGGAGGGAGTGGGCCAAAGGCAATTATAAACTCACCCACAATAATTGGATAAGAGGCAAGAAGAAAGGAGTGGGCCCAAAGGCAATTATAAACTCACCACACATAGACCATTCGGACCATCCATGCAAGTATTTTATTCTTTTTTCATTTCTTTTCATGTACATAGCTCTAGAATCTTCCAGCCATTAGCTGGCATTTCTGTTACACACACTCGCACCCTAACAGCAAATTAGCTGTCCTTGTACAACATAAATATTCTCCTCCTGTACAGACACAAGGTATGATGAAATACAATTTTCTCATCAAAGAAAACTTTTCCTTCAGTACCGAACTTGATCATGTATATAAACTGATGGCGTGTGGAGTCTGATGGTGGCCGGAGTTGGTGGTGGTGGTGTCTGGAGCTGAGAAATTTGAGAATTTTTTGAGTTCTCGCGAATACGAACAGACAGTCAGATTGGGGGTCGATTTCTGGACAAATGTTTGAGAATTTGGTTTCCAGAAAAGAAGTGAAGTTGTAGAATTTTTTGAACTACAATTTAGAATCAAGAATCAGGTCAAACAGATAAGGGATGGTCGAGTTAGGTTGGTTTTTCTAAATACATGTCTGGCTGGGCAGTTGATTGGTGATGGTTGGGAAAACTGGAAATTTTGAGACGGCTGGAGTTAGAACTGGGTAGAAAACCCTTCTGGAGATTGCTAGTTGAAGAAGTGAACAATTCTATGGCTTTGGGATCACCTAAATCAGACAATCACACAAAAAGTTATGAATTTTCTCGTACAACTGGTCAGACAGAATTCTAGCGATCAAACCAAACGGAACAATGAACAAAGTTGAATGTTTTTGGAAAACAAACAAACCCAACGATTGTTCTTTAGAGAAACAATCAAAACCCAATTGGAAACTAATAAAACCCTATGATATGTTTTAGAAAAAACATTTAAACCCTTAAGAATTGCAAAAGCAAGTTCTCTCTTAATTTTTTGATGTATAATCGTCTATCTTAGAGAGATTACAAATGTATATATAAGGAAATGTAAGGCAAACTAAGGGTCTTGATGGTTGCAAACTAAGGGTCTTGATGGATAACCACAAATTTGGTTTCTCATCAGCCCATAATACTATCATCAACTATCATAAATAAGGAAATAAAACCTTCATAACTACTATCATAAAGGCTGCAAATAAAAGGTCTCTTAAAGGAAAATAGATCAATGCATAAAAGGAAAGTAAATGGGCAATTAAAGGCTCTTATTCTTCTCATCACTTTTGCTGGGCTTAAGATGCCTTTTGGGCTGCAAAACCATGTCAAAGTGCACAACAAAGACTCCCTTTGTTGGCTGAAGTAACACCTTCAAATGGTTGGTTTTGGGCTTCGTAAATCAAGGCCTAGCAGACTCCAAAGGGCTTCAACAAGATTTGCAGCTTTAAAGTAAGAATGGGCTCTTCTTCAAGTTCTTCTTCTTCCACCATGGCTTCCTCATCATTACTTGTTAGATTGAAGCCCATATTAGTAACATCTTCTAATGTTAGGCTTGATGGACCTCCATCATTCTCCTCTCCTTCAAAGGCTTATTCTTGGTCTTGGACTTGGGCTTGATGGTCCTCCATCATTCTCCCATTCTTGGGAGGACTTTCCTTCATCCTTGAAGGGTAATAGGATGACTCCACCATAATCAACATCATGCCCATGAACAATCAAGCAATGACCAATATAGTTATATTTCAAAAGTTTTTCAATATTACCACAAAGAGTTTTGGAGCTCAGTTGCAAGATTTCACCTTTAAAAAGCTTCAATAAACCAAAGTTTCCAACCTACCCTATTGTCTTCATCTAATCACACCAAGTTTTATTCACATAGTTATGAAACATAAAAGCTTCTATTTGGTGTTTATGTGATAATTGGCTTGGTGGAATGTCACAAGGGTCAATGTGGGTGTGCAAAGGGATTTCTAAGAGTGAGAATAGTGTAAAAGATTCTTCTTCATGAGTGGTATTGTCTATGGGTGGCTTGTCCTCAAAGTTTGGTGGAGAACTACAAGAACTTCTTCTTCAGCATCATTTTCCACAAAAGGTGAAGCATCATATGAAGCAATTTCATCATCAATGGACGCAACACAATCTATACTAGAGTCTACATGCTCAACATCATCAACAGATAAAGGCGTATAATCATTTTTTACTTCATCTTCCAAATGGAAGTCAATGGCTTCTTTACTGGAAAACTCCAATGGTTCCTCCTCTTTC
This sequence comes from Erythroxylum rufum, assembly GCA_027478365.1. Classification (NCBI taxonomy): domain Eukaryota; kingdom Viridiplantae; phylum Streptophyta; class Magnoliopsida; order Malpighiales; family Erythroxylaceae; genus Erythroxylum; species Erythroxylum rufum. Next base: position 6,735 of record JANIHZ010124059.1, on the reverse strand, counting down.
ACTTCATGTTGCATTGCTTCTTCAATATGTTCTTCGTCAAAAGACTCCAAACATTCAGTTTCTTCTAAGGATTCTATATTTCCGGTCACTCCTTCATTTTCAAAGGATTGCCCCAAATATTCAGCCTCCTCTCGAATTGCTCTTTCAATTTCTTGAACCTCTTCAATTGTGGTAGGTTGAGGATTAGGACATTCAAATTCAAAGTTTCCAAAACCCTAACATTTAGGACATCTCATGTGTTCATAGGGCTGAAATTCTTCGTAAGATTGCTTTAAATAATCTGCCTCTAGCTTTCTATGACCATAGTTTTCTTGTTCATACTCATACGGCTCATATTCATAATAATCTTCTTCATAATAATAATAGTCATCATCATAAGTTCGATTTACCTTAAGGACTTGAGAATCCAAACTGTAAATTACTTCATCTTCTTCCTTTCTCCTTCTCCTTTTTTCTTCCTCAATATTCCATGCCTCAAGTTGATGGCGCAATTCTCTATGCTTCCTTCTTTCTTTAATATCACGAAGAGTCATGGTACAGACTCAAAACAAATCAGACCAGTTTAAGGAGAAAAATTATTTCCCAAAGTAAACGACCATCAAATAAGCGCAAATTTGATAAAGAGGCTTACAACACATCAATGTATAAACCTTCAATCCCAACATCCTATGTCATCAAATCCATGGCTTTGATACCAAATGATGGCGTATAGAGATTTTGGTGGTGGCCGGAGTTGGTGGTGGTGGTGTCCGGAGGTGATTTGTGAAATTTGAGAAGTTTTTAAGTTCTCACGGATACGAACAGACAATCGGATTGGGGGTTGATTTATGGACAAACGGTTGAGAATTAGGTTTCTAGGAAACAAGCGAAGTTGTAGAACATTTTGTGACTAAAATTTAGAATCAACAATCAGGTCAAACAGATAAGGGACAGATGAGTTAGGTTGGTTTGTCTGAATACATGTCTGGCTGGCCGGTTGATTGCCGATGGTTGGGAAAACTGGAAATTTTGAGATGGCTGGAGTTAGAACTGGGTAGAAAACTCTTCTAGATATTTCTAGTTTAATAGGTGAACAACGTTATGGATTTAGAATCACCTAAAACGGACAATCACACAAAAAGTCATGAATTATCTCATACAACTGGTCAGACAGAATTCTAGCGATCAAATCAAACGGGACAATGAACAAAGTTGAATGTTTTCGGGAAACAAACAAACCCAACGATTGCTCTTTGGAGAAATAATCAAAACCTAATAGTTTTTGGAAACTAATAAAACCCTATGATATGTTGTAGGAAAACATTCAAACCCTTAAGAATTGCAAAGAAAATTCTCTCAATTTTCATTCATCATAATCTGTGTATGTTAGAGAGATTACAAATGCATATATAAGGAAATGTAAGGCAAACTAAGGGTCTTGATGGATAACCACAAATTTGGTTTCTCATTAGCCCATAATGCTACTATTAAATATCATAAATAAGGAAATAAAACCTTCATAACTACTATCATAAAGGCTGCAACTAAATGGCCTCTTAAATGAAAATAGATCAATGCATAAAAGGAAATTAAATGAGCAATTAAAGGTTCTCATTCTTGTCATCACTTTTGCTGGGCTTGAGATGCCTTTTAGGCTTCAAAACCATGTCAAAGTGTATAACAAAGACTCCCTTTGTTGGCCTAAATAACCCTTTCAAATGGTTGGTTTTGGGCTTCATAAATCAAGGCCTGGAAAACTCCAAAGGGCTTCAACAAGATTTGTAGCTTCAAAATAAGATTGGGCTCATCTTCAATTCTTCTTCTTTGATCATGCCTTCTTCATCACTACTTGTTGGATTTAAACCCATATTAGTAACATCGTCTAATGCTTGGCTTGATGGACCTCCATCATTCTCCTCTCTGGTACCAAATGATGGCATGTAGAGAGTCTGGTTGTGGCCAGAGTTGTTGGTGGTGGTGTCCAGAGGTGATTTGTGAAATTTGAGAAGTTTTTTGAGTTCTTGCGGATACGAACAAACAGTCGGATTGGGGGTCCATTTGTCGACAAACGGCTGAGAATTAGGTTTCCAGGAAAGAAGTAAAGTTGTAGAACTTTTTGTGAAATACAATTTAGAATTAAGAATTAGGTCAAACGGATAAAGGACTATTGAGTTAGGTTGGTTTGTCTGAATACATGTCTGGCAGGGCGGTTGATTGGCGATGGTTGGGAAAACTGGAAATTTTGAGATGGATGGAGTTATAACTGGGTAGAAAACTCTTCTGGAGATTTCTAGTTTAAGAAGTGAACAACGTTATGGATTTGGAATCACCTAAATCGGACAATTACACAAAAAGTTATGAATTTTCTCGTACAAGTGGTCAGACAAAATTTTAGCGATCAAATCAAACAGGACAATGAACAAAGTTGAATGTTTTCGGAAAACAAACAAACCCAACGATTGTTCTTTGGAGAAACTATCAAAACCCAATAGTTTTTGGAAACTAATAAAACCCTATGATATGTTTTAGGAAAACATTCAGACCCTTAAGAATTGCAAAGCAAATTCTCTCAATTTTCATTCATCATAATCTGTGTATGTTAGAGAGATTACAAATGCATATATAAGGAAACGTAAGGCAAACTAAGGGTCTTGATGGATAACCACAAATTTGGTTTCTCATCAGCCCATAATATTACTATTAAATATCATAAATAAGGTAATAAAACCTTCATAACTACTATCATAAAGGCTACAACTAAATGGTCTCTTAAAGGTAAATAGATTAATGCATAAACGGAAAGTAAATGAGCAATTAAAGGCTCTTATTCTTCTCATCACTTTGGCTGGGCTTGAATGCCTTTTGGCTTCAAAACCATGTCAAAGTGTACAGTAAAGACTCCCTTTGTTGGCCGAAATAACCCCTTCAAATGGTTGGTTTTGGGCTTCATAAATCAAGGCCTGGAAGACTCCAAAAGGCTTCAACAAGATTTGCAGCTTCAAAATAAGATTGGGCTCTTCTTTAATTCTTCTTCTTTGACCATGCCTTCTTCATCACTACTTGTTGGATTGAAGCCCATATTAGTAACATCTTCTATTGCTTGGCTTGATGGACCTCCATCTTTCTCCTCTCTTTCAAAGGCTTCTTCTTGGTTTTAGACTTGGGCTTAATGGTCCTCCATCAGTTAGTCCCAGATAAGTTAAAGGAGCTGGCTTCCTTCTCATCCATGGGATTGTAGATATATTGTTTTCCAGCATAATAACACTAGCAGCTAAAATGTATTGACTCTTTGTAAGATTAATCTCCAAACCTGAAATGTCTTTGAAAATAGACATTGTCGACATGAGTAATTCAATAGACTTCCCATTGGCCTTGGAAAAAAGCAACAGATCATTTGCAAAACATAGATTGATTAGCCCTACCCCTTTGCATTTATTATGAAATTTGTATTCCTTGCTTTTACCTACCTTCTGTTGGATCAACTGGTTCAAGACTTCTATACATATGATGAAGAGATAAGGGGAGATAGGATCTTCTTGCCTCAAACCTCTTTCACTCTTAAAGATATCAATAGGTGTACCATTAATGAGAATAGAGTACGTAGGTGTGGTTATACTAGCCTCAACCTATCTGACAAACTCACTAGGGAAACCCAAAAGTCGTAAGGTCGGAAGGATAAAATCCCATTCCATATGATCAAAAGCTTTCTTGAAATCAACTTTAATGATACAATTAGGAGAGTTATTCTTCCTTTGATATCCTTTCATCAGCTCTTGGACTATAGAAATATTATCCTTAATTCTTCTACCATATAAAAAAGCACTTTGATTATCAGAGATCAAAAAATCCAAGACTAGTTTCAGCTTGTTTGCTAAGATCTTTGAAATAACCTTATAAAGGAAGTTGGTACATGCAATAGGCCTATATTTAATCAATGAAGAAGAAAAAGTTGACTTGGGGATCAAACAAATATGAGTTTTCTCGGTCTCCTTTAGTAGAACCCCTTAGAGAAGAATTCTAGAATAACTCTTTTAATTATAGGACTAGTTTCTTGCCATATCTTTTGAAATAAATATCCATTAAACTCATCAGGTCTAGGAGATTTATTATGATGCATTTGAAACACGACCTATTCTATTTTCTTCTCTTCCACTAGTTTAATAAGGGTTATTGCTTATTGCTAGGATAACCTGTTATGAATAATGGAGCAAAGAGGGACATAATTTGCTTGTGTTCGAAAAGAGCTATAGAAACTCTTAAAAAATCTCTCTGCTTCCTTTAAAAGGTCCTTTTGCTGGGAAATTTCCTCTCCATTTTGCAATTTAAGAGAGCTGATTCTTTTTTTCGTTTCTTCTTGTTAAAATAGAGTTAAAGAAAAACTTAGAACACTTTTCACCATCTTTTAGCCATTTGACTTTAGCCCTTTGTTCCATAAGACTATCGTGATCCCTAACTTTTGATAAGTAAGACATCAGTAAAGACCTCTCGGTACTTAGTAAGATAAAGTTTGCAGGATCCAACTCAAGCTCATATTGTATCGCCTATAGATCTTCCTTAGCTTTTGTAACTACTTATTGTGTTGAAGGGGATCTTCTACTTATTAGAGATTTCATCTCCCTTTTGATAGCTTTAAGCTTCTGTTACAAAGACATTGCTTTGTTCCCTCCACTGTAAGCATATGTTGCATGTCAGTGCGGATCATCTTGAGGCCTTATTCAATAGTAACCCGTAGAAGTGCTACTTCATCATGAAGATCACCTACTGAGTCAGTTAGTTCATCAACCTTAGTATGAATTTCCTCAATTTCTTTTGCTAAGGCTTCCTGAACTTCCTTCTGTTTGTGACTTGCTTCCGTCCAATTTATGAAATGCTTCAAGAACTCCACATTAACAGTAGGATCTTGTTGTATTTCACTAAGTGGGTGAAGATTTTCAACAACAGATGGTTCTGTAGGTAAAACATCTAAATCTATGATTTTGATTGAGGGTAGTCTTAAGGTTTGTTTTCCTTTTGAGAGATCAAGATCATCAGGTCTAGGTAGTTTAGGAATTGGTTACCCAAGAAGGTGTAATACTTCTTTGACTGAAGGTATGAAACCTAAAGGTTTAAAATGTATGATTAAATGCACAAAAGTTTTTAAGTTAAAATTGATACCTTCAACCATGACGCTTCGATACTATCCTTCTGTCACTTTGCCAACTACCTTGAAGTTTTCATCTGTGGTGTAAACTCCAAATTGACTTCCTGATGCTTTTGAAATGTGATGTAAACATAGATACCTCCAGATTGAGTTGCATTACATGCATCATTTATGTTCTTCGCAACTAATCGAATCTGCTCTTCTGTAAGATCATCTTCATTCCCTTCAGGAAACATCTTCATTTTCCCTTTTTCTTCGTTTATCACAGGGGTTGAACATCTTGGTTGTATATCTGGCACAATTTTTATTGATGTTCTGCTCGTAATCGGATATATTGTATACCGATCATTTGAAATCTTCATTGGATATGGTTCTGTTTTCTCATCTGGCAGAATACCATATAGTCTTATTTCTTCATGACTTAGAAGATGTATTGTCTGATCATTAATCAATATAGGTTCGATATGTACCTTAACTGACTTTTTCAAAAGGTTCTCTGATAATTATTGAGCTTCTGTTTCGAATAGGTACTGATTCTTCTATAATCTTTATTCTCAAATCCTTTTTGTTGATTAGTTGAGAAGGATTATAAGGTTTTTATTGGTGTTCAACTGTCTTCGTCTTCTATTCAACATCAGATGAAGAAACTTTTTTCAGACAGGGCTTCATCTTCTTTTGTTCTTCTGCCGTTTTAGAAGAAAGTTGTTGTTGAGGTTTATTCCTCTCAAATACTAACTTCCTTTTTATCTCTATCTCTCCAGATGATTTTGCTAATTGACTTTACAAAATAGAGACAATTAATCTTATAGACTGCTGTCTTTTCTCTTTCTTTTCAGAATCTTTACTAAGAATCAGAGTTTTCTGCTTCTTTTGTTCTTGTTGTCGTAAGGTCAATAGTCTTGGTGACCTTCTTGACTGTTTGGATTTTTTTGATTGAAGTGTCTCCGCCTTTCTCTTCAATGACATTTGTTGCAATGATTGTTGAGCTCGGCTTTCCTCTTTTTGTAGAATCATCTTAGCTTTTATTGATACATCAGACGATTTCTCAGTCTTTTCTTCTACGGATGTTCTTGTAGTCGATAGAGATTTTGTTTTTCTTGCAAACATACCACGTTCACTCCTACTTCGTCTTACTATAAGCTCCCCCTCAGACCTTGCTTTAGGTGTAGAACCTGCATCTGCCTCATCTTCAAACTTTATCCCCATTCATTGAATAGTAGTAGCATTGATAATGCTCTTCACATCCATCTTTACCTTGTTACCTCTGTCGAGAAAGATTCAAAATTCTCTAAAAATCCTTATCAACAGCATACCATAAAGTAAAGAGCTAGAATCTCCCTTTGATTTCATCATGTACTTCAAAATCAAGTACGGAAGATTAATGGGTTGATGATTCAGTAGGTGAAACAAACAATGTTCATTGTTCATTGTCACAACGTCCTTTGAGCCTAATCTTTGTAGAACACAATGTAGAAGCAGTGAATGTAGAACCTTAGCTTTCGGAACAAGGGTTGAAGCCTTCTTCACTTTTGGGTCACTACTGAAGTGAATCACACGTTAGTAATATGATAATCAATACACAAGAAGGGGGGTTGAATTGTGTTATCTTTTTATCC
>JANIHZ010124035.1:0-13031 GCA_027478365.1 Erythroxylum rufum | reverse complement strand
AAGCTTAGTACAAAAAGCAGACGAAGCAAAAGCAGACGGAAGCTTAGTACAAAAAGCAGACGAAGCAAAAGCAGACGAAAGCTTGATAACTGCATTATGCAATTTCCAAATTGCCTATAACACCTTGTGCTCAATTTCAACCGAAAGATGGAAAGATTTCTCAAAGACTAATCTATATGGAGACATTCCTTAAGGAGTCTTGTATGCTATCCTGTACGCCTAAAGAGCATCATCAAGTTTCAACGCCCAATCCTTTCTTGAGGTATTAACAGTTTTCTCCAAAATTTACTTGATTTCCCTGTTAGATACCTCAACTTGCCCACTGATTTGAGGGTGGTAGGTGGTTTCAAACTTAAAATGACACCCATATTTTGCCAATAGAGATTTAAATTGATGATTCTGAAAGTGTCCCCCATTGTCACTAATTACAGCCCTTGGAACACCAAATCTTGAAAATATATGCTTCTTGACAAATTTGACATCACTAGCTTCAATGTTGTTGTACAAAGCTGTGGCTTCCACCCATTTGGATACATAATCAACCGCCACAAGGATGTACTTATTACCAAAGGATATTGAAAATGGTCCCATAAAGTCCAGACCTCGTACATCAAAGAGTTCAACCTCCAAAATCCCTGACTGAGGCATCTCATGCTTCCTACCGATGTTCATTGTTCTTTGACACCTATCACATGTCATGAAAAAAGTTCTAGCCTCCTTAAAAAAATTCAGCCAATAAAACCTGGATTGTAAAACCTTTGCCGCCGTTTTATTAACACCATGGTGTCTGCCATAAAGAGAAGTATGATAATGATGCAATACTGACTGAATCTGCTCATCAGGTATGCATCTTCTAATTATTCCATCAACACACCTTTTAAAGAGCAATGGGTCTTCGCAAAAGTAATTCCTCACCTTAGATAAGAATTTCCTTTTCTTATGGTATGAATAATCAATAAGAATAATGTTAGACATGAGAAAATTAACATGATAAGCAAACCAAGGAGTATTTTCCTTCACAGACCATAGATTCTTATAAGGAAAGGCATTATTAATCGGTTCGGCTTCCATCTTGTCACCTTGATCAAGTCGCGAGAGATGATCAGCCACCGAATTTTCAGATCCCTTCTTATCTCTAATTTCCAAATCAAATTCCTGCAAGAGTAAAATCCATATGATCAACCTTTATTTGGAATCTTTCTTTGTGAGCAGATATTTCAAAGCAGAATGGTCAGTGTAAACAATGACTTTGGACCAACAAGATAAGATCTAAATATATCAAATGCAAAAACCATTGCTAGCAATTCTTTCTCTGTAGTAGCATAATTAATTTGAGCATTATTAAGAACTTTGCTAGCATAATAAATGACATGTAATTTCTTATCCTGTTTTTGTCCTAAGATAGCCCCAAGTGTATAATCACTAGCATCACACATCAACTCAAAAGGGAGATTCCAATTTGGTGCGACCATTATAGGGGCTGAGGTAAGTTCCTTTATCAACCTGTTGAAAGCATCAAGACATTCATTAGTAAATTTAAAAGGGACTTCCTTTTGTAACAAAGCATATAAGGGTTTAGAAATATTGGAAAAATCTTTAATAAATCTGTAATAGAACCCTATATGCCCAAGAAAACTCCTTATTGGTTTAACCAAATTGGGCAGTGGTAATTTATTGATGACTTTAATTTTGCTGGATCCACATCTATTCCGTTATTAGAAATTTTGTGGCCTAGGATGATTCCTTCTTATACCATAAAATGACACTTTTTTCCAATTTAGTACAAGATTGGTTTCTTCACACCTCTGTAGAACCTGTTCTAGATTGAACAAACATGCATTAAAAGAAGAACCAAAAATAGAAAAGTCGTCCATAAATACCTCAATTATATTCTCCACCATGTCGGAGAATATGGACATCATGTAGCGTTGGAAAGTGGCAGGAGCATTGTATAAACCGAAGGGCATCCTATGATATGCAAATGTACCATAAGGACAAGTAAAGTTGGTCTTCTCCTGATCCTCTAAGGTTATGAGAATTTGGTTATACCCTGAATAACCATATAAAAAGAAATAATAAGCATGCCCTGCTAATCTTTCCAACATTTGATCAATAAAGGGGAGAGGGAAGTGATCTTTTCTAGTTGCTGCATTTAATTTACTGTAATCTATACACACCCTCCACCCCCCACCCTATCACAACCCTAGTGGAAATTAACTCATTACTATTATTAGAGATTGCAGTCATGCCACCCTTCTTTGGTACCACCTGCACAGGACTTATCCAAGAGCTATCAGAAATAGAATAGATAATTCCTGCATCAAGTAATTTAAGTACCTTAGATCGTACAATTTACTTCATGTTAGGAATGAGTCTCCTCTGATTTTCCACACTAGGCTTGTGGTTTTACTCCATTAAAATCCTGTGAACACAAATAGAAGGGCTAATTCCCTTTATGTCAGCAATATTCCATGCAACAACCAATTTATGTTCACGTAACACCCTTAATAATATTTCTTATTGAGAGGAATCCAAAGAAGAAGAAATAATAACCATATATGTATTTGATTCTCCTAAGAACGCATATCTCAAATTTATTGGAAGCTGTTTTAATTCAAGTTTCGATGGCCTCAATATGGAAGGTAACAATTTAAGTTTAGGAGGGCCAAATCTTCAATTTGGGGCCTATACCTAAAGCCATTACCTTGCAATCTATATGCATAGTCCACTAGCTCATCATCCAATTCATTCTCATCTATCCCTTAAGCTAGGCATGTCTTTAAAGTTACATTAATTTAGGAATAGATTCAAATGTAAAAGAATCAATTACATCTATCCTATAAGTGACTTCATCGAAAGAGGGTCCCTTTAAAACCTTGAAAATTTTAAACACCTTTTCCTCATCACCAACTCTCCAGGTTAGCTTACCATCCGGAACATCAATCAATGCTCTAACAGTGGCTAAGAGTGGTCCTCCTAAAATTATAGGAACCTGCATATCAAAATTCATCTAAAGCATAACAAGGTTAGCTAGAATTATAAGCTTACCAACTTTCACGAGTAAGTCCTCAACTATACCAATAGGGTATCGAATTGATCTATCAGCAAGTTGCAACGAAATTGTAGTTAGTTTGAGTTCTCCAATTCCAAGCCTGTTATAGAGAGACAAAGGGATAATTAATGCTTGCACTTAAGTTACATAAGCATTGAAAAACATTAGAAGCACCAAAGTGATAAGGAATAGTGAAACTCCCTAGATCCTTTAACTTAGAGGGTAGTTTATTTTGTAAAATTGAACTACACTCCTCAGTTAAGGCTACTGTAGCAAAATTGTCCAACTTCTTTTTGTTAAAGATGATTTCCTTCAAGAACTTGGTGTAAGCAAGCATCTCAGCAAGTGCTTCAACAAAAGGGATGTTGATTTGGATCTTCTTAAAAGCTTAAGGAATTTATGAAATTTGGACTCATCATGCTTCTTCTTTACCCTTGGAGGGTAAGGTATGGGTGGCACAAAGGAAAATTTTGAAATTGGTGAAGACTCTCTCCTTGGTTTTGTTTCTTTAGGCTCTTCTTCTTCATCCAAATACACAATTTCAACATCCTTGGTTTCATTTATCTTAGCTTCCTTCTCTTTAGGAGCCACACCTTCTAGTACCTTACCACCTCTCAGAAGAATCTCCATACAATCTTGTTTTAGATTCACTTGGGTATTGCTAGGTAGCTTTCCCTTACCTCTTTTGCCATTTGACTTATTTGCACCTCTAAATTCCTGATGGTAGCTTAGTTGGATTGGATGTTCTGCTCCATTCTGTTCATGGCTTGAGAGCTAGCTTGTGCACGTTGATCCATCTTGCTCATAAGTTGAGCAAACATATCTTCAAGCCAATCCACTTTTTCCTCTAAATGGGAAGGGAATTGTTGTTGTGCAAACGATGAAGGAGGTGAATACTGTTGTTTCGGTGGTGCTTGGAATCTAGGTGGTCCCATTGGTTTTGCAGCCCCTTGATTTTTCCATGAAAAATTTGGATGAAACTTCCAACGCTCATTGCAGGTGTTTGAGAAAGGATCAAATCTCTGACCTTGTCTACCATTGTTCACATAGTTCACATCTTCCTCTTGCATTGTTGCATCTATGTTCATACAACCAGCTGCTGTATGTCCAAATCTACCACAAAGAGTGCAAGGATCCCTACCAGACTTGTTGTCATTCATCAATATATTCAATTTCTTATTTATCTCGGCAACTTAGTAGGCTATGTCAGGTTTAGAATCCACTTTATTAAGAGCAGTAGCTTGCTTTTAGTCACCTTACAATGTGAATTCTCCGTAACTTTTTTGAAAATATTTCATAACTCTTGGGAACTCAGGTTACTAATATTCCCACCAATGTTTAAATCCACCAAATTCTAATTATGATCAGTGACACCATAGTAGAAAATTTGAGTCAAAGAGTATGTATCAAATCCATGATGAGGACATTGGTTAAGGAGATCATTAAATCGATCCCAAGCTTCATGAAATTTCTCTTCTTCTTTATGTGAAAACCAATGTATCATCTTCCTTAGTTCAAGAGTATTGTGGGTTACGTACCACTTCATCATGAAAGTTTGCATCACTTTATCCCAAATATCAATGGAATCTACCTCCAAACTCAACAACCAATTTCTTGATAATCCCTTCATGCAATAGGGAAAACATCTTAGCTTTAACTCATCTTCGGATAATGCATACAACGGAAGAGTTCAAACTGGTGCATACAAGTGCGTTCAATTTCAGGATTCAACTCAATTAGCTGTTCATTGTTCAAATTTCTTGAATGCCTTAAGTTCATGCAGCTCCTAAAATAAAACAATGAGAAAGGGGTTAAAAGTAATTAATGGAAGAAAACATTAAAAAGTAAACAATAACTAGAATTAATAGTAGCAAATATAAATTAGTCCCCAGCAACGGCGTAAAAAACTTGGTTTACAAAATTTGCAAGTGCACAGAGTCGTTCCTAGTACCCACAAATCAAGTATTCCAAGGTCGTCTCCCTCAAGGACTAAGATACTCACTACTGAATCAATTCTAATTACTTAAACAAAAGTGATAAGAAAGTTAAAAGATGATTGGGTTTGAGTAGACAATAAATTGTAAAGACCGGAAATAAACAATTGATTGAATGACAGGTTATAATAACAATTGCACAACTTTACTTATATTCTCTCTCAAGAATATAAGAATACCTAACTAGTTGATTACCATCCCTTAATGTGAAACCTAACTAGTTAAATTCATTAAGAACAAGCAACCATAAGTTATCACACTAGTTTAGGATATCTCTATCTCTAAATCTAATGTATTTATCTTCCTAGTGCATAATTCATACTTCACCTCTCAGTTTATCATATGATTCCTAAAGTTGCATCTATGGTGATCAAGCACATAAACAACAAAGAAGTTCAAGAAAGATAAACATAACCTAAAAACTTTAATTCACACCAATGAATCCATAAAATACACATCAATCCACCAAAATAGGCTACATCCCTCACCCTAAATGGGGTTTAGTTCCAAAACATGACAACATAATCCATACAAATAAAGACAATCAACATCCAAGAAAGAGTAGAGAGAGAAGGTAGAGAGAACACAAAACAAGATTGCTTCTAATGCTTGATTTAATCCTCTTTTCTTTTCCTCTTTGCCTCTTTTAGGTGCCTCCTTATGTTGCAGCCTCGTTTTTAGTGTCCAACCCCATTGTTTGGTCTTAAAATTGAGTATTTATAGTGTCTTGGGCTTAAAGAAACCTAGTTTTTGCTAAACAGGGGAATGTAGATTGTCCTAGTGTCGACAAAGTCCGTTAGGCAAACTTAATGTCCACTGAGCAGACCTTTTAGAATCTTTGGAGTGAAATTGGCTAATCAATGTCCATTAAGCGGACATCATGTTCGTTGAGCGAACCTTTTCAGGTCTCTGGAGTGAAATTGGCCAGTCAATGTCCGTTAAGCGGACATACCTTGGGCATCTACAAAAATGTGCAATTTTGACCCTTTAGATGGCAAAATTTCTCCTTGGAGTCTGCACGAAAGTTTTAGAAGTCGAAGTCCTCTTCAAAATTGTACTTGAATGACCTCAATCCAACATCCATGGTAAAAGTTATGCCTCTTGTCCCAAAATCTATCCATTTGTACCTATTAAGCAATAAAGTTGAAATGTGTGAGAATTAACTAAATAAAGCTCCAAATTCGTATAGAGATAAGTCAAATTAGTTCTGATTCATCCCAAAATCATATATGAATAATTTGACTTATCATTACCCTTACCCTTAGGCTGTTGGGGCTTAGCCTTCCCCTTACCTTTGGCAGTTGCATACATAGCCGTATGAGGAGAGCTCTTAATCTTCTCCTCCACTGTAGCACTACAGGAAATCAAGGCATTGGTGTCCTAGGTCTCATCCTGAGAGATGTAGGAGGTAGCTAACACCTCAAACTCTCGAGGGAGAGTATTTAGTGCCTAATGCACTATGAGATTATCAAGAATTGGTACATCAAGTGCTTTCAGCCTAGTCTGAAGGTGTACATCCTGATAATGTACTCTCGGATGCCTCCTTCTATACTTCATGGAGAATAGCTCCTTAATCAAGGTGCTCTACTCCACATGAGAAGACACCTTGTATCTCTAGGAAATGCCATCCATGAACTCCTTCGCTATAGTCGTATCTGGCAATCCACTCAGCAGATGATCTGGGATCGACCTCTTAATGGTCAAATAGCACATCCTATTTGACCGCTCCCAAACCATCATAGCTACTTTATCAGCTTCTGAGCTGATATCTGTAAGTGGAGAAGGTCTCTCGATGTGCATTGCTATGCTGATGTCAGCCATCTCCAATGCAAACTCCAAATCCTTCTTCCACTTCCGGAAATTGAAACCATTTAAGGTCTCAATCATGACATCATTGTTGTTTATCGAAAAGGTGACTGCAAGATAGAAAAGACAATGCAAAAAATCAGTTTAAATGCATAACAACAGTGATACTTAAAGAATTAAAGTAGTATCTCTATTGAGAATTTGATCACACATATTATGAAACACCTTTGGGCTGAATACATAATATATGTAATTAGATCCCCATATAAAGACGATTAGAGTACAAACCATCAACTCTCATGATACTACCACCTTTGGGTGAATAGATCGTTTAATCAATGACTTTCCTTTATCTAATGCCTTTATGAACATCTTAAAACTCTATGTAAGGCCAACACCTTTGGGCATAATAACCAAACATAAGGTCAGAGACATCCCCAATATGTGAGCAGCGCAATCTAAAATACTGACTTGAAAGGCCACTTTGGTGACTGCATTCTCATCAATACCTTAGAAAGTTCACAAACACAAGGGATACAACTTTATGTCATCCTCACATTCTGTATGGGCATAATGTATGTGAAAATCGATTATAAATGAAAAACTAGATTCATAATTAAATAATCACATACTAATACTGAAAACATTGTCTTTAAACTTCATTTGAAACTTTTATAAATAAAAAATCTCAATGAGAGTGTCTATCATACTTTCCTAAAAACTGAACCTACCGCACGAGATATAAAACTTAAGTGTCTCCCTTGTGTGCAGTTTGGAGTACGAAAATGCACTCAAAATTAGCTTTAAAAAGGCTTTAAAAACTTTTCCAGAACCCAATTACCAATGTAATAAATCTAGAAAAATTGAAAAAACCACTTAAAAAATTCTTCGAACCCAGAAACTGACCCAAAAGGACTCGAGGTACCTTTGCGGGAATTCTAAATTTTTTTCTCTTTTTTTGTGTTTGCTGATGTTAGCATGATGTCAGTAGTACTGTATTACTGACGTCATCAGCGTGTGGAACAGGGAGGGCGTGTGTTGCGTGCGCGAAGACAGACACGCTTTAGATGCGTCTGGCAAGTGCGTTGCACGCGCACACGCTCGTTCACTGTAAGGCGCGCGCGTTGCACGTGCGGACACGTGCTCCAATCCCTGCAGTCCAAGTGTTGAGACGGATGTGACACGCACCTACGATTCCATGCTTGTGGAAGAGCGCGCTGCATACGTTGCATGTGCCACATACATCCACTAGTGTACGTGTCACATGCGTCCGCTAGCGTGCATGCGTTTAGGTTGTCTATCTGTCTGGGGATGGAAAGTGGTACTAAACTTGACTTGAGTACCCAAAGCCTTTTGTAGACTTTTCCAAAATCTTGAAGTAAATCGAGGATCACGATCAGAAATAATAGATAGTGGCACCCCATGCAACCTCACTATTTCATTCACATATGTATTTGCTAGCTTATCTAATGAATAATCAGCACGAACAGGCAGAAAGTGAGTAGACTTGGTGAACTTATCTACAATCACCCATACAATGTCATGCTTCCTTTGAGTGAGAGGAAGCCCGGTGACAAAATCCATGGTAATGTTATTCCATTTCCATTGAGGAATCAAATTTGGACATAATAAACCAGATGGAACCTGGTGCTTAGCTTTAACTTACTAACATATCAAACATTTGGACATATAGTCTATAACATTTCGTTTCATACCTGACCACCAGTAATGCTGCTCCAGATCTTGATACATCTTATTTCAACCAGGTTGTATAGTAAAGACAGCATTATGGGCCTCAAACAATAACTTTCTCTTCAATTCATCATTTTTGGCACACATAATCGATCTTTATAATACAAATCACCATCTCCTTTCACAAAAAACATCAGGTTGTTTGCCTTCCCGAGTAGCCAAGATAAGTTGTTGTAACTTATCATCAACTCCCTGAGCAACACAGATTTCTTGCTTTAAGGTAGGCCTAGCTTTCAATTGAGTTATTAAAGCTCCATTAGATACAAGTTCCCATTCACCCTGCTGCACTGACAAAGCCGAAATGGTCTTTCGACTTAAGGCATCAGCCTCGACATTAGCCTTACCCAAATGGCCCACTCCTAGCCCCCGAATCGATCAATCCGAGCCATCTTCATCCAGGCCAAGCCCACCCACATCCCCGATTGAGTCGTTGTCGTCCGCAGCACCGGAGACTCCTACTCCCCCTACTACCTCGCACATTCAACCGTTGAACCCTCCTCCCTCCTCTTCCTCCACGCACATTGTGATCTCCATACCCTCTTATGCCGCGGTTATGATCGACGATCCCAATTTAACTACTGCCATGCAGAAGGATGGGTGTTGTCCTGCCATTGGACCACCCCCACCTGATGACAGAAGGAACAGCCCCTTGCGTTCGACCACCATTCCTCCTAGCATGCTTCCTGGTCGGCCTCCGGACGCCGATGTTGTCATGAGTCATGAGAGTGAGTCACCAATAGTTTCAGACTCGACAGCAGCCGATACTCCGATGGAATGCCTGCTGGACCTAACTCGGGCATCAGCTACTGACCTAGTATCTACGGATTAATAGTGTTTACTCACAGTTTCAACCTCATCCATGTCCATATTCATCTGGAACTGCCAGGGGGCTGGTGGCAAAACTTTCCAGCCTATATTGAAAAATTACCTTAAGGTCCATAATCCTATCCTTACTGTCCTTGTTGAACCGAGGATAAGTGGTAATCGAGCTTGGAGGATTATTTGGCGACTAGGGTTTGCGCATTCTTTCCGTGTTGAGGCTACAGGTTTCTCCGGGGGCATTTGGCTTATGTGGAACGATAATATCACGGTTCGGATTCTTGTCGCACACCGTCAATTCGTGCATACTAATATCGACTGGGGGCAATTTAACTTCGACTTCACCGCTATCTATGCTAGCCCAACTCCTGCAATGCAACCCTATTTATGGAATCATCTTCGTCAGCTCGCTCGCATCACCTCTAATCCTTGGCTTTTGGGGGGCAATTTTAATGCTAAGCTCGACAGTATCGACAAACGTGGAGGCTCCAAACTCCATCCGATTGTTAACAATCACTTCCGAGAATGCATTCACCACTGTCACCTTCATGATCTTGGTTACTCAGGTCCCAAGTTCACTTGGAAATGAGGATCTATTTTTGCTCGACTCGACCGCGCCCTCTGCTCTTCTTCTTGGCATTCCACTTTCCACGACACTTCGGTCCAACATTTGCCTTTCCTTAAATCTGATCACCGACCGCTTCTAGTGAACTTTCAACATCATATTCGGTGGCAGCGCACTTCAAAACCATTCCGGTTTCAAAATGCTTGGCTAACTTATGATAATTTTGCTCAAGTCATCGAACAATCTTGGATGCCGGGAACTCAAGCGATTAGTAGCTCCTTATCCGAGCTTTCTAGTTCTTTACAAGAGTGGAACTGTCACACTTTCGGGCATATCTTTCATCGTAAGAGGAGGCTTCTGGCCCGCCTTCAAGGAATTCAAACAGCTCTGGAAAACCACGACTCGCCGCCCCTTCAAGACCTCGGCGAGCATCTCAGCACGGAGCTGGTTCGGGTTCTTTTACAGGAAAAACTCTGCTGGCACCAACGTTCCCGCTGCCAATGGTTAAGCCAGGGGGACCGTAATACGCAGTACTATCATACCTTTACCAAGATCCGGCAGCATAATTCTCAGTCCATCACCCTTAGAGACGAGCAGGGCCTTATGCATTCTGACACGATGAGTATTTTATGGATTGCACGGACCTTCCTTGCTTATCTTTATCACCAAGACCACCCGACCCTTAGGGTTTCTCACCCTCCTGCTCAGTTACCCCCTCTCTTCACCCAAGCTACTACTGACTTGCTTTTGGTTCCTAGCCTGGAGGATATCAAGACTGCTTTCTTTTCTATAGCCCCGAACAAACCTCCTGGCGTTGACGGCTTTACGACTCTTTTTTACCAATCTCAGTGGG
This sequence comes from Erythroxylum rufum, assembly GCA_027478365.1. Lineage (NCBI taxonomy): Eukaryota > Viridiplantae > Streptophyta > Magnoliopsida > Malpighiales > Erythroxylaceae > Erythroxylum > Erythroxylum rufum. Next base: position 2,190 of record JANIHZ010124035.1, on the reverse strand, counting down.
CCACTATTGGCCCGACCTGACTTCGTTTATCCGTTAAATCTTTCGGCATGAAGTTTGGGACACTGAGCTCAACCGTACCATCATGGTACTCATACCCAAGGTCCCCAAGCCCACAACTATCACCCAGTTTAGGCCCATAGCACTTTGTACGGTGGTGTACAAAGCCATTACTAAACTCATCATGGCCCGCTTGAAACCGCATCTGGATGGCCTGGTTGCTCCGACACAATGTAGCTTTGTTCTCGGGCGTCAAATCACGGACAATAACATCATCGTTCAGGAAGTGCTCCACTCTATGAAACGAAAGTCAGGTAGCAAAGGTTTCATAGCAATCAAGGTGGACTTAGAAAAAGCCTATGATCGACTTTCCTGGGATTTTATCCTTGACACCCTCTTTCAAATTGGTGTCCCGGACTTGCTGATCAATTTGATTATGAAATGTCTCTCCTCGGTTACAATGCAGGTGCGCTGGAATGGGGTACTTAGTGACTCGTTCTCTCCCACCAGAGGAATTTGACAGGGCGACTAAATATCTCCGTACCTTTTCGTTCTTTGCATGGAACGCCTCGGACACTTAATTAATGGGTCTATAACTACGGGACGTTGGAAACCGATTCGTTTAAGCCGCGGCGAGCCTCCCCTTTCTCACTTATTCTTTGCCGACGATCTTATCCTCTTTGCAGAAGCCTCCCTGGACCAGATGCATGAGATACGCCAAACGCTTGACACCTTCTGCAATTTTTCCGGCCAGCGGGTCAGTCATGATAAGTCTTGATGCTTCTTTTCTAGGAACATTCCTTCCCCACTGGCTCGTTCGCTCAGCGAGGCCCTGGGATTCAAGCTGACGAACAACTTAGGCCGGTACCTAGGTGTGCCTCTTATGCATGAACGGGCTACCAAACGAACGTATCAACACATTTTGGACACGGCTCAACACCGTCTCTCGGGATGGTCTTCTAATCTTCTGTCGCTGGCAGGCCGTATCACTCTGATTCAATCGGTCATTGCGGCGATTCCTATTTACACGATGCAAACAGTCCGCCTGTCGCTTCAACTTTGTGATGAGCTGGAGAAAATCATGCGCCGATTTTTATGGGGCACGACGCAGGACATGAAGAAGATTAACTTGATTAATTGGGACACCGTGTGCCTGCCCAAGGAGATGGGGGAACTTGGTCTTCGTAAAATCGGAGGAGTAGTACAATACTTGGCTGGACACAGACATTGCAACATATACTTCTTAAATTTGGTCGAGGCTCTCTTGTTTTACTTATCTTTTTAATTATAATTGTGTCTTAAAATGATGTTATTTTATGTTTATTTACAGATAAAACGAATTTATTTTGAGATAAAAATAAAGTCGAAACAAGATAATTGGAAAAATTTTCCTCTTATGCCCTTCTATTAAGGTGTTTGAATTTTGGGGATGAAATTTAATAAAATACGGCAGCAATTAGTTAACCTATACAAAGAATCTAATCTCGATTTTGAAACTTCTGAAAGAAGAGCAACCAGAAATTAAATAGGGCCAGTCTTAGGTTGTCTGATCAAGTTAGCTATTTTGATCTATCTTGGATCCAACATTTGCTAGGTCCGAGTCCACAAATGTTCTGTAATTTAATACTGCGCAGGGCTTTAATAACATGCTATTTACAGTGTCCTAGTTTCTTGAATTGAAAGTCTGCTTTTAATGGAGTCTGAGTCTCCAACTTTGGCCATATCAGAAACACTTGCTTGGAGTTGGACACAGTTTTTGTGGCAATGGCATACATCATTTTCATTCTGCTATTTTGAGTTAAAAGTTGGTAGTAAATGTCGTCTTAAAGGTCCTTACATTGGTTAAGTAGTGGGCGCCCATCTAATGAACTGAATCTGAAAACGAAAACTGCTCAAGTTTGGTTGAACTTAACCTTAAAGCCCATTATGACCCAGCTTTCCCAAACTGTGGAACACAAATTTGGTATTTGATTGGTCCAACAAGTTGGTTTAAGAACCTCAGAGGTTACTTAAGAATTTATTTTTTATTTTTTAAAAATTAAAAATATATACTTAATTGAACCTGAACAGGTTTTGGATCGAACCCGAGTCCGATCATAAAATTTCGAACTAGGTTCAGACTTAAGTCCGACGTGGCCCGTTGCTACTGCTACAAATAATTAACTTCTTAAATTTAACATAATTATCATTTAC
>JANIHZ010123948.1:0-13048 GCA_027478365.1 Erythroxylum rufum | reverse complement strand
AGAAGGTGCTGTAATAGTTAGATTCTTGGAGTTGAATTTGAAGTTTAGTAAGGTAAGGGAATTATAAACTTGGTATCTTGTGATAACATGCATTGTTTGATGTTGATATGGATCAATTGTGTACTGAAATGGGAAAGAATTGAGGTTTGATACATGCTGGAAACTGGTTCGGATGAGTAGTTCTATTGGACAGGTTTCGGTATTTTAGCCATATCTTGCCCTGTAGGTATCCAAATGGGATGAATTTAAATTAGGATTAAAATAGAAACATATTTCTACAACTTTCTTTAAAAAGTCAAATGTTAATTATGTCTCTAATATTTTCAAATTTTGGCATGAAATTGAGTATTGGCTTAGGCTGTAGCACTACTAGGGACAGAAATCATATCCTGTAGTTATTGAATAAACTGTATTGATGTAGGCCGAATTAGACTAAGGTGTCTTCACCAAAGTTATATCTTATTCTCTTAGATTTAAATTGGTATAAAGTTTGTAATTTTTGGATATTGGAATTGAGAGATATGGGTTTTACAACTTGAATGTATGATCATGCTCTAGCCAAAATTTCAAATGTATACAGTCTGTGGTATTTTGAGCATAACTCATAGAATAATGAGACAAATTGAATGATCTTGGTATAAATAGAGACTTAAAACATAAAGGAACATTTTTTAGAAGAATACTTTGCTCAGAAGCCTCAGTTACTTTGTCAAAATAGCCATCCGAATTGATTGGATGAAAGTGAGGGAGTTTGTTGGAATGTTATGAACTGAAGTATTTTTTATTGAACATGCTTCGGTATTTTGATTATATCTTGAATTTTGGATCTCCAAAGAAGTTGTTTCTTGTTTTAGATTAAACTAGAGACATAAGGACACAACTTTCCTGAAGTAATAAAATTACAATTCTAGTTTTAAGAATTTTGAAATCTGATTTTAAGTTGGATTAAGAATTTTGTTGTAGCTTAAAAACAGTCTGGACTCTTTTGAGTATAACTTTCAATATACAGGACCAAATTTTATAATTTTAGTGTCATTAGAAACCTAAGACAAAGCTGAACAATTGTCTAGAAGAAAGTGTTACTTAAATACTCCATTTTCTTGATCTAAATGGTCATGCAAAGTAGACCTGAAAGTCTGATTTGAAAACAAAGCTGGACTATGTCATTAAACATGCATGTTATACGATACATTCATGCTGATGTTGATTTAGTTGCATGAAAAATATGGTAATATGAACTTATGTTTGATTGTATATAGAAGGGCAAGTAGAGCGGTCATTTCCAGATATTGCCGGAACTTCAAGGCAATAAGTGAAAGGGAGCGATTGTGAGTAATCGTAGACGGTCACACCTTACTTTGTCCTACTTGTTGAATTTGATTTATATTGATTGTATTCTGAATTTCGGACAATGATTGTCTTAGGCGTTTGATGCATGATTATATCATTGGAAGTGCTACTTGTATGTGAATATGATTGACTACTTGCTTTGCACATAAAATGTCTAAAATGAGCTTGTTTTGCTTTAAAATTGTTGAGTCCTAGTTGTGGGTAGAGAGGCATGCCTAGAAGGATCTGCAGCTGCTTTTGTGACACTTCGGTGTCTTCTATTATCGAAACTTCGGTGTCTTCGGTTAGTGACACTTCGGTGTCGAGACTTCAGTCTCTTTTGTGACACTTCAGTGTCGAGACTTCGGTCTCTTTTGTATAAGTCTCGTTACCCGCTTCTATAAATGGATTTAGCAGTCATATGATTTTGTACTATGATATTTTCTTGACTTTGACATAAACCAAATTATGTTCTGATTCTAAAGGGCTTATACCCTCTTGTGTTATGCAGTTTTGTTAATTATAAAAATCTGTTCTGAAATGCATTCTATCTGACTTTCCGTTAAAGAAATCTTTTAATGCATGTTGTTGCTGTTACATAATTCAGTGTGATGAATTGTTAGTTTATATATAGATTAGTTATTACTCACTAAGCTATATGCTTAGATGGATTTGCCCCATGTAGGTTCAGAGAGAAGGACTTAAAGACTGGAACAAGTCATCCGCAATGGCCAAAGGAGTCTGAGTCTTGTTTTGTTAAAAATGTATTTTGAGCTTATTCTGGCTTGTATATAAAGTGTATGATTCTGAATTATTGTAAGTTTTCGTAATAACTATTTTCAGGCTGGTTTCAGTTTTTGGGACAAGTTTTTATTAGGTTCAAGTGATATAATGTATGTATGTCTTGAACAAGTTTGGAATGAATTGTAATGTATGTTTGCTTCAGTTTCTGACACTACATGTAATGAATGTGTAGTATATTTTGAAGTGCTTTTGTATCGGTCTGTTATTTGTTTCTATTTGTGAGTCCAATGTGGCACTCACGTATCCTCCTAGGAGGTATTAGGGATTCATAAAACCGATGAAAAAGATAATATGACAAAGAAAAAGACCAGGTTTGAATTTCTTCGAGGGGTACAAGGACTATGTACTTTACATTTTTGAAGTATTTTTTTGTGTTGTTAAAAAAAAGTAAAAAAAAATTGATTTGTCTTTTTTAGTTTTTTAGTTTTTATGCTGCCATTGTCGTCTCATCTTTTTAGTAGTTTGCATTATGACTTCTATTTGGCTCCACCGAAGACTCTTAAGCTCTCTCATCAGCGTGGATCTCTCTGTCAAGTATCTCTCTCTCTCACTACACTGGCAACGCTCATCTTTATTTGCTTGGGTTTATGAATTTAATCAATCTTATGAAGATGGAATTGAAGTAAGTAATGATATGTTGACATGTGTATTGACTGGTGGTAAATTGTCATCTTGGCATGCTTATGATTCTTCCACTGCATCTATGGTTGATTCTTATGATTATCTGTTTTGATACTGCTTTGTTCCAAGGGGGAGACATCAGATTGTTTATGGTGATTGTTCCATTCAGGATAAGTATTTATCATATGGATTGTGCATTTGATTTATTGCTTTTTGGCATTTTTTTGGTCCCAAAGGGAAGAAATTTGGATGATTGGATAGTTGTGATGTTCTTTGGAACTTGATATTTGATTAAGGGGGAGTTCTTTTTTCATCTCATATGAATTGTGAATTTGATGGTTATATGTCCAATTATCTCCTTTAGGGGGAGTTTTGACTATGTGACAAACAATGCCAAAAAGGAAGAGATTGTTAGGATTTATGTTATCTATCTAAGTAAATAGTTTTGGCATTATTTATTAATTAGACATATAAGATATAAATTATAGTGGGGCTAAAAATAAGAGGTTGTTGTTGTGAATGAATCCTACATTACATTGACGTCTACTATTATGTTGATATTGGAATTATCTTATAGCTAGACATGTTGGAAATTACTGCTGGATTTGTGGATTGATTAAATTAAAAGGATGAGGTTGTTACATGTTTGAATTTACGTGGGACTCTAATTGTGTGAAGGATTTGTGCATATCTTGAATCTACGGTTGAAGTTAATCTCAAGGGCGTGCGACATACAACGTGAGAGAAGAAAATTTGTTAGGAAATCAATACAACAGCTAGAGTGTGTGGCACTTGGAGTTAACGTGAGTGTGCATGATAACAGAGTTTTGGTGAGTGTGCGACAACCAAGGAGATGTGTGCGTGTTGGCGTTAACCAAAAGATTGGAGTTAATTGAATTGAAAAAGTGATATATGCTGAATCATTAAGTGCACAGTGGGCATATGAGAATTGTAAAGTGTGCAGTGGGTATAAAACACATAAGGCGTTGGTGTATGTTTTTGGGAGTGAGAGCTGAAGTTACGATGTGGTTGTTATGTAAGCATGTGTTGATGTTGCAGACGTTTTTCTCATTGCGTGAATCGTGGTTTTTGGTGTGGTTTCATGAAATAGTGAATATCATCGACAGTGAAGTGGACAATGGTTATTAAATTGAAGAAACACTGCGACATGTTTTTGTGAAGAAAGAGTTGGCTAAGGTGAAGAGTTTCAGTTGGATTATTTCGAGAAGATAAAAACCATAAGGAAGTCTTTCTTTTATCTCAAGTATATTGTTTTTCAGTTCTTAGTTGATTAAGTACTTGAGTTATTTTTATTAATTGTTGTTTGAGTAAAAGTAGTTAGAAAAATCCTTTGACAAGGTTAAAACGAGTCGGTCGTGTTAGTGGGTGTGAAAATCTTTCATGGGAAGTGAGGTTGAGAGATATTGTCAAGGGTTGAGTGGTGTCAGCTCAATAAAGCCTTAGGTAAATCTATTGTACTTCGGAGAAAGTTATTAAGCTGGGTGAGGGCCCCGCAGCTTAGGCAATGTGTGCCGAACTGCATTACCAGATTAATGGTGTTGATTTATTTTTTGGTTCTCTTAATTTTTCTGATTTTTTTGTTTGCTAGAAACAAATCGAAAAGTTTGCGAAACAATTAACACCTTCGATTTTTCAATTGGTATCAGAGCAAGGTCACCGATTCAGAACTTGATAGCAAGTTGGTACAGATCTTAGTTTCGCGAACATGGCCTTAAGAGAAGGAGCATCAATTATCAGGCCACCGCTGTTGGACGGTTGCAATTATCCTGTATGGAAATCACAAATAAGGGTATTTATTCAAGCATAGGAAACAAGAGCATGGAACTCGGTAGTACATCGCTGGACACTTCTAATGATTACTGACAATAAAGGAGAGACAATTCTAAAAGATTCATCTAAATAGATTAGAGCTGAAGAAGAAAGAGCACTTGGAAACTCACAAGTATTGTATGCAATTTTTAGTGCTGTTGATGAAGGACGCTTCTTAATGATTTCAGCATGTGAATCAGCTAAAGAAGCATGGGATACATTGTAGACTATTCATGAAGGGTCCAAATCTGTGATAGCGTCAAACTACAGATGTTAGCTGTGAGGTTTGAAGAACTAAAGATGGATGAAAATGAGACTATTGGGGACTTTCATGAAAGATTGCGTGATATAGCGAATCAGGCACATCAACTTGGGAAGAGATATTGCAATGTGAAACTAGTCAAGAAGACGTTGAGATCACTACCTCTAAGATTTATTCTGAAAATTGCAGCAATCGAGGAGGCTCATGATATCAATGACTTGTCATTGGAGAAGGTAATTGGAATTCTTACAAATTTTGAAATGAATTTGTTGAGGGACAATTGAGAGAAGAAGAAAGGATTAGCATTGCAATCGAGATTAGTAAAGTCGTGAATGACTTAGAAGATGAATCCAATGAGAATGAGGATATAGAGCTATTAACATGAGAGTCCAGTAAGTGGCTGAAGAGAATGAAAAAGGACAAACCCGACTTTAGACAATATGGCGGAAGTTTATCGAGCAGTAATGTAAAACATCAAGTCAAAATACAAAAGGGTGAAAGGAAGGCAAGGAGAATTCAATATCATGAATGTCAAGGTTTCAGACACATTCAATCCAAATGTGCTAATACTTTGAATAATAAAAAAGGAAAGTCTTTCACAAACACCTGGATTGAGAATGATTCCGAGAGTGAATATGGTAGTGAAGAAGAAATAACGAATAGTGTTGCGTTGGTTGCCTAACATAGCAAAGTCCAGTTACTTGCTTAACAATAACTGAGAAGGAAGTAACTGAAATCAAAAAAGAGGAAAAATCGAAAAATTTCGAAAACAACTCATCTCAAGACCTAATATCAGATTATGACAGTGATGGAAGTGGCCTAGATGACAAAAGGAGAAAATTTACAAGGCTTACGAATTAATGTACGAAAAATGGGTGAAAATATGTAGAAAGAATGAAAGATTGAAGGAAGATAATCTCTCCATGAAGAACACCATCCAAGAGTTAGAAAAGAAATTGATGCTGACGTCAGATGAGCTTGGTAAAGCTAGAATGAAATTGGCAAGTACCGAAAAGGGATTGAGAATGTTGAATGGAGGCACAGAAAAACTAGAAAAGTTAATGGAAATTAGTAAGGTTAAAGGGGATCTTCAAGGTATTGCTATAAGGGTGAGTGCTCTAAAGTGAATGGGGAGAAAAATAATATGTCCAGATCTGTCCGAGAAGAAGAAACAACGAGAAAGAATTGAAGGTTTGTACCCACATGTCATTTTTGTGGAGTTATCGGGCACATAAGGTTGAGATGCTACAAGATGTTACAAATGATGTTTCAAAGGGGTCAGAACTGAAAATTTAGACACTCTCCATTAAATTTCCAGCAGCAACCCATGTTACCGAAGCACACTTGGTTGATTCTTATGATTATGTGTTTTGATACTGTTTTGTCCCAAGGGGGAGACATCAGATTGTTTATGGTGATTGTTCCATTCAGGGGGAGTATTTGTCATACGGATTGTGCATTTAATTTATTGGTTTTTGGCATTTTTTGTGCCAAGGGGGAAAATTTTGGATGATTGGATAATTATGATGTTCTTTAGAACTTGATATTTGATTAAGGGGGAGTTCTTTTTGCATCTCATATGAATTGTGAATTTGATGGTTATATGTCCAATTATCTCATTTAGGGGGAGTTTTGATTATATGACAAACATTGCCAAAAAAGAGGAGATTGTTAGGATATATGTTATATATCTAAGTAAATAGTTTTTGCATTATTTATTAATTGGACATATAAGATATAAATTATAGTGGGGTTAAAAATAAGAGGTTGTAGTTGTGAATGAATCCTATATTACATTAAAGTCTACTATCATGTTGATATTGGAATCATCTTATGGCTGGACATGTTGGAAATTACCGTTGGATTTGTGGATTGATAAAACTAAAAGGATGAGGTTGTTGCATGTTTGAATTTAAGTGGGACTCAAATTGTGTGAAGGATTTGTGCATATCTTGAATCTACGGTTGAAGTTAATCTCTCAAGGGCGTGAGGCATACAACGTGAGAGAAAAAAATTTATTAGGAAATCAATACAACAGTTGGAGTGTGTGGCACTTGGAGTTAACATGAGTGTGCGTGATAATAGAGTTTTGGTGAGTGTGCGGCAACCAAGGAGATGTGTGTGTGTTGGCGTCAACCAAAAGATTGGAGTTAACTGAATTGAAAAAGTGATATATGCTGAATCATTAAGTGTGTAGTGGGTGTGTGAGAATTGTAAAGTGTGCAGTGGGTATAAAAGGCATACGACGTTGGTGTATGTTTTTGGGAGTGAGAGATGAAGCTACGGTGTGGTTGTTGTGTGAGCAAGTGTTGATGTTGCAGATGTTTTTCTCATTGAGTGAATTGAACTGAATCTCTAAGGTTGATGAACCGTGGTTGTTGGTGTGGTTTCATGAAAAAATGAATATCATCTACGGTGAAGTGGACAATGGTTGTTAAATTGAAGAAACACTGCGACATGTTTTTGTGAAGAAAGAGTTGGCTAAGGTGAAGAGTTTCGGCTGGATTATTTCAAGAAGATAAAAACCATAGGGAAGTCTTTCTTTTATCTCAAGTATATATATTTTTAGTTCTTAGTTGATTAAGTACTTGAGTTATTTTTATTAATTGTTGTTTGAGTGAAAGTAGTTAGAAAAATCATCTGACGAGATTAACACGAGTCGGTCGTATTAGTAGGAGTGAAAATCTTTCACGGGAAGTGAGGTTGAGAGATAGTATCAAGGGTTGAGTGGTGTCGGCTCAGTAAAGCCTTGGGTAAATCTATTATACTTTAGTAAAAGTTATTAAGCTGAGTGAGGACCCCGCAAACGTAGGCAAGGTGTGCTGAACTGCATTACCAAATTTGCGGTGTTGATTTATTTTTTGGTTCTCTTAATTTTTTTAGATTTTTTTTGTTTGCTTGAAACAAATCGAAAAGTTTACGAAACAATTAACACCTTCAGTTTTTTAATTGAATTTCTGCAGACTCCACAAATCAACAAAATTTTTGCCAGATTATTGTCGTTGTTATTGCAATATCAGCTAGGTATTCAACATAAATTCCTAAATCATTCTCACTTTTTTTTTCGTTTTACCATTTTTTTATTTCTTGTTCCACGCAATATTTTGTTGCATTGCCTCTTTTTTATTTTAAAATGCTACTTAAATCAAACCAGATATCCCAAACAAGTAGTAGCTTATGAATTACTGCACATTTACGAATTTTTCTCAATTATCTTATATGTAATGATGTGCATGGATGCATGTTTAGTTCTATGTAAACATGTGTGACACTTTGTTCACAAAGGAAACGATAGCCACTTAAATATAAAGACTAGCTAGTATATGGTTGTATGGGCTGATCTCCAAATTAATGCCATTAAATGATCAGACCTGTGGACTTACTTGCCAGTTGCTTTGATTGTAAATCTGGGGTCAGACTACGAGAATCCATTTTGTCTGAATCTAGTAGAAGGTAGGAATTCGTTTCAGCCGGGATTATGCACTCAACTTTATGTGATGATTTAAACCAATATGGAGATTTGCCACTCTTTTTTTTTTATGAAAGGTAAAAGGTATATTCATCAAGGAAAATATGTACATCTGCACAGGGGCATACCTCAGTCAAGGATACACCTAGTCCAAAAATGCCATAGGTCCTAAGATGGACCAAAACAACTAAAAGCCCAAAAACAGACAAAAGCCCAACAACCTTAGGTTTCCTTGCTACACTAAAGCCCAAAAATAGAAAGCCATGAAGCCCAAAAGGCAAACAGAAACATGTCTGTTGATGAGCCTCATAATAACAATAAATTATGCACTCAACCCAAGTGTTTGGAACGTGGGTCTAATGGGAGAGAAAACAACCCAAATAGTAGTCCAGCCTAGTTACTGCCTCCTACCATCCCTCCTAGCAAGCACCATACAAAGATAGTTGAATAGGGGATTACCACCATCTGCAGACAAAACGCAACAAAGCAAGGAGGTCTCCCTGAGAAGTAAAAATTGATGACCACATGCACATTGAGAAACACTGGCTAATCAGTATGGCTGATTAAAAAGTAATGAATTCAGTAGGGTAAAGGCGGTATAAGATCTTATACGTAACAGTCTTGATCTTTGAAACTACATCCACCCGTGAATACGTAGCTCCATCAAACTGAGCGGCGTTTCTTGTTTTCCAGATGAAAAAGGTAGTACAGAGAAAAGCCAACGGTATTGCTTTGCATCTCAAGAGGGCACCTTTCGCTTCTAATCTAATCCATTTAATAGTCCACAATAAGGATCCCATTTCCCTTGTGAAACCCAACCAATGACAGATTGCATGCCAAACTGCACTAGTGAAACGACATTGAAAAAACAGACGGGCCACAGATTCTAGCTCTGTGCCACAGAAACTGCACTTACAGTCCAGTTCAAGAAAAGAAAGGTTGTCTTTTGTGGGCAAGCGGTTCTTCAAGCTCATCCATGCAGTGAAGGAGTATTTGGGAGGTATACATCACTTCCAAATAAATGACACCCAAGGACATGGGTGATGTTTAGTCCGCAATAACTCATAAACTTTATGGGAAGAAAACCCTCCATTTGCACAAAGTTGGGGTAGTGCAGTCTCAATACCACTACGGCCCCCAAGTTTGGTCAGCAAAGTATCCCTAATCGTAGCCAATTTTTTCAAGAGGATGGAGTCTCTGTGGTGGGGCATCAAATCCCAAATAGATACACCTTGAAGATGGTAGGAATGGACCCATTTCACCCAAAGCGAGTTGGCTTCAGCGTGAATATTCCACATCATTTTCGAAAGCAAGGTCGAGTTCCATATTTTATAATTCTTTAGCCCAAGACCACCTTCCTCCTTAGGTACAAAAATATTGTCCCAAACAACCCGATAGCATTTACCAACCCAAAGGAAAAGCCAACAAATGGAGGCAATTTTATCATAAATCACCACTGGAATGGGAAATGCCTGAAGCCAGAAAGATAACACACCTTGAATGACGGAGTTAATTAATTCTGTTCATCCGGCATAGGATAGGTTTTTCCCATTCCATGCGTGAATGAAGCATTCCACCGCTTCGATAAGATGTGAAAATTGAGCCACTGATACCCTCATTGGAGCCAGAGGTACACCTAGATAGTGAACCGGAAATTCCCCAATACCAAATTCTGTCATCTGCAAAATAGTTGCTCTTTCATAGCCCCAGACTCCGCCAAGAAAGATATTGAATTTAAGGGGATTCACCCTCAACCCCGCCACCTTATTAAGGTTTTCCAAGCCATCCAATAACACACGGACAGAAATCGGATAACCTCAGGAGAGAAGCATAAGATCATAAGCAAATGCGAAATGTGTGATCCCAAGTGATTTACACTTAGGATGAAAGTTAAAAGAGGGATCAGAAGTTCTCAGGTTAAGTACTCTGGAGAGGTATTCTAGGCAGAAAAGGAACAAAATTGGGGACATCGTGTCACCCTGTCTAAGGCCTTTGTGGCCTTTAAACATGCCATGTAGATGCCCATTAATCGAAATCGAGAAGGAAGTCGTAGTGACACATTCCATAATCCAAGCAACAAATTGATCAGGGAACCCTAACCCCTGCATCATTTCCTCCAGAAAGTCCCATGAGATCATATCATAAGCTTTCGAAAGGTCAACTTTTAACAGACATCAAGGTGAAATGTGCTTTCTGCTGTAACCTCTAGCTAGTTCTTGTGCAAGAAAAATATTATCAAGCATATTTCGCCCCGGTAAAAACGCTGATTGGGCTAGATCCACCAAATCCCCCACTATCATTGTCATGCGCTTAGTCAGAATCTTTAAGATGACTTTGTACACAACATTTAGACAAGCAATGGGTCGGAATCAGAAACTTTCGATGTAGATTTGGTTTTGGGAATAAGGGTGAGAATGGCATGGTTTAATTGCTTTAATAGGCAACCATGCTCAAAGAATTCGACGACTGCAGCACGAACATCACAACCAACCCTCTCCCACTGGTGTTTGAAGAAGGCGGCAGTATACCCATCCGGACCTGAAGCCTTCTCATTCCCGATATCAAACATAGCCCGTCATATATCCACATCAGTAATAGGTGCAAGTAACCTATCACACATCTCGGAAGTGAGAACTGCACCATTACGAACAATCGTGGGATTCACTCTATCCCGTGCACTTGAGGACCCAAGAAGCTCCTAGTAATAGGTAACTAGGCAAGAGGCAACTTCCTCCATAGAGGTAGTTTCAAAGTTATCTCCTTTAAGGATGTGAGCAATCTCATTCACTCTGTTTCTTTTTCTGACCACTGCCGAAAAGTACCTCGTATTTCTATCAGCCTCCATTAAGTGTCGGAACTTAGGTTTTTTTTTGGAAAAACATGCGCTCAGCCTCCTGCATAAACAGAGCATGCCTACGTTTGGAATTCAACTAGTCTGTAAGTAATGAGTCCGTGGTGATGAAGAGATTCTTGGTAGGCCATCAGAAATGCCCTCTGTGCATCCTTAGCCTTGGTCGAAATATGTCCATAGGCTTCATGATTCAGATTTTTCAATGGAGCTTTCAACACCTTTAGCTTAGAAGTGAGCATAAATTATGCAGTACTAGCAACAGAAGAGTTCCAGGTAGAGTCAACTATATCTAAAAATTGAGGATGATTAACCCAAAGATTGATGAATTTAAATGGCTTGTTCCCCTACAATTCCTATTGGTTAAGTTCCACAACAATCGGGCAATGGTCAGAGTGAATTTTCATAGAAAGAAAATGAGCCGAGTAGTACCATTTATTGGTATCCCAAACATTATTGGCAAGCACACGGTCCAGTTTAGCCCATAAGTGATTTTTATGCCAAGTAAAAATTTCTCCTTAGGAACGAGCATCTTCAAGGCCTAAAGACACACAAAACTCTTGAAGATCTTTCATTAATTAAGCAGTAGGTGGTTTACCACCTATGCATTCTGTAGCTCGGCAAACACAATTAAAATCCCCCATTAGCACCCACGGTAGTCTGTTGTTAATACCCAGCTCAATAAGTCAATTCCATAGCTCCCGTCGCTTGCCCACACTATATAAGTCGTATATATAGGTTACCAAAAAGACTCTCTTAGTGATAACATGTTGTAGATGACAGTGGATGAATTGTTCGCCAATCTCCAATACATGGCAAGAGTAAAATTCAGGTTGCCAAACAATGGCCATGCGCCTTTTTTCAATCAGTTGGAAGTTATGGTCAAAATCCCATCTCGGGAAGCGACTACAAATCAGTCGCCTAAGGTCTTCCTCTGTGAGTTTAGTTTCTAACAAACATAAAAATTTGAACTGGTGTTGTCGAGCAAGAGTGACAACACTGTTTTGTCTCGAGGTCGTATTGAGACCTCAGACATTCCAGCTAAGCAAATTCATTTTGTCTGGCGTGAGGGCCCAGCCCCACCATATTTACTAGAAGAACCCACACTATCCCTGATACGTCCAACCGAAACTGCCCTTGACATATAGCCCCTTTTCCCCTGCTTGGCCAGGTTTAGTAAAGGTTGCCTTCCCTTTGGAAGAAGTTTTGGTCGGAGGTGCCTGCTCTCCTCCTGCCCCGTTACCACTGTGGAAGTTTGAATTAGCAGTCTCAAGAGGCCTGGTCAAAGAAGTAGTTGGTGCAGCTATGGTAATCTGGGAGGAATCTACGTTTTTGGGAGCTGACTCATCTGTCTGTTGCTGATTTTGAATAACTGAAACCACACCTGCATCAGGGTTTTCCAAAATGGCAGTCATCTGTTTGTCAGGTCCCATAAAATTAACCACCACATTCTGGTGTGAAATTGCTTGGGGAGCCCCTTCTTTCGGCACTCATTTCTGCACTTTAGGCACAGGTCTTTTACAAGTAAAGAAGTTATGCCCAAACATTTTACAAGAACAACAATACTGCGGGTAGGATTCATAAACAACCGGTTGAGTAAACCGAGTTCCTTCCGGCAAGGTGACATTAAAGCTAGTTAAAGGTTTTTGAGACACATCCACTTCAATAAGAAGCCGGGCATATCCAATTCTAGACCGAACATTGGTAATCTAATCCGTACAAATGGGCTTTCCAACCATTGAGCCAAGTTTGGAGAGGCCCTTTACTGTCCATAAATCCAGCGGCACATTCGGTAGATTTGTTACTCTTAACATAACCTTAGGTCAATCTTGTAAATGTTTACTCTTTCAGGAAACCTTTCAGAATATGTAAATTTAGTTCCACC
>JANIHZ010123789.1:0-13071 GCA_027478365.1 Erythroxylum rufum | reverse complement strand
AACTTTTAATTTTTTTATAAAGTAATTAAGAAATCATATATATATATATATATATGTTGGCATGAATAATAAGAATTCCCTGGAATCCTAGAGATAAAATCACATAAATATTTTAGGTTAGAGTTCAAAATATCATGGGAATTTACATAATAAGTTTAAAACATTTTTAAAGGCATTGACTGGAAAAAGATTTCAATCAATCAATTTAAGGATAAGGGTGTATGTTTGGAGAAACAAATATAGCTATACTAGTATAAGAAACTAAGGTTAATCATTTAATCAAGATAAATAGAAGCATGGAAAGGTTTTTGGAGAAACTATCACTTGTAGTCTTTGTGGGATCGATATTCATATTCCTAAGCCACTGATACAAGCTCCCTTCCTTTCCCCCCGTCCATCAAAATCCGCTTGTTCATCAGTGGGAACTCTTGGAATTTTGTTAACTTTTCCCACCTACAACCTTCTTATCCTCCTAACCCCCTCACCTCTGATACTTATTTCTCAAAAGATCGACCACTCCACCAACTGTCGAACAACCTTACTATCTCCCTGCTAAGACAGAAGCAACCTGTGGTGGCATGACACTCAAGCATCTGGCATAAAACTCCCCCCCCCCCCAAGATGTCATTCCTTCTCTGGCTCTCCATCAAGAACAAACTAAGCACAACTGATAGACTGACCTACCTTACCATCAATAAATCCTGCCCATTTTGTTTACTACATGATGAAACCTGTGACCACCTCTTTTTTTTTAATGCCCAATAACCAACACAATATGGAACCATGTAAAGTCCCTTTGTAGGTAGAATATATCAACAAACTCACTTCTTCACATTGTTCACTGGCTGACAACACATTCATCCATTCTTACTTCTGAACGCATGATTTTCGTATTGGCATTTGGACAGACTGTATAATCCATCTGGAAGGAAAGAAACTTGCGTCGATTTGAGGCTAAATACAAAGCTGTGGACACATTAATTGTTGAAGTCACCAGGGGGGTCAAGGAACTAATCATCCTCAATGACATAGTTCCAACTCGCAACCCGCCTTCTACACTCTGATCATCATATACATGCCTTCTCTACTATCTGATTGTTAATTAGCCTACATATGTTGCTCTATGAATGTAATCGGTAATACTCGTGACCATCTTTTTGCTATGTAATATACTGAATTCCTTATTAATTCCATTTTTTTCCTTTTTTAAAAAAGTGCATTGCCTAGTAATCTTTACAATGGTTTTAGTTTGGATACAATCATCACATCGCCTTACATGTGAATGGTTTTAGTTATAAAATTGATGAAGACAATATCAAGGTGGCAAAGGGTGTATTGATTATGATAAAAGGGTCAAGACTAGCGAACATTTGCAGTCTGATAGGGAGCACAATTTTAGATAAAGAGTTTATTATAATGAAGTTAGAAGATAATAGTGCGAGCACAATTTTAGATAAAGAGTTTATTATAATGAAGTTAGATGACAATAGTGATGTATTATAGCATACGTTATTAGGTCATATCAAAGGAAAAGGGATGATAGAAATTTATAAGATGAACCTATTGAAGGGTTTTAAACACTATAAGTTAGATTTTTGTAAGTTTTATATGTTCAGTAAATAGTCAGAGGTGACATTTAAGACATGTAAGCACAAAACTAAAAGAATTCTAGACTATGTGCATACTAATGTAAAGGGTCCTAATAAAGAGTTATCATTATATAGATCTCAGTACTTTTGTGACATTCATTGATGATTTTTTAGGGAAAGTTTGAATATACTTTATGAAGCATAAATATAAGGTACTTATAAAGTGTAAGGGATAGAAGGCTAAAGTGGAGAACTAGATAGGCAAGGAATTAAGTACCTAAAATCAGGTAATGGTACTAAGTACATGGATCCATAATTTTAGATATTCAGGGAGCATTAGATTTAGAGATATTACAAAATCTTAAAAACATTATAGTAGAATGATGCTTTGAAGAGAATGAATATGTCTATAATTAAAAGGGACAAATATTTAAGGTCGAATGTAATGCTTCCTAATTTTTTAGGGGAAATTATTAAGTATGGCATGTTATCTAATTAACGGCTCACCATATACTTTATAAGAAGGAAGAGTGGTAGAGAAAATAATAAAATAAGGTAGATTTCTATATATTGAAATTCTTTAATTGTCCTACTTATATGTATATCTCTAGTGATAAGATATCCAAACTTGATCTTAAGTCAAAGAAGTATATCTTTATTAACTATCTTGAAGGAGTGAAGGTATATAAGTTTTGATACCCAGAAATAAGGAAGTTGGTGATTAGTAAGGATGTAGTGTTTGATGAGTACCATATGTTAAAGCAAACATATAGAGAGGATTGGCTAGGATCAACAGAGGTTAGTACTGAGTTGGTATAAGTGGAATTAAATTAACCTAGATTAGACTTAAAAGAACCTACAAGTTTTGGTTCTGGAAATATAAAAATGTTAAGAGAAGAGTATCTATATAGGATAGCTAAGAATAGAGTGAGATGTACTGTTTGTTTACCAAATAGATATGGTTAGGAAGATTCAATATCCTTTGCACTTATAATAAGAAATAGAGATCAAATTACTTTTTAAGAGGTTATGAACATTTGGTAAAAGGATAAGAGGATGGAACCTATGGTAAAGGAGGTAGAGTCCTTGCACAAAAACCAAAAATGAGAGCTAGTGCAGCTTCCTCAATATAAGAGGCTTATAAGTTACAAATGGGCATATAATAAGAAGTTAATAGTAGCATAAAAAGAAGAGGAAACTTTAAGGCTTGACTTGTAGAAAAAGGGTAGACATATTGGAAGGCTATTGATTATGATAAAATTTTCTTCCATTAAGATTTTAATGGCGTTAGTATGTAGTTTAGATATGAATTTGGAGTATATATATGTGAAGAAAACTTCTATTTATAGTGATTAGGATGAGCAAATTTATATGGAGTAGCTTAAAGGGATTAATTAACCTAGAAGGAGAATATGATGTGTAAGTTAAAGAAGTTACTTTATAGGTTGAAGCAATCACCATAATAATGGAATAAAATTTTAGATCCTACAAGATTTAAATTGGCTATAAAAGATGTAAGCATGATTTTTGTGCATATATCAAGAGCCTTAATGATGGATCCCATATTTTTTCCTATTATATATGGATGATATGCTAATTGATGCAAAAAGTATGCATGATATGAACAAGCTGAAGACATTGTTGGAAAAGGAATTTGACATGAAAGATTTATGTGTTAATAAGAAAATACTAAAAATAAAGATCAGAGGGATGTGACTTCTAGAAAATTGTGGTTATCTTAAAATAACTATATTGAGAAGGTATTGTACAAATTTAGAATGATGAAAGCTAATCACAGGAGTACTCCATTGGTAAATCACTGTAGACATTTCCCTAGATTAATGTTTGATAATAAATATAGAGGTTAATGATATGTTTATGGTACCATATGCTAGTGTTGTTGGATTTTTAATGTATTTAATAGTTTATCCTAGGCAAATTTTGATCATATTGTTATTTAGGTTAGTAAGTAGATACCAAAACCTAGAAAATAATATTAAGAAGTAGCTAAGTGGATATTCAGGCATTTGAAAGGTATGACAAACAATAGAATTGTATTTTGCAGTCAACAAGGTGATTAAGACTATGTAGGAAATTTGGATAACATGAGGTCTACTACACAGTATGTTTTAACTTTTGTAGGAGTGCCTATTTATTGAAAATAAATATTATAATCTATGGTTGTATTGTCTACAACTGAAGCAGAGTACATGATAGTAGCTAAAGCTATTAAGGAGTCATTATGGCTTATATGACTAATAAAAGAAATAGACATTGATCTAGGTGGAGTTCAAATTTATTATAATAGTAAAATGCCATTTATTTAGTAAGGAATCAAATATATCATCCATTGACTAAGCATATAGATGTGGGGTTTCACAATATCAAAGAGTTAATTAAATTTGGATAGAAATTTTTAGAAAATATTGACACTATAGAGAATGTAGCTAATATATTGATAAAGTCAGTTACTAAGGAGAAATTCAAGCATTTCATAAACTTGATTAACATCTCAAGGTGTTAAAAGAGGTTACAAATCAACCAATAAAGAGTATATTCAACATAAACTGGTGAGCAATCTTACAGTGTTTTAAAAAGAAAATAGGCATTTCTTACAAGTATTTAGGCAAAGATGACCTGGCATATGATTATGTTCTAAAGAATGTTTTTATCTAAAATTGTAGAGGTCAAGGCATAGGTTGGAACACATGTATGTTTGTGTCATAAAGGATTTTTCAAGGGAATGCATGGCTTGGGGCATAGATGTATCATATTCCTTATCTATATACATAGAGAAGACATAAAAATACATAATTTAGTATATGGACATGTCATAACTCATGTCTATATGCCAGAGAGAAATAATGAGATACCACATACATGACTATATTTGTAATGGACAACCTTATCTAGAAATATGATTTTTGGTGTATTTTAAACTTTAGAAGCATTATGTGAACTATTAGCCAAATCAATGATCAATCTAATGAAATTATTTAGTTTTACTATCGAGCATATGGGTATACTAAAATAGCAAAATCTTATTCTTGTGTTCTTATTATTTGTTTATTTTTATAAGTTATTTCTCAATAAGTTTTTTGGATATGAGGGTAATAGTATGGCCAAACAAATACTTGTCTAACCCTTTCTTCCAAAATAATTTAATGGTTTTAAGAATGAGGAGGAGAAGGATTGCTACATAAAAATTGTTTAAATTAGATAAGAGCTTCACATATGCTTGATCATCCATATTAACTAAGTTAGTTAAGCAAAGTGGAGTTGTAGTTAAAAATGGATTTTATAGCCCTTATGATTTTATTGTATTACGTTTAATAGCAAAAATCATCATCTTTGAGAAATCTTATAAAATTGAAGGCTTTACAATATCCTATGACTACCTCAAACCTATTTAATGGCAAGACATAGAAATTCATATAAAACTCCTGAGTATTATGTGTACATTCTGATACTTTCCAAAACTACAAAATGTTTCTCCATTTGCTATAAAACCTATAACATTTTACGGCTCTCCATAAAAAGGACAACGGTAAAAAAAAAAGCCTTTAACTGAGAAACTATGTATGTTATCAAAATCCACTAATACCCTAAATTGTTTTGAGCTATCTAAACCTTGAAGTTTCATAGTTTATGTAAATTGAACTCCTATAATGGAACGTAAGGAAATTCACTTACCTCTAACTCCAACTTTATATCTATCTCGTTAATAACTTGATTGGATACACCTTGATCCTCACAAAGTTTAATTTAAAATATTTGTTTGCAATAATGTTTAGTAATATAATTTTATTTATAATTTAAGTATCAAATTTTAGTTTATTGTTTATCCATTTATGTTTTTGATAACCATCTAAGATTTTTCTCATACCTAGTATTTTAGAACTACAACTAATAGTGGAATTACTACTTGTTGGTGAACATAATTTTCACATATGGAAATTGTTGACTAAAACTATTCCTCTCATACAATCGAACCAAGATCATGGTTGTGTTCATATCGTTGGATGATGAAGCTCTACTTCTACTACTATATAATCTTACAACATACTTGTAGAAATTTACACTTTTTGGTTACTTAATAAAGGCATTACCCTAGCTGAAAGTTGTTTAAATCACTATTGAATATCTTTCATTAACCTTGTTTAATGAAGCTTTAAAAGCTCTCCCAATTTATTAGCTCTTATTAGTAATCCAAATCACAATTGAAATTTTTAGGTAAAAGTTTTTTTAACTCAAATTTGGTCAGTCCCTCTTATATCATAAACCATAATTATGCATCCCTTTCTAAAATTAAAAGGGGCTAAATTAACTTTGTACTCCTTCAAAGTTTGCTGGTGGAAAAAGAGATGTTCGTAGTGATTAAATCCAGGCTAATAGGTCATCTCCTCTATTAAATTAAGGAAAATCCAACTTAGGATATCGTAATATACAAGTCACACTTTCTCTTGATTCAGACTTAGTAGCAATTGCAAATTTACTTTAATTATAGCTACTAACAACCACACTTTTTCATTGGGATTGATTATGTAACCTTATCATCTCTTGAGATAAATTTTCAATTCAAACAGCCATAACATTTTACTTTACATGGTTTGTTGCCCTTCCTAATGCCTCTTAAAAATTGCTCAAATTTTATTACAACATTTAATCTCCCAAGGCTTACTTAATTAGTAAATGACATGTTTCCTTAGAAACTAATCAATTCATATGCCTTCTCCACCCTATCACACACTTTGGCAATATGTTCAAAAGTTTCTTCTTCCTTCATTTTCAAACTATTTTTATTAGAATACAACATGGACTCCTTTAGTGTTAAAGAGAATCTAAAATTTTCTATAATAATACCTTTTTTTTTTGGAGAAAAACTCAATATACTTGTGTTCATAATTATAGAAGAAGTAATACATTAGATTTGATGGAGATCACTACCTCTGTAAAATAAGGAAATAAAGACAATAACTAGACATAAAAAATAAGCAACAATAACTTCCTAACACCACATCTATTAATGAAGACAAATAAATAACCACAAATTCTACCACAAAATATTTTTTTGAAATATTTATTTATTTGACACGTGAAAGTAACATAGATAAGATTGGGTTTAATGGAAGTTAAGTATAAGAAATTACATATAAGATTTGAGTTCTCACTTGTATTGTACTTCTCTTTTTCTTCTTCTTTCCAAAACTTCACATTGATAATAAGAGAGAGGCTATACGTTTGGTCTTGTTTCAATTAGAACTTTTCAGAATTGATTCAACATGCATGGACTGATTAATGTAGATATATTATTCATAATGCTTAACCTCCATTCTCAGGAAGTTGTATACAATTCCTAGGTTAGACTTTTACAATTCTAATTCAAATATTTGTTTTAATACTTCAACTTGTGTTTTATCTTTTCCTACCATCAACAAGTCATCAAGATATAATGAAACTACCAATTTCATATCTTTTCCATCTTTTGATATGTACAAGATAGCTTTTTTCAATTTTACGTTTCTCATCCCCCTTTATACTGAGTAACCATCAATATGTTGTGTTATAGACTTAGGGCATGCTTTATTCCATATAGATCCCCATGAAGGAGGTACATATCTTTTGCCCAAACTTCCATCACAAAATCATTAGATTATTTTGCATATATAATTTCTTTGATGAGACTATTTACAAATGTTGACTTAAGATCAAAATGGCATAAATTCCAACGATTTGAGTACTAAGTGAAATAAGTAGTCTAATTGTTTCGTATCTTTCCACTAATAAAAAACTTTTAAAATTTTTCTCCTTATTATTATAGGTAGACATTCATGACAAGTTCAACCTTACATTTATTAATTATGCCATTAAAAGATTTCACTTGCTTTTGTATAACCATTTACTCTAGGTACCTTCTAAATTGGTGTTATGTCAAATAAGAACTAAGTTTAAATCCTTTTCATCTTTTCTTTCCTGGATTTTGTCCATTCTTTATTTTTGAAAATTTTGTTGTAGATAATTGGCTCCAAGGTAGCTATATTTAACCTCTTAGAATCTACTAAGGGTCTAGTACCTGTAATAAATACTTCAATATCATCATTGTTACTCTCTTCTTCAGAAGCTTTTTTAACATCTATAAGAGATACTAAGTCAACCTTAGAACCTTCAACTACAACAATTCTATCTTCTTCCAATTTATTTTTTCTATTTCATCCACCACTAAATCTATGCTAATTTGAATCATTTTGCTATTATATTGTACACTTTATAAGCATTGATTAAGTGGTTATAACCTAAGAAGATTCCAATATCACACTACCTGTCGAGCTTGATTTTTTTCTTTAGGGATATGCATATAACATAAAATTCAATGCTAAAATCAAGGCCAACTTGTGAACTATTTTTCAAGTGGTGTTCAATCTTCAAATCATTTATTTGGAATCATATTTAACATAAATACTAAGTTATTAATTGCTTCTACCCAAAATCTCTTAGGAACTTCTTTTTCATCCATCAAACTTTTAGTCAATTTCATTATGTTTTTTATTTTCTTTTTTGCTACCCATTTTGCAAAAAGGACATGAAGTTATCACTTAAACAATCGGGTCTCTTTATGAACAATCTGGACTCTCTTTTAAACTCTTACTTTCAATATCTCGAATTCGTTAAGTACTTATGACTTTTTATTTTCTGAAAAATGATATTTACAAAATTTTCTAAAGTCATCATATAAATCACAAAATATTTGCATATTTTGAGTAAGTGTTCACTCAATAATCAACAAACATTAATTTGGAGTCGGTCAATTCTAACTTTTCTTTAGTTTTTTCATGTTGCTGCTCCAAAATAAAATTGACCTCGTTTGTCAAACTAACATAATAGACATATTGTTGTCACTTCAATCAATTTAGTAAGAACTCTAATACATTTTTTTATTGCTTATTTTATTAAGGCAATACCAACAATATGCCTTAATCTTTTAATCCATAACATATTCATCAACAGAAGAAATGACGACTTCATTTATAGAACAATTACTTCTGACAGCGTCAGCCTTTGAATTCCATTCAATTGAAAAGAGCTTTTGCTTCAATTTATTCTTAGGAGCTCATTTATTTTTAAGTCAATATTCACACAATTATTCTTTTTTAAATTGACCATAGAAATCCTTTCAAGTATATTAAGAACACTAAATACGTTTTTGTCTAATTAAGTTGTAAGTAAAACTTTATAAATTGGTTTTATACCTACTAGAGTTAGAACTTCTACACAACCTTTACCTTTTAATTCAAGAAATGTCTCATTTCTAATTCTCACTTTATCAATGAAGCTTTTTATCAAGTATGAATATTGATTCATCATTTTCTATATGGTACGTGTAACTTGAGTGAAGAAGTGAATGATGTTTGCTAGAGCAATTTGATTGTGCTATTACAGTGAAAAGACACTCATTAGTTTACAGTTCCTTTCATTTTGCTACTTTTCTTTATTATTGGGGCTCTTTACCTTTGCACACTTTCTCTACTTTTTCCATAATTTCAACCTCGAGATTTTACATTAGGTATATACTATCAAAAGTTTAGAGAATAATTAGTTGTTCCATATTATGTGCGAGGTGGGAAATTTCCTTCTCGTAGTTTTGTCATACATCCATCTTTTTTTGAAACCTCTTTCTCTTCTTTAATGTTCTCTACCACTTTGCTTTTGACTTCCTAAGGTAGTCTAGATCTTGCTTTGAATACACCCTTAAATTGCTCTTCTTGTCGTAAACTCTTTCTTTGTTTTTATGCCCGTATGAAATTTACCAACACCGGTAGAGTGGGTTGAGTCATATCTCTGAACTTTTCAAGTGTGGAAATCTTGGCTTCAAAGAAATTTAAATGAATATATTACCAAAAGCTAGTGAAAACTACTAAATACAAAAGAATTACAACCTGCGACAGGAAAAAGAATTATAACTTTTCTTGAACACTTATAAGTACCTTTCTGACAATTCTCCTATCTTTAAGGATTTCTTCAATAAATCTATGTTGGGTGACTACCAATATTTCATTTTCTGATAAGTTTAACTTCACTCGTACGTCCTTAACATTTTGAATTCTCTCCAAAAATTGAGAAATTAAAAGTGGTTAATCATTTTCGAGCCTTGAAATTCTTATCTAATCTTGGTGTAAGCTTTTTTACTAGTGTTATATGATATTATTCTTACAAAAATCGCATAAAATTAAATCACGCATTGCAAAGAGTACCTTATACCTTTTGCTTTTCTCTTTACTATGATTATTCATTTGATTTATAATTAGGTTATTTGAAAAAGATGGTAGAGATGTTTATATTTCTATATCATCTCAAAGTTTAAAAGTACTAAATTATGCTTTTATTTTGACAGCCTAGATATAATAGTTCTACCTATTAAATATTAGAGGGCAGTTGTATTGAAACGAAAGGAGATCATTCCAAAATGCTATTTGGTAAAGGTTTCTTAAGTACTTTATTGTGAAGTTGGGAGAGGGTTCTTCTTTGATTTTTTTTTTTCTAACTCAGAAAGACTTCTTAAGATCGCTTATGCTTTAATATCGTGATAAATATTTCTCTTGCATTTATATCAAATATATTCAATTGCAAGAACAAAAGTTGTTATTACTAAAAAATATTGAGTTTAGAGGATGTATTTCTGTAAAATCATAATCATCATTGTTTATATATATATATATATAAACAATGATTGTATATATATATCAATTAGTTTATAAAATGAACTAAAATTACCTTGTTGATGATCTAATCTTCTCCCCTCGATACACAAAAAGGTTGAGAATATCAAGCACATAGCCTGTAAATGCAAGTTGCCATTCTTTTCCAACTTGTAACTTGCAATTTTTTTTTTCCAATTCAAACATAGGTTAAAAAACTAAAGTGCAGAGCACGTAAATAGGTTACATTTGAACCTTTGATGTAAACAAATTGACGTTGAATTAAGCTAGAGAAACTTCAATTCCAACTTGATCATATAGTAATTTGAATCCTTCATTTCCTTTTGTGTTACGTAACTTGTTGAACTTACAACTTCAAAAAACTTAAAATTTGAATCAATTGAGTTTGAACATGTCTTAATTAACTTGTCTTAGCTTAATCAACTTATTAATGTCTTCAATTTGCATCTTGCGAACCAAATCACAAAATTAATAGAAGTAGCAGAACTGTTTGTTCCTTTTTTCTTGCTTAGCTTAGTTTAATTCTACATGTTAAGGAGCAAATATTCTGTAAATTACAACAGATATTTACTGCAGATTACAACAGATACTTTAGCAGATTGCAGCCGATATTTACTGCAGATTACAGTAGACATTTCAGCAGATTGCAGTATTTCAGCGGATATTCTTCTCTATTTTGCTGTTATTTCCTATTATCTATCTTTAGCTCTTATTCTTATCACTTGTGCTTATCCTGTATTGTATAATTCTATATATAGCAATATGATGTACTCAAAATAGTGTGTAAAATAAATATTATTCCTCAGTCCAGAATTCTCAGATTTCACATGGTATCAGAACCATAATGACTTTAAATACCAACACGCAAGTTATTCCTCCTTCTTTTGCCTCTTTGTCCCCTTCATTATCTACCCAACTCAAATTTTCCTTCAAACTAACCTCCAGAAATTACTTAGCATGGAAAACTCAGCTGTTTCCCTTATTAAACTTTCAAAACTTAATAAGTTTCGTTGATGGCACTACAACTCCTCCTCCCAAAACAATTTTGTCCAATGATAATCCACCTTCTCCTATTGATAATCCAGCCTATCAAGAATGGTTTTGAAAAGATCAAATGTTACTCTTATGGCTTCTTTCTTCTCTAACGGAAGAAGTATTCCCATATGTTATTGGGCTTTCATCCTCTCAAGCTGTTTGTACAGCTCTATCTGATACTTTTGAAGCAGTTTCTCAAACAAAACAACTGCATCTGCATATTGAACTCAATGAATTGAAGAAAAATGATCTCTCTGTTACTCAGTATCTTCTCAAAGCCAAATCTCTTGCAGATGAATTGGCAGTAGCTGCTAGACCGTTAACACCAGTATAATTCAATGCCATTGTATTCCGTAATATTGGTTCTGAATTTCGAGAAATTGTTGCTGAACTTAACCTGCGTGCTACACCAGTCACATTCAATGAACTCCACATTT
The DNA here is from genome assembly GCA_027478365.1 of Erythroxylum rufum. Taxonomy (NCBI): domain Eukaryota; kingdom Viridiplantae; phylum Streptophyta; class Magnoliopsida; order Malpighiales; family Erythroxylaceae; genus Erythroxylum; species Erythroxylum rufum. Next base: position 1,296 of record JANIHZ010123789.1, on the reverse strand, counting down.
AACTTGTTGCTTATGAGCTATTAACCAAGAGTATCTATTTGAATCTCACCTTGTCAATATTGTCTATCAACCACCGCTATTACCAACACCACAATCTCAATCACAGCTACCTCGACCTCCAACCACAAATCCTGTCTAACTTTTCTATTTGCCCCAATCAACCTAACAGACGACGTAGAGGACTTGCTTGTCAAATATGTGGATTTAATAACCATACTGCTAATGTTTGCTGTAACATCCCATTTTCATACTAAAGGTTAGAACCTTATATTTGTGTAATTGAGAAATAGCAATGAGAGATTAGAAAAATGCATTTCATGCTCATGCATAATGTTAGCATACACACACATACGTGAAATTGATAATTGCACATTAAAATAATCGTACCTGCATTCATTAACATTTTTCGAGTATAATTGATCTATAAATGTGATTATATTTGGGATTGTGAATTATATGTGTTAAAAATTGATTTGGAGAGTATATTTATTGACTCATAATTTTTGGTAAAACTTTGAGAATTTTATGGATTTTATGGGTATTTTTGGACTAGGAAAAATGTCAAGTGGCAGAACAATTGATGAATAGTAGTAGAAACAAGAGTCAAATGGCAGTGAAAATTTTTATAAATGACATTGGGATTTAATGACAAGTGTCATTGAAAATTAGGAGAAAATTAGGTTAAAAATGGAGACAATGGGGCTAGTTAATAAAAGACCAAAAAGAGACCTTGAGAAAGTGACATGTGACAAGTGAAAAGTGTCACTTGCTACACCACTTGTTTTAAACTACAAAATTCATTAATGAAGCATGTCTCGTAAAAGACAAGTGAAAGACCCACAGTGTGATCTCTTCTTTTTCTTCATCTTCTTTATGTGATCTCTTCTTCATTCACGACACCTCACTCTCACCCTCATCATGTTCACTTTTGTCTAACTTTTTCACTTTGCTTCTTCAAGATTTATTGTCTTATCCATCTTGTTATTAAAAGACTCAACCTATTCCACCTTAAAAAGGTGATGATCATATATGTTGGAGGAGCTAGGGTTTCATAGTGATTGAAGAAGCTTTAGGTTAATCAAGTAAGTAACCTATTAATCTTCATGGCTTTGATGAATGAAACATGTTTTGATGATAGTTAAAGGTTAAATGTTCATAAAATGAGGATGGGTACATGCTAAAACGTGAATGAGAAATGTGGGTAGCTTCATGTTTTGCATTGGTGTTTTGATGGGTAATAGATTATGGAATGATATAATGTTGGATTAAGTGAGTAAATGGTGTTTAAAGTGTGCT
>JANIHZ010123762.1:0-13074 GCA_027478365.1 Erythroxylum rufum | reverse complement strand
GGGTTTCTAAATTACCCAAAAAAAAAAAAAAGAACTGGATTTCTTACACGTGTCAAATATTTCACTTGCGTCTAAGTGACAGTATTGTTATTTACTTTTAACTAAATGCTTAACAGGCAGTTCTCTCTAAACAAGCAAGTGGTGTTTAAGAATAGAACCAGAAAGCAATAAAGTACGAAGGTGGGTGGGTACGTTACAATCGGAAGTGACAGTACGTTTTAATTTTTGGTAGAAGTTTCCAAGGAGGGATGGTAATGGTTGGAATTAAATTTCAATTGTTTATAATTCAAGTTGAGTCTATTTTCCTTATTCGAATTCTATTTAAATTTTAATCTATTTAAATTTTAATTGAATTTCAATAATTTAAAATCCGATTGAATTGAAATAACAAAAATACTCAAATGCACAATAATAAATTAATCATTTTCAGAACCTCAAATTAAAAGACATAAAAAAAAAGTGTAATGAAGGGAGCAATGTTCTTTTCCCAAAGACACAACTAGGAGACTATATAGAAGCAAAAACTGAGGAAGGTAAGATTAAACACTTGAATAACCTAAAGACAGAAATTTGCTATCAATTGGTCACAAGCTGAAAAGCTTATTTGAGGTCTAGCAAGCAATCGATGCTGTATGAAAAGTAGGTCCTTATTTAGAGCTCTCGCTTTTTTTTGTAAAAAGTAACCGTTTTTATTATTTTCAGTGAATGTCTAAAACTCATAAAAAGTTTTACAAGATAATAAGTGGAAAGTGTAGTTATATAATATTATATGCTGTAAATTATAGAATTGGAATTTAACTATTGAAAATGCATGTAATATACATTTTACTAACAATAAAAAAATAAACCAATGATCCATTACTCTCACTCTCTATCTCTTTATCTATAAGTTATTGTTTTTAATTGAACTAATATTAATTATAAATTTAAGACTAAAAAAGGAATTGTTCCATAATAAAGTATAAAGAATCCAATAATTAATCTAGTTAAAATGGACCAAGCTTACAAAATCTAATTTGAATTATCAAAAACATAACAACATCGGTTTTGGTTGCTGTACAGAACTTTTAACATGGTCTTTTTTGTTTTCTTATAAGGCAATAGAGAACTTAGTTTGTGTCTTGTGTGTTTAAGGTGCAATTGTACAGATCCTTATTAATCTTGAAATAGGAAATTTTGGAGTAGATAGAAACCTAGAACTTAAGTATCAACCGACGGGTTCTTTACTTTGTTTCCTGTTCCATATCTCTTTCCCCATTCCAAGTATACATGATATAATATCATCAAACTAAACATATAGACATATTGTATAACATGGACTAAAACCCACAAAATACCTGATTGCACAATAATTATGAGATGAACTCTTTCTGCATGCAAATGGAACTCTCAAACATCTTTTTTTTTTTTTGGATTAACACTACAAATATGAACTGATGTCAAATGAACACTCCAAGATTACTTCAATGACATTATCTGGCCATGACATTCTCTGTTCACTCCATATGCAGTAATATAATCATATAATCATATTATATAATAGTAATATATTTTAATAACAGAAGAACATATACTCACATAAATGCAAAGGCAATGAGAACATAAAGTTGTTGAGCAATATAAACATAGAAATTGCACGTGCTTAACCCATATTCAATTTTACACATAACAGTAGAAATTCCAAGTAGCCCTATGACTCTCCTCTGTCAATGTTGAATGCTCAATGTTCAATGTTCAACCAATTCAAGCCTGCACATAAAATAATTGAAATTTGGTTTAATCAATGAATTAAGCATTGATTTATACTAAATTTGAAAATCAAAAATATTCATGGTCAACTCGGCGTTCCATCTATGGAACACATGAGGCATAAAAATGGATAAACATAGAAATTGCAAATCCTTGGAAGACAAGTTTATTTCATTAATGTGCTTCGAATAACGTAGACCCACCAGACAGAGGTTCGAAATATTGCATATTATATACGAATAATAGAATGCATGGGCATTGGGGTGTACCTTATGAATCCGGTCGTGAGCACAGATGATGCGTGATTTTGAGAGGGAGAATTAGGAATCTGGCCCTGAGTGTAGAGTACGCGTGATTTTGAAAGGGAGAATTAGGAATCCAACCGTGAGACGAAAAGGGAAAGAGACAGATATATACCCAAACATTGAACGCAAAGGGAAAGAGAAATGAAGCTCTTGATGACAGGTGGGGCGGCGACGTTGAGCAAAATAATTTTTGGGTAGTCTGTAGACGAGACAGTAGTACTGCAGAGAGGAGTACATATGGGAGGCGGGAGGCGCGCGAGAAGAAGACAACTTTGAAACCCAAATGAAAAACGACTGAGTAGTTTTAATTTTTCACCAACACTTCCACGACATTTACTTCATAAAAACGTCGTGAGATTTATTTGGCCACGTTTCAATAATAAAACGTCTCAATTACTGCCTAGATTCCGCGTTGTCTGACCCCAACGTCGCAGAAAACTCTTACCTTTCCTGACGTTTAAAGGTTAGAGTTTTCTGCGATGTTTCACTGGTCTCAATTACTTCCTAGATTCTGCGTCGTCTAACCCCAATGTAAAAAACGTCAGGAAAGGTTAGAGTTTTCTGCGAAGCCATTCTTTTTTTTTAGTGAGAATTGTAGCGAGAAGCAATTGTTGTTGCTTGCCCGGGAGGTGTACAGAGAGTGACAGCGGAACAAAGAACAAGCTGTGAGAAAATGAGGAAGTAGCGCAATGGAAGGGAGTGAGGGACATGACACGAAGCAGATAAAAGTGGGGTTTCTTTGGCGCTGTCTGAATTCAAATTCTTGGAGAATTGTCTTGGGCGAGCGATCTACGTTTTCCTTTTTTGTCGGATTCAGAAATTCTTGGAGAGCTGCATTGACAATGACACCTGAGGAAAATTGGTATGGCTCCGGGAGTGGAAGTAGAAGAGGCCCAAATTTCAATAGCACACGTTGATCCGTACCCAATCGTCCATGATAGCTATGATTTATCTTATCTAATTAAATTTGAAATATATATGTAATTTTTAAATTAAAATTTAACTTTTTTGATGAACAAGAATAAATTTCTTCTTTAATATTATTTTGAATTCTTTCTACTAGTTAGGAGTAATGCTGCTTATTATTGAACCTTTTTGGACTTCACATATAAACAAAATTTCTACTGAATATTGTTGTTGTTAATTTTATTTAATCTTTAATGTACAATATTTTTATAACATTTTATGAATCTTTAAACCTTAAAATTTTTACTTTAATTTTTGATTTGATTTTTATACCATCAATTTTGTAATATTATTCGACAGTAAACACATTAAGCAAGCTCTTTTTCTTTATAACAGGAACTCTTTTATCTTTTTAATTCTCTCTCTTGGTATACTTAAGAGACAAGCAATAACTCACTGATTATATGTTTATAATTTACTAAATAACTTTTACAGAGCCTTTTCCTGTCATTAAGAACACTACTTAAAAGATAGCTCAAACTCATTTCAATATTTATTTTAAACATACTATCCATTGCGCCTTTTAGAAATATCTTTTTTACTATTTAAGGGGAAGGTTGTATTGAATTTTCTCAAATTTTATGTATTAACTAAATTTTTATTGAATATTTATATCGATTTGATATGAAGTTAGTATATTAATATTGGATTTATTGAAATTTAAGGTGAGATTAAATTTAAAAAATTTAAATGAATTAAGTTGATATGAATTAATTCTATTAAAATTATAAAGAGTTCGATGTAAAATTTTTCAATATGACTATCCCGTGAAATTTCAAAGTCTGACATAAAACAAAGTGAAACAAGTTTTTCAATATGATAGTAAGGCGCTGTTAATTCGATATGCAATATTCAGTGTTCTTTCAATCAGGGACGTATTCCTCTACCCCAAATACCCTGTCTCTCTGTCCCCCTTACATCCAAGTATTCATTGTCAACAATGAATGGCTTGTGAAAAATCCAAGGACATTAATTATTTTATAAACTTTCCGCAAATTTTTTTGGCACTAATAAAATAAAAAAAGTAAAAATAAAATAATAAAACACAAAAATTTTGATAACGCAGTTCGGCATATCTTGCCTACATCTGCGGAGTCCTACTCGGCTTAATAACTTTCACCGAAGTACAATAGATTTGTCCAAGGCTTTACTGAGCTGACCCACTCAACCCTTGACACTATCTCTTAACCTCACTTCTTGTGAAAGAATTTTACATCAATAGTACGACCGCCTTATACTAACCTCAACAGAGGATTTTCTCAATAGTATTTGATAATAAAATAAAAAAAACAACTTAAGTGACCAATCAACTAAGAACAAAATAATAATACACTTTAGATAAAAAAGAACAACTTCTTGATAAGTTTCACTCCACTAAAATAAATCCGGAAGTTGTCACAACAACAATGAGCTGACTCACATAAATATCAATATAAAGCAACAGCTCTGAAAAATTCCAGCAACGTTATCTTTAAGAATTTCCCGAAAAATCAAAAGCTCACGCCCATTGCTTTGTTTCTTATTTAACGCCCGTGCTACGTTTCTTGCCTAATGCTCACGATATTTTTCAACTCACAAAAGCATGCACATGTAACTGTGTTTTTCAATAGCAATTAACCCACGCAGACCATCGTTGCTGCACCTTCACATAAGATTAACTCTGTTGCTTCACTTATCAATAATATTTCACAAACACGTAACCCCACAGCAACCCACTCACAAAACAAATTCCTTCTTCTGCTGTATATTCTTCAATCTTCAATTTACGCCCACCAGAAGCAAAGCAAGCCTACCACCATAGATTCATTAGTGAAATTGAAATAAAAAAACGTGTGGACGGTGATACCTCAATTTCCACAGCACATAGATTTTATCTATATATTTTCCACAAATAAAGTGAGGCCCACTACACCGTAGATCAAGACCACAGCGAATCCACCTCTGCCATTGAAAAAAATATCCACGATCCTAACAAAAAAACAAAATCCCCTTATCTTTTTGTCCACACAATCCACGCAGAAACAACTTCCTTTGTTATTCTTCTATCAACAACAACAAGCACTAAACCTTAACTCCACATAATACACCACCCAGGGGGGATAGAGGGACAGGGTATTTGGGGACAGACGATCTCAAGGGTTTCAATAATGACATACAAAGTACTTCCAGTCAAACAATGGCTCGAATTTTCTCTGCGTTTAAATAGTAGAGTTAGTTCAATGAAAATGCTTGCAGTAGCTTAGTAACTCAGAGCCATCTCTGCAAAAATGGGATCATCATCTATATCCCCTTCAGCCTTTGCAACCTCCTTAACTCTGAGATCTACAACATTGTTCCCCAAGAAAATTGGGACTCCAGCTTTCGTTGTCACTCGTTCTTCTACTTCCCTAAACCAGCCTACCAAGGTTTACTGCGGAAAATATGAATCTCAGAGCGCAAGTACTACAACGAAAAGAACATTACCAGGGCCAATGAAACTGCCCATCATTGGCAATTTGCATAGCTTGGTTGGTTCACTACCACATCATGCTCTTAGAGACCTTGCTAAAGAACATGGACCCATCATGCATTTGCAACTCGGTGAGGTTTCTACGGTTGTTGTATCATCAGCTGAGTTAGCTGAAGAAGTAATGAGGGAGCAAGATATATCCTTTGCTCAGAGGCCTAACTTATTCACAACAACAATTCTGACCTACGGTGGTTTAGACCTTGCCTTTGCTCCATATGGTGAGTACTGGAAGCAAATGAAGAAAATTTGCGTGACAGAACTCTTGAGTCCTAAAAGGGTCCAGTCCTTCACTTCTGTTCGTCATGATGAGGTCAAGAACCTCGTCGAATCGGTCCGATCCTCTGTAGGAAGTCCAACCAATTTTGGCCGAATGATGTCGTTGTTTACAAATAAAGTAGTTTGCAGATCAGCATTCGGTAGCAATTGCTCAGAGGATAAGCAAAAGGCAGTCATAGAATGTACGAAGAAAGGGTCAGAGCTGGCTGGTGGGTTTAATATAGTTGATGCGTTCCCTTCATTGGAGTTTCTTCAAGGAATTACTGGGATGAAAGCTAAAATTGTAGCCCTTCAAGACCAGTTTAGCGAGATATTTGATACAATCATAGAGGAGCACAGAGAAAGATTGAGGACTACAGGCAAAGGTGGTGGTGATTCAGGAGAAGATGATCTTCTCGATGTCCTTTTAAGGCTTCAGGAGTCTGGCAACCTTCAGTGTCCTATCACTAGAAACAGCTTAAAAGCCGTCATTCTTGTTAAGTTTCTTGTTTCTTTCACCTGTAAAATTATATCAAAATCGAACCATAGCAATTTCATAGCTCATCATCTGTTTCAGATATTTACTTTTAATACTGTTTCTTCTGATTCGTGAACCTTGACATGAAACTAATCAACATGATAAATTACTTGTGCAGGATATGTTCAGTGCTGGAACTGATACTTCCTCAATAACATCAGAATGGGCTATGGCTGAAATGATGAAAAACCCTCGAGTGTTGAAGAAAGCACAAGCCGAAGTAAGACAAACCTTCACAGGAAAGAAAGCGATCACAGATACAGATGTCGAGGAATTGAATTATCTGAAGGCAGTGATAAAAGAAACACTAAGGCTACACCCACCAGCGCCATTGTTGCTTCCAAGAGAAAGTAGAGAAACTTGTGAGGTTAATGGGTACGAAATACCTGCAAAAACCAGAGTAATGATCAACGCATGGGCACTTGGGAGAGACCCCAAGTATTGGTCTGATGCAGAGAGGTTTATACCAGAGAGATTTGAAGATGGTAGATTGGATTTTAGAGGACAGAACTTTGAGTTCATACCATTTGGAGCAGGAAGAAGGATATGTCCGGGTTTAACATTTGGCTTTGCAAACGTGGAGCTTCCACTTGCTCAGTTACTATACCACTTTGATTGGACGTTGCCGGACGGAATGTCGCCTGAGAATTTAGACATGACCGAGACTTTTGGAGCAACAGTTGGCAGAAAACACAGCTTAATGTTGATTGCCACTCCTACAGCTGATATCTCAGACCAACATGCGGAGGCCATGGAAGTTCTAATATAAGATAATGAATATGTCATAATTTTCGTGATTTGGGTTAAGACCACTCCACAGTCGTCAATTACTAAAATGAAAAAGTGCCCATTCAATATCTATAAATAAGAAATAGTTGTTAGATATTTTAGTGTCAAGTTATTTTTTTTGCTGCTATGTGTTGTCCTGGTCTTTAGGAATGTGATCACTTCGTGACTAAATGAAATAGTGTTGGAGATAAAATAGGAGTCGGTTAGTCATGGAAGCGTGTGCGTTTTTTGTCATGTTTTTCTTGTTGATGTAATTGCCGATATAAGGCTTTGATTTGCTGAATAAATTGTAAGTTCAAGTTTCAACAGTGATATCAAAGCTTGGTGAGTTAAGATTGTGAGAGATTGTAGAGAGTAAACATGTGAGGCAAGAGAGATAAAAGTGTCTTTCACATCAATAGCTATAGAATCTAATTTGCGCAACCAACCGTACCACGTTTTGATGGTCATTATGACCATTGGAGAATTTCTTGAGATCAAAAAAATATTGGGCAGTAAAAGGTGAGTCCAGATTTTCTGTCTAATATTATGGTGTCTTATTGTGTCCAATAAATCTCAACTATTTATTTATGTGGGGTCCGTATGGGATCTCCGTGGTTCCTGCAAAATAAATGGCTGAGATTCTATGAGACAGAATAAGACAGAATAAAACTGGACAGAAGATCTGGTTTTGTAAAAGGTATTGTCCCCACATATGCTCACATATGCTCAAAAGTCAGAATATGAAGCGTTGAATTTGAAAAAAAGCAAAAAAATTTCTTTTCTAAGTAATTGATCGTTCAATTTTAGAAACTATTCTTTGTAAAGACATTTCCAAGCATATTTAGGATTCTATGAAGAAGTATCAAGGAACTTCAAAGGCAAAAAGGGCACAACTACAAGCACTAATTTTAAAACTTTAAAGAGGAAGATCGGAGAATCAATTTTAGATTACTTCTTAAGGATTATGGCAATAGCAAATAAAATGTGAATTCATGGTGAAAAGTTGGAAGATGTCACAATAATTGAGAAGATTCTTCGCACCATGACATCAAAATTCAATTATGTTGTTTATTCAATTGAAGAATCTAATAATATTGAAGAACTTTCAATTGACAAATTGCAAAGTTCATTGTTGGTTCATGAGTAGAAAATAAATCGACAAGATAAAGAGGAGCAAGCTTTTCAAGTCTAATATGGCAATCACTCTTTCACATTAAGAGGTGGTGGTTGTGGAAGGAGAAGGGGTAGAGGCAACAATAATGATGGTGGAAAGCATTCACACTAGAAATCTGAAGAAAATTCTCCCAATTGTTAAGGAAGAGGAAGAGGCCATGACAACAACCATTCAACTCACTCCAAGCCAAAGTCAGCAGACAAATTAAAAGCTAAATGCTACAGATGTCGCAGGTATGGCCACTATAAATTAGAATGTCGAACCAACCTAAAAACAGAGATGGTGGAAGGCAAACCTCTTTCACATCAAGAGGTGGTGATTATGGAAGGGGAAGGGGTAAAGGCAACAATAATGATGGTGGAAAGCATTCACACCAGAAATCTGAAGAAAATTCTCCCAATTGTCAAGGAAGAGGAAGAAGCCATGACAACAACCATTCAACTCACTCCAAGCCAAAGTCAGCAGACAAATTAAACGTTAAATGCTACAGATGTCGCAGGTATGGCCACTATAAATCAAAATGTCGAACTAACCTAAAAAAAGATGGTGGAAGGCAATCTAATTTTGCAGAAAATGAAGAAGCAATCTCTTTATAGTGAAGGAGCAAGTGAAGGAGGAAATTCACTAGCATTTGTGGTACTTAGATATTCGATGCAGTAACCATATGTGTGGAAACAAGTCAGCTTTCTCCACTCTAGATGAATCTTATCGAGATCTGTAAAGTTTGGAGACAACTTTAAAGTTTCAATCATGGGAAAAGTGCAGGTAATGATTCAAACTAAAAGGGATGATGTTCAAACCATCTCTAATGTTCTTTATGTTCTAGATTTGAAGACTAATCTTTTAAGTCTTGGCCAACTACAAGAGAAAGGGTATGAGATTGTCATTATAAATGGAGTATGTAGCATTCATTACGACAATTTGGGCTTAATTGCTCAAGTTAAAATGACTTCGAACAGAATGTTTCCTCTCTATCTAAATAATATGCAACAATCATTTCCATTAATCAAACAAGCAGGTGAAGCTTGGTTGTGCCATTTTCATTATGGGCATCTTAATTTTGGTGGATTAAAGTCCCTGCAACAAAAGATTATGGTGATTGGTCTTCCTCAAATTTCACCTTCCTCTCAAATTTGTGAAGAATGTGTTGTTAGCAAACAATACTGAAACTCATTTCCACAAGGAAAATCATGGAGAGCAAAGAAGGCACTGAACTTGTTCATTTTGACATTTGTGGGCCCATTACACCAACTTCGAAAGGAGTTAAAAGCTACGTAGTTGCCTTCATTCATGATTATACTCGAAAAATTTGGGTGTATTTTTTGTAGGAAATATCTAATGCCTTGTGTGCTTTTGAAAGTTTTAAAGCACTTATTGAGAAAGATGTTGGCAATAAAAACTCTCTATTCAAATTGTGGGGGAGAATATAACACTCATGATTTGGCAAAATTTTGTCAACTTAATGGAATTAAAAGGCAAGTTACAACAACTTATTCGCCTTAGCAAAATGGAGTTTGTGAGAGGAAAAAATACACTATTATGAATATAGTGTGATATCCTATTTTCCGATATATGCTCAGAATTTAACCCTAGTTTAAGTTTTGCATATACATGCATAACATTAGCATTCATACTCGAATTGATATTTTTACACATTACAAATTAACATATGCTCTCAATTGACTTATCCCGGGGTATGAAAGAAGTTAAGTGAACATGATGTGAATTGTGATTTGGTATGTTTTAGAATGTTTAGATTTCAATTAGTACATTGGGATTAAATGTTATTGATTGAGAGATTAATAAATTAAATGTACATTTGGTCTTAAAAAATCCAAGTGGTAAGAAAAATTGATATATGAAAACTAGGATGATTAAGCCTAAAATTGAGTGACATTTGACATAGTTAAATTGGTGACAAATAGACTAATAATTAAATGACAATTGGATCAATTAGTATGTGACAAGTGGACTAATCTTGGAGTGACATGTGGACTGATTAGTAGGAGATAAATGGCTACTAAATGTGTGGATTAGTGGCAGCATCTTGATTAGACAAATGTAATACATGCCTTAAGACAAATGTTGACATTAGAAGGCGACACCTAGCATGTGATGTAGCAAGTTTCTGCAACTGAGTTTTGATGCTTATTTCCTTTGTTCCTTTCACCGAAATAGCTCCTTCTTTTCTCTGTAATTTTTTTAACCCTAGCTATGTTTCTACACCAAAACCATACGTATATCCTTCACCAAATTGCCAAGAAAACTAGCTGAATGTGATCTTCATTTTTGCTGTCCGAACATCACCTTGCTTTAACTATAAGTTTGTGTTGATTTTTGCTTGCTTGGGAGGATTGTTTAATCTGGAATTTTGTGTTAAATTGGAAGCCTAATAGGTAAGTAACAATCTGAGTTTTATAGCATTTCAAATGATATAAGAATGATGCTTTAATTGGAATGAAATGCATGTGATATTGGTGAAGATATGTGCTGGAAAATGTTGCATGAACTTGGAAGTTTTCTGTTTTGTTTTTGGCATATGGAAACCGTGGAGTATAGGGCATTATATGGATGTATTAGACTGGAATTTAATGTATAAAGAAGGTGGATTTATGCCAAAGAAAGTTGTTAGAAGAGTGTTCTTCAGACATATATGCATGATAATGAAAGATAGATTTCTGGTTTGATTTTTAATGCATGAAAGCTTAGGTTTGGGAGCTGTTAATTGAATAATTTTGAACTAGAATAGGAGAGGTTATTAATGAGGAATTGGAGTATGATTTAGGCCTAATAGAGTTATGATGGATGAACTATAAAGAGGTTGTTTTAACTTTGGTATAAAGTGTAAACAAAATCTGGAAAATTGAAAGAAGAATTGTTGGAATATGTTAGCTGTAGTGTTTTCACTGAACATGCATCTGTATTTGAGCCATATCTTGATCTGTAAACACCCAAATGGGATTATTTTAATTTTTTATTGAACTAGAGACATATGGTTATATTTTTCATGAGGGAATCAAATTTGAATTCTGTCTCTAAGAGTTTCTGAATTTGGCTTAAAGTTGAGTTTTTGGATTTTGTCACTGTTTGAGAATAGTCTGTAGTATTTTGGGTATAACTCTAGGAATAATGAACCAAATTGTATGAATTTTAGTTCATTAGAAACTTAAGACATATAGGAACATTTTTTTAGAAGAACATATTATCTAGAAACCTCAGTTTCTATGTCATAATGGCTATAAAAAACTAACCCGAAACTTGCCATTGGAAAATCTGGAAAACTAATGAAAGAATTGGATGGGAACTTTTGGACAATCCATCCCACGATTGTGGGAAGCCATATACGATTGTGGAAATTGCATGGAAGTAAAGAAAATGTTCTTTTGTGTGATTCTTGAACCAATTACGGATAAGGTATTTAACTATGATGCATTTGGACTTGATTAAGGTTTTAAAAGAATGTAATTTGATGTTGGAAAAGTTAGTTAAATGTATGGTTAATGAATGGAGCATGATCAAGTCTACTTAAGGTATTAACCTAAATGCAAACAAGACATAACCAAGTGATAATATGTGAATGATTTTGAATTATGATTAAGGAAACATCCCTGGGATAGTTAATTGAGCTTGCGTTGAACATGACTTATGTATATATGTGCACAAATGAATATGTATTTGATTGATCGACTTTGTAATGTGAATTATGTGTGAATTGTATGATTTTATATACTCAAGTCAAACGCCATTCAGACATTATCGGATCATCTAAGCAATAACATAAATTGGAGCGTACTGTGAGTCAACCTAGATGATCTTCCTAGGATTGATTTATTCTGTTTAACTTCCAATTATTGAACTATTTGTAATTTGTATGTGAATTCTGGACTTTAATGGTCTGAGGAGTTTGATATTCGGGAATGCATTAGAAGTTTTTTGTTTGCTTATGAAATTTGAATGATATCTATTTGCAACTGAATTTTGAATGATTTTAGAATACTCAATGAAAGTTGAATGCCAGACTGAGGTCCGATGAATATAAGATTCTGTCTGTGCATCATAAGTGAATGTTATTCATGGCATGTTTTGTTATTTGATGCATTTCATAAAATGCATATTCAGATAAAGGCATTGTGATCAGAGTAGCCAGTCTGAAAGAGCTTTAAGCACAAAAGTCTACACATAGAGCTTTGCTCTGTGATTTTTGTATTTGACTGAGACTAATAGGCCAGTATCTGTATCTATATCTGTATCTGACAGGTGCTCGATCACAACAAATAATAACGAATCTAGATTCTCATATATATCTGCATTTGTATATTTATGATTATGAAATATGATTATGAAATCTTTTCTAAAATTGTGATGATAAAGTGATATGCCATGATAATGTGATTGATTGGGTTGTACATGTTTTGAAAGAATGTATGTAAAATGTGTCTCATTCATTATGTCTTATTGAGATAGAAAATGTTTGTGAAATTGGTTGGTTGTGTGATATTTATGTGTTTGACTTGAGTGAGATCATTAATGATGGTTCACTCATTGAGTTCGCAAAACTCATCAAAAATTGTAATGTGACTTTTCAGGTACGAGATAGGAGACCTAGTTCCTAAAATTTTCTAGAGGAACATTTTGAATAAAGATAAGACTCAAAGGTCTGTCAGTTGACATTAGAGGAGTTATTGATTGTATTTTGTAGTTTCTTTGTCATATAAAACTTTTGTATAAAGGATTGTAAACTTTCTCATGTTTGGTAATGTAAATATTTGTTTCAATGACTACAATGTAAACTTTTGTCAATGATTGA
>JANIHZ010123731.1:0-13078 GCA_027478365.1 Erythroxylum rufum | reverse complement strand
TGTATTATGGTTTAGAATGCCACTAGAGTTTTGTAATGAACGCTACTCTTTTGATGTTAACGAATCATGATTTATATATGGATGATGTTGAGAGGAATAGGAACTTGTTTATGGATTATGTTGAGATAAGAATTTTGATTATGCATGATATTTGAAAAAAAAACATGAGATTTTATGTTAAGCAAGGAACCATGCACAAGTACGATGACATGTTTGTCAAGAGGTTGGATTTCGGAAACGGGATCCAACAATTAAGTTAGAGTCTCTTCTAGAAATTTTTATTTCCATGTCTTATGTTTCATGTTCAACTGAAATCACCCAATTTAGAGTTATATAGTCTGAGTTATGATTCAAACAATGTGATTGATTCAAATAAACCCAGAATTCTACTACTCAATACTCTCTTGTCATATTCAAACAATCCTATGCAAGGTAACACGAAAATAACATCCCAGAAACCATTCCACATCTAAGTTAATCTTTATATGCATTAAAACATACAGAAATACAGAAATCAACTAAGTAAATTCCCAAACCTCAAAATTGGCAAAGTAGATCTTTTATTGGCTTTCCTTCCCTTCCTCTTTGGCTTTGCTTGACTCATCAACTAGAAACACCAAAATATACATCTTAATCCCACTTCCAACCTTATAATTTCATTTCTTCATAAGTAAAGTAAGAATAGGTAAAGGTGAAGAGAAAATCCCTAACTTTTACCTTGATTTTCACCTAAGATTGGCATGAATTTTTACATGAAAAATGATGGGATAAAGAAGGTTAAATGGAGAGAAGAAAAAGATGAAATTAGAACCCCCAAAATGTTGTGCATTTCCCATCTCCATATGCCCATTCTATAACTTTCAAGACTCACATGTATGCTCAATTCTTATTGGACACACATGCTTTATTATTATTGGTCACATATGCCTTGATCCAATTAGTCCATGTGTCAACTTTAGAAAAATTGCATATTGGTCCTTCTTCTTCCTTTGCTTCCCATATTGGCCTAAAATATTATCAATTAATTTCATTCCCTTATGTCTTAATTTTCTAATGGAATAAATTTCATGCAATTTGGTTAATTATTCCGGGAGTTATACTCAAAACATTACAGGCTGTTCGAAAACAGAGACAACAACCATAACTCATCTTCAATCTAGAATTCAAAAATCTTATATGCACAATAAAATTTCGGTATGTCTGTAGTTTAATCTCCAATTAGAATTATCTAATTTGGAGGTATACAGACCAAGATATGGAATAATTACATAAGTATGTTCATGCCAAAATGAACAAATTACCCATTTACGCAAGTCTTTTACATGAAGTACCATTATATCTCTTACTATACTTAGATGCACTTGATTCATTTATTATGTTCACTTCTTAATACACCCTAGACATGCTATAATACTTCTACGGTATATGTTGGGGCCTTAAAATGCATAGATGAGATGACAACTTTAAGGAAGTGATTAGGTTATTCACGTTTGTGTGTTAAGGTGGAAAATAAAACTATTAGATTTAATCATAGTTTTAAGATTGGGTGAAAACGAATCCCACTTCTAAGATACCATTTGAGCTTCTTATCAATAAAGACCTAAGCAGATCCCTCTAGCGAAAAAATGGAGAGAGAAAGGAAAGCGGTTAAAAAGAGGAGACCATAAGCAATTGTTAGGTTTGGACTAAGATAAAGAAGAAACAGTGAAGAATGGAGATAACCAAAATAACTAGGGTATTAGTACTTAGGGAGTAAAATGAACAAAAAGTGAATAGGAGAACCTTAAAATTCAAGGCGAGTAAGGAAAGTGCAATAGAAACTTCTTTTTTTCATAAAAATGTGGAAGCAGGAGCAAATACACCAAACCTAAAGGAGATGCATAATGCTCTCATTCCTCATTTAGAGAAGGACAATATGAAAATTAGTCACCACCCGAGTGTATTTTAACTAAGGAAAATATAAGTAAAGCTAGAAATGGTTTTGATGTGGTAACCAAGAGGAAACCTAGAAGGAATAGAAAAGCATTAAGGGCTTCCTATCATAAAAATCATCACTAATTTTTGTAGCCTCATGAAATATAAAAGGCCTCAATAGCTATAAGAAACAGAAGGCTCTTAGAGAGTTTGTAGCTAGTAATAAGATCACAGTCATTGGGGTTCTCAAAACCAAGTTATCATAAGAGAAATTTTTAAAACTCAACCTTAATGATGCATTTTATCTCAATTTGTGATCAACACAATTATGGAAAAAATTGTATTTATTTATTACAAGGAGGGTTAAGGTTAAAATAAAACATTATAGTAACCAACAGATACACACCATAATCAAATTCATAAGAAAGGACATAAACTTTTTAGTTACATTCATTTATGGATCTAACCTCAACTTCCAAAGAAGAGTGCTATAGAATCACCTCATACATATCAAATATATAATTCAATATCCTTGGCTTGTGCTAGGTGACTTTAATAACACTTTTTACTAATATAAAGATAAAGGTAAACTATGTTTAAGGAATCATATTTTAAATTTTAGGGATTATGTGGAGACACTGAAAATCACCAACTTGAGCTCTAAAGGATGTTTTTTCACTTGGAGTAATAAACAATACTCCATTTGGTTCATTCGAAAGAAAATAGATATGGTTTTAATAGATGGAGAATGGTTGAACATATGTGCTAAATGTAATGATGTTTTTATGAACCCTTAAGTCTCTAACCACTCTATAATTTTATTACAAATTTTCTTATAACGAGGTGACAAAAAAATTCCCTTTAGGATTAATAATCTCCTTATGTAATAAGATGGTTTTATATATGCAATTTAAAAAGTGATAGACTGGCAAGTTTATGGGTATAACTCTTCTATATGTTTAAAGAAGTTAGCACAGATCACAAAGGAATTGAAGCAGTTAAAAAATGGTTAAGGTTATGGTTTAGATACATTATTGCAAATTAGGAAAACCAAAGCCATCTTAGAAGACATTTAAGATGAAGTTTACCCTGGTAATGATTCCTAGGTAGAATAAGAAAAAAGGGCTTTCTATGATTATTCTAAAACCTTATTCAAAATTTTACACAATTCTATCCCAACCATAAGGAACTTCAATAAGATCAGCACTATATTTGACTAGAAAGTGAACCTAATCTTTATTCAATCTAAGCTCAAAGAGTTAGCCTACTCATTCTTCAAGAAGTCACTAAATACACAAGTAGAAAGTAAATCCACTTTCCAAGTGTTAGGATCCTTCATCACTAATTAGTTCTCATCTTAAATTGTGAGATCCTATATCAGTTAGAGAGGGGAATGAAGTATGCCTTATAAGGGTATGGATACCTCTCCCCTATAGACACGTCTTCCTCCTAAAGGGAAGAGCAAAACCTTGCGGGCTAAGCCTAAAGAGGACAATATCGTTGGGTGGTGGTACTAGGTGCCAACCCTTGGGTGATGGATTGGACTGATACTAGGTATCAGGACCAACCTCACCACTAAAGACGCGTCTTCCCAGGTGTGGGAAGAGCAAAACTGTGAGGGGCTTGGAGCCCAAAGCGGACAATATCTGTGGGCGGGTGATCTGGGCTGTTACAAATGGTATCAGAGCCGGTACCTGAACTGCTGTGCTAGCTAGGTTGGGCCCTAAAGGGGGTGGAGATTGGGAGATCCCACATCGGTTGGAGAGGGGAACAAAGTACACCTTATAAGGGTATGGATACCTCTCCCCCATAGACGCGTCTTCCTCCTAGGGAGAAGAGCAAAACATTGTGGGCTAGGCCTAAATAGGACAATATCGTTGGGTGATGGTACTAGGTGCCAACCCTTGGGTGATGGACTAGACTGATACTAGGTATCAGGGCAGCCTCACCACTAAAGATGCATCTTCCTAGGTGTGGGAAGAGCAAAATTATGAGGGGCTTGGAGCTCAAAGAGGACAATATCTGTGGGCAGGTGGTCTGGGCTGATCTAGTTCTTAATTGTACCTTTTGAACCAAATGAAATTGAACAAATGGTGTTTGACATCGACCCACATAAATCCGTCGACCTTACTAGTTTGAATAGAATTTTCTTTCATAAAGCTTGAACTGTGACAAAAGACTTAATGACTAAGGTAGTTCAAAAATCTTTTGAATCAGGTAAGTTGCTCAAAGTAATTAATAAAACTTTGTTTTTCCTCCTCCCTAAGAACCTTAACCTAAGGTTTTTTTAGGATTTTAGAGTAATTTCTTGTTGCAATTTTATTTATTAAATTATTTCCAAATTGTTATATAAAAGAATGAAGAAAGAACTATGTTCCATTATTAATCCTACATAAAGTACCTTCCTAAAGGGAAGGCACATAAGGAAAATATCCTTCTTTCCTAGGAATTTTTTAAGAGTTACTTTAAGAAGAACTCACCAAGAAATTCTAAATCAAAATAAACTTACAAAAAGCTTATGATTCAATTACATGGCTCTTTATTAAGTAATTTCTTGAAGTGTTTTATTTCCTTAACAAATTTAAAAAATGGTTGCTCATGTTTGTTACAACCCCCTCATTTTCTACTATGTTGAATGGAGAGCCTTCTAGGCCTAGGCCTTTTCAGGGAAGGAAAGCAATAAGGAAAAGGGACCCTTTGTCCCCTTACTTATTTGTGTTATACACGGAAGTCCCCCCTTAGGCTGATGGATAACAATATTTCTTAGGATTCCTCTCTCCAATTCCATAGTAAATGTAATGACCGAAGAATCTCTCACCTTTTGTTTATAAATGATTTATTATTCCTCTCTAGATAACATGATAAATTATTTTATAATCTTATGTTGTCCCTTTATACTTTTAAATATCTCTCAGGATTGTATATTAATAAATAGAAAAGTTTCATCATTTTCTCAAAAACTACATATCAAATATCCCCTTGGCTTGTAACTATTATAGATTTATAGGATAAACATCCCTCCTTTTGAATACTTGGGTTTGCTAATCACCACCAGAAATTTTTTTTCAAAGGCTTATACTCTATTTGTAACATCCCAGGACACCCGCTTACAGATATTATCCGCTTTGGGTCTTGGCCCAGCCAAGCCCTCACGGTTTTTCTTTTCCCGAGGCCTTCCCGGGAGGTCACCCATCCTAGAACTACTCTCACCCTAGCACATTTAACCTCGGAGTTCCGATGGGATGCACCGGAGTTTCGATGGGATCCGGTGCATTAGGCCATAGAAAATGCGTCTGTAAGGGAGAGGTATTTGTATCCTTATAAGGCGTACTTCGTTCCCCTATCCAATCGATGTGGAATCTCACACTCGCATACTTTATTCCCCTCTCCAACCAATGTGGGACCTTACACTTTCAAGTCACATTTTCAAGACTTTATCATAATAATTCATGCTCCTATCATGTCATATAGTAACACTTCCAATCAATGAAACATTCCACCACTCCATTCCAACCAATTTCCTTCATTTAAGCTACATTTTATCAATTGTACAACTCATTACATTAATCCACCTCTTCTCCACCATTTTGACCTAACCTTAACCAACACACATATTCTCCATTCTTCATCATCAATTCACATCATACATGTATAATTAACACCATAGAATTCATTTAGACCATCAATTCCAAAAGATATTCAAAAATTCACAAAGTTTCACCTAAAGGGGACAATTTCAGTTTTGGCTTAAAGAACCCTCTCCATGACACATTTCATTCATCTAAACCATGCTTGATGCATATTCAAGCATGGAGAACAACATATCTTAACACCAAACTCAAAATCCTAATGTAGAGAGATATGAGACAAAACTTACCTAAACCTTCCTTTGGTGATATCTTCCAATCCTTTCAGAATTTCTCAAATCTAATGATAGATTTGAGTTCCTAGACCCCAAATTAGCGTAGAACACCTTGATTGAGGTTAAAGAATCACAAACTTGGTGGAAAATAGGTGATGGTAGAAAGTTGTTTCTTTCTCTCCTCTCTTCTCCTTTCTTCTCCCTTCTTTTAATTAAAACAAAGTGTTTTAAGCCTTTACTAATGGGATGCACGACCTTACATGGAGAAGGGTCTAGATAAGGGTCTAGAATATTAACCCTTCTTTGACCAAAATATGGTGAAATTTCCCTTTTGCCCTTGGTTGTATGAAATTACCATTTTACCCTCCAAACTTTCCTAAATTTACAATTAAGCCCAAAATTTGGGAATTGTTGGACCCCGTTTCCGAAGTCCAACATTCAGAATCATAAAAACATGGAAGACCCATTTCTTATAACTTACTGAGCATAATTTTGGGAAACTTCCAATTGGAATTTTAGTTCGGCCTCTTTAGAACATTGGGTCCCCATTTCCTAAAGTTTCTAATGACATCAAAAACATTCAATTTGGTTCAGAAATGAAGAAGTTAAGACCAAAACACTTTTGGGCTAATACCAACCCAAGACTGAACACTACACCTAACTTCACTCCATAAATTGAAAGTCTTGGGACGTATATTGAAAATTGATTCCTTCGGATAAGTTGTAGCTCCATGTCTCTAGTTTTTATAGAAAAATGAATCAACTCATTTGGATCTCTACAGATCGTGATATCTCCAAAATACTGAAGCATGTTTAGAAAACAAATCCAACTCATACTCTTTTAACCGATCCTCTCAATTTGATTCTATCCATCCTTTTCAATTTAATATCAAAACCTATAAAGTTTTATGGAGAGGTAGAACAATGTCTTAGGAATCTAACGCTTTAAAAATCAGGGCAATCGGAGGTCAAACGAAGGAGTTATGGCCAAAAGAGTGGAGAGAGGTCGGGTCAGGGGAAAGGAATCGGCCGCGCCGCACTCGCAGTGTGAGAGACCGCGGCCTCGCGGTCCCGACGCCTCGCCACCACGAGGGGCGCGCGTACGCGCTCCGCTTCGCCCTTGCGACGTGTCACACTAGTGAGGCGAGTGCGCCGCGTTGCCCCTGCGACCTGCCTCCTGGGTCTTTCTTCTTCCAAGTTCCTAACTTCCAAAATTCATATCTATTGACCCAGAACTCCAAATTTGCGAATTTGATATCAATGGAAAGCTAAAAGAAGGCTCTATAATTTCTATGAAGAACTTAAAAACAATTTCGGTCTCTATAAGGGTGAAAAGTCCACATCAAAGTGGCTGTCCGACAATTTCATCCTAAACAGCATCATAACTTCTAAAAATCATATCTTTCTACACTATTGTCCAAAAATTTCATATGATATATCAATGGAAAGCTAAAAAGATAATCTACAACTTTCATGAAGACAACTTTGGCTAATTATACCTAGATCGATACAGTTTTTCCGTTGACCTTTTTGAACACCATCCCTACACCTAGGAAGGCTTACTAAACACAATATCTCCTCATTATCAACCACTACCTAGTACCTTTCGGTACTCTTGAATTTCACCCCAACCAATTCATCCCATACACCCTTCCAATCTCCAATGTGCTATTCGAAAAAAAATAAAATAACTATTTGCAATTCTAGCAAGGAGGAATAGGCACATACACATTCCTCTTCCATAAAAGTCATACATAACCTATAAAGTAACACAATCATACACAAAAGGAAAAATCCTTGAATTCTCATTCTCATTTCTAACCAAAATGAATGTTCATACATAGCTTTAATTACATATCAACATGTCGATCACTAATTTAGCCCAAGATACAAAAAACATGAGATGCTCAATATTTGATATGCTTATAAAGCTATGCAAAAGTCTAGTCACTAACTTAGTATGAAAGTATTTAATGCCTTGGAGTTTCCGATGCCTTGCAAGGTTCACGCTCGTCTTGTTTCGCACCTGAAGGGGGGAAAAGTGGGGTGAGCTACATGGCTCAGTAGCTAATACATTTATAGCCATCGTTAATGAGCCACAGAAACAAGCATAATACGCATGTATCAAGCAATTCGATTCATTCGCAAATTCATCACAAAATTCATAATTAACGACAAGTTATCACATAAAGCATATCATGAAATCTTCTATCAAGCATAACACATTATTATGACCATACTTAACAAAGTCATAATGAAATGAACAACAAATGGCTCGAGAGTCTCGTGGAACAAAACGGTTTACACCGTGAACAAAACAAGTCCGATTTCTCAGGACCTCGTGGTGTCAATCGGGTAGTCGAGAAAAGGCTATAGGTCAACGTGCACGTGACTAAGAAAATGGGTTTCTCTCTTGCCCAAACACAAACAAATCTATGTTCAATTTATTCAATCGCAAATTTGCATTCTCATGCTTCTTTCATTTCATCAAATTCTCATATCTTCATACTTTTCATTTATTCCAAAGAAAACATGTCATATTTCCTCATACATTTCCAAATATTCACCACAATTCAACATTTATGCAATTTAAGCAATAACACACAGATAGGGAATTTGCCCATCACACAACAACTATAAACATATTACCCACCTAATTTGCTGAAAATCTAAGCTCAAGATTGCCCTTCCTCTCTCTCTTGAGTAAGGTTTTCTTGATTCCATTCAATTAAACCAATTCTTATTCAATCCATATTCAAAAGAAGGTTCATAAAATTTCAAGAATCAAAGCAATGAAAAAATTGAATTTAAACCTAACCTACCCATAGCCCATCTAGGCTAGAAAAACCAAAATCCTAACTTAGAAATGCAAAATCAATTTGGTTTCATCTTCCTCTTCTTTCTTCCTTCATTTCCAACACAAACCCTAGCCTCTATTTAATCCCCTTTTTGAACCTAGCATAAGAAAGATGAAAACTTACCTCCACCAAGTTGATTTCCTCTTCTTTTTCTTCTTCTTTCTTCTTCCTTTCAAGTTTCCTACGATTTTGTTCTTTTTTCTTCCCCCTTTCACGTTTTTTTCTTCTTTCCTTTTAGTTCCTACAACACTCTCCTTCTTCTTCTAATTTAAAACAAAATTTTAGTTTATTCTTCCAATTATACCCCTTCTTAGTCTTGTTCTCCCAATTTTGCCCTTCTTTTGTCTTTTATGGCTCTTCTCCTTTAAGCTACTTAACTCCTTAAGCTAATTTAATTCTAACACTTCATTTTAAAATTCTAATTTCTACATGCAATACCCCATTCTTACTTTCAAATTTAATGACTCAACTCTAAAAATAATAAAACAATTAAATCAATAAAGAATAAATAAAAAATTCGGGGCCCAATAAAATCAGAGTTAAGTATCATTGAATTTCTCACTTTAATACTTAGTTGAATTATTTTGATTCTTTGTTAAATTTAGTTTATTAGTTAATTAATCATAAACCCCTCATTTTGTTTTATTAATTCAAATTAAGAAGTTAATGTTTAGTTCTTTTGGGATTTAACCTAGTTCCTTGACTATTATAGGAAGTTAGTGAATCAAAACTAATTTTGAGGGCTTTGACAACTTAATCAAAAATTTGGCGCCTTTTTTGGGGAATTATTTTGGTTTTTTAGTTTCTTTGAGTTATTTTACAATTTACTACTAATCTCTTGTCTTGTATAACACATTATTCTTATACATGTGAATTAGAATACAATCCATAAATTAAGAAGACAATGCATTGTTTAAGGAAAGAAACTAAGCAAGAAAGAAACTAAGCAAACAATCCAGAGATAGATCTAACAATTGGTGAAGATTCTAATTTCCAAAATGTTGACAAAAGATGGAAAATCCTAACACTAAAATGCTTATGGAGTTAGTGACACCAAATTTGAATCAATAAGCCTTATGCATGAGATTGAAATCTACTTTGATCCACTTACTTCCTATTTTTTGTGGTGTTGTAGGTGAAGATCCACATAAAAACATAAAATAATTTCATATTTTTTGCTCTAGATTGAAGCCAAAAGGAGTGATAAAAAGGACAAATGAATCTCCCATTTAGCTTAGTAACAATATGAAATGAAAAAATTGTCCTTGGAGAAAGATAAGGCAAAGGATATAGCAGATAAGGCAAAGGATATAGCCAATCCTTTTCCTTATCTCATTAAAAGATAAAGCAAAAGATTGGCTATATTATCTCCCATCTGGCTCAGTAACAACATGAAATGAAATGAAAAGGTTGTTTTTGGAGAAATTCTTTCATGCATAGTATAAAATATCATAAAGGAAATATATGGGATAAGACAATTCACCGAAGAAACATTGTATAAATATTAGAAGAGGTATAAGGAGTTATATGCTAGCTGCCTGCACCATCACATTTATGAACAACTTTTGATTTAGTACTTTTATAAAGGGATATTGTCAATGGATAGGAGTATGTTAGATGTAGTTACTAAAGGAGCTCTGGTAAATAAAAAACAAAAAACAGCTAAGTAATTAATTTCAAACATGGCCTAAAATTCTCATTAATTGGGGAGAAGGATAGATGAAGCTGTTAAATGTGTGAATGACATAAGTAATACTAACATTGAGGATAAAATTTTGGATTTGATTGCTCTAGTTTTTTAAAATGACTGTAGGTTAATTACAATCAGCATGAGTGTGCAAAATATTCATATTCCTTGGTCATCCTACAGATATATGTCTTACATTGCAATAAGGCTCCTTAAAAAAGCTAACATAATAGGGAGATTTCTTAGTCAACCTTAACGAAAATATGACTTCTAATCATTACAATCTGGGTAGAAAGATCATATGAATTTTAGCCACAAAAATAAAGTAGGGTAATAAAGATAATGACATTACAATTTCAATATATAACCTCAAACACCTACACATGCTTAATCTCAATCTTTATATTTAGGTATGTCTTTGGTTGAAATTATTAAGGCTCTTGCTACTAACACTCAACTATTACAATAGGAAATAAGAGCAAGTCTTCATAACTTAGGAAATTAGATCACTCAATTAGCCACCTCTGTTAGTAAATTGAAAGCACAAGCATCAAAAAAATTACCTTTACAAACAGTGGTGAATCCTAAGGAGAATGTGAGTGTAATGATATTGAAAAGTGGGAAAGAAATTAAATCTAGATCTATGTTGCCAATGGAGGTGGAAAGGCATGAAGGAGAGGAGAAAGATGAATATTAAGCTTAAGATTCAATAAAGGTAAAGGATGATTTGTCTTTACCCATATCAACTAATGCATGTGTACCTCCTTTTCTATGTAGGTGGATAAATCCAAAGAAAATGAATATGAAAGAGAGATCTTAGAGAACTATAGAAACGTAGAAATCAGTATATCACTTCTAAAAGCCATTATGAAAATTCCAAAATATGCAAATTTCTTGAAAAAATTATGCATAAATAAAAGGAAGTTAGGATAAAGAGAGAATAATTTTGGGTAAAAATGTATCAACTATAATAAATAGAAACTTACCAGAAAAATGAAAAGATCTAGGTATATTTACGCTTCCTTTTGTCATTAGTGATAAGAAAATTGAACATGTCATACTATACATAGGTGCATCTATTAATGTCACACCATACTCAATTTATTGAACTTTAAATATTAATTCTTCGCAAGAAACTAATATGACTATTCAGGTAGTTGATAGTTCGTATATGCATCTTATTTTTGTTGTATAAGATGTTTTACTCTAAGTTAGCAACAGAGTATTTCTTATAGACTTTCACATCATGAATATGGATAGAGGTGGCATTGAACATTCAACTTCAATTTTTTGGGAAGGTCATTCATAAAGACTACTAAAATAAAATTTGATGTGGATAAGGCTACTATTTACGTTGACTTTGATGTAGAGATAATGAAGTTTAATATTTTCAAAACAATGAACTACCCTAATGATTTTCAATCACTTTATCATATGGATATTTTGGAATCAATTGTGAAATATTTTTTAAGGAAGAAGATGTTGATGATGATTTATAGTTTAATGCTAAACTGGAAGTGAATGAGCAAGTTAATAAAATTTGTGAAGTTGTATAATCATTATTAAATATGTTAATAGATTTTAAAACTTTGAATGCTAAAATTATTATACTCACAATAAAATGTTGCCCTCTATTTTACAAGCTTCAAAGATAGAATTGATAACCTCACGTAATCACCTAAAATATGTCTATTTAGGTAAAGCAGAGTCACCACTTGCAATCATCTTAAAAAGGTTGAATAAAGGAAAAGAAGAAAGATGCCAAAAGGCAGTGGAAATTTTAACTAAAAATTGTGAAGTGCATCATTGAGTATCCACCACATACCATTCACAAATGAAAGGATAACAAAACTATTTGATAAAGAACTGAATTTATTTTGACAATCATAGTAAATTTGAGAAGAAAGGATTGGAGTTTATGTTTAGACGATGCTCTTTGAGCTTACTGTACAACCTATAAAACACTAATAGGAATGTCTCCTTATTGGTTGGTTTTAGTAAAGCTTGTCATTTACCGATAGAGATTAAACATAAAGCTTATTGGGTGGTGCAACGTTCCAACATGGATTTGGCAAAAGTTGGGGAGGCAAGGAAACTACAATTACAAAAGCTAGAGAAACTAAAGTTGGATGCTTGCAAGAATCTAAGAATTTACAATGTGAAAACAAAATTGTTCCACGATAATATGAGCTTAAGAAAGTAATTTGAGGTGGGAAAGAAAGTGTTATTACATAATTCTATACTAAAGCTTATGCCAAGTAATTTACGTTCTAGCTAGCTTAGTCCTTTTATTGTCAATAATGTATTTCCTTACGATGAGTAGAAATAAGGAGTTTAGATACCAAAAAAATCTTTAAGGTGAACAGACATAGATTGAATCTATTTTATAAGGAGATGTCAGTTTCAAGTGTTATGGATATGGATTCAGCATTTCCCCAACATGTAGAAATTTGAGAAGAAAAAGCCCCGCATAATAATGTTAAACAATTACGCTTTTTAGGAGGCAACCCAAATATGTTAAATTTTATTCGTTCTATTTTAGTTATATATAGTTTTTCATTTTCTTATTTTTTAATTATTAATTTATTGGCTTAAGGGAGAATTGAGTCTTAAAGTTTATAATATTAAAATTCATAAGGTGAGATCTCATCTTATGTAATTAAGCTTTTGATGGGTGTCAAATCCACCAAAAATAAATCCCAAACACCAAACGAAAATAAATTGCGCACAGTGGTAAATGGGGTCGATCCACAGAGA
>JANIHZ010123672.1:0-13087 GCA_027478365.1 Erythroxylum rufum | reverse complement strand
ATGAAAATTGTTACATTCATTGATTTTTGAATGTTTTGATACAATTGAAATAATTGCTAAAAATGTTGCATTCTTGATTGTTTGAGGACATGTTATATGAATTGAATTGACTTGGTGACATTTGGATTTTTATGTGAATTTCAGTTGAAATTATGAATGGAACTTTTTTCAATTATGATTGAGAATTGATATGTGAATATGTGATGACATGGAAAGTTCAGCTTTGAAATATGCCTTCAGGCATTTTGTTATTTTTCAAGTATGACATGAGTGTTATGTGGGTTTGGTTAGATCCTATAAGTCGAGTCAGTGCACTGTCTCTTTTTAAAGGCTTCGCCCGCCTACCCGCTAGTGGCACTCGAGCTCCGATTTCGGACTCCCATAAGTTCATGGCTACACCGGACTGCTATGCAGGAAGGTGTAGTACGTTCTGTTCACTGCTGCACAGGACCGCTATGCGGGAATGTACAATACATTCCGTTTTGGACCGACCCAAACTGTTTGATATGTTATGTGCTTTTTGATTTTGTCAATATTTGTGATGCATTAATAATGTGATGCATTCATGTATGCATGATTTGGGAAAATTTTGAGTTTTTTTGGAGACATGAAAATTTGAGGTTTTCAACCGTGAAGTTTATAAATGATTTGAAAAGTTTGAAAATGAGTTTTTGGATAAATTCTGAATGTGAAAGGTTTATAAATTGCAAACTGCTTGAGAAATGATTTTTGCCTAATTTTCAATTTATAAATATGTTATCCACGAGCTGTCTAGCTCACTCCCTTTCATCCCCATCTCCAGGTATTCGAGCAGGAGATCGGATGAAAGAATGTCAAGACGTTTTGTTTGATTTTTGCATAGCGTGTATTTTTGTGTAAAGTTTGATTTTAGTATTGGATTTTGTATATGGCTTGGAAAGCCATTAATGTTCTTAAGCTTTTAATTCATGATGTATATAAATTAGGAATTTATGTATGGAATTGAGTTTGTGTATGATTATGGAATCGGAATATGTAAGTAAATTATGGACTTGTGTATTGAATTGAGATGTATATGAATGGGATTGGATATGAATGGCAATTGCATATGATTATAAATTGAGATATGATTGTGACTGTATATGAATGGGTTTTGATTGTGTTTTGGATTCCGGACGGGAGGTCCGATGATGTTGATGATTGAGATTTATTGAAGTATTTTAGGTATAGGATTGTGTTTTGGATTCCGGACGGGAGGTCCGATGATTCTGAGTTTTGTTTTGGAATATAGAAGTGCGTTTTAAACCCTTTGCAGGTTTTTGGGATTTATAAAAATTCAGCCGTTATGCTGCCCGATTTTTGTTAAAAATGATTGAGTAAAAAATAAGAATAAGAATAAGTTTTGTTAAAGATGAGATTGAGTTTAAGACGAATTCTATGATTTGAGTGTTATATAATGAGGATGAAATTTCCAGTGGGGAAATTATATTCTTTTGATTTGAATAAGATTGAATAAAGATGAAAGGAATGATAAGGAAGAAAAAAGAAAGAAAAAAAATTACATCGATTCGAATAGGTTTAGTCTAAGGTTTCCAACGCGACGTGTTTCTAAGATTTTTGTTTCCCAGATGTCGGAATTTGTTTCGGTTCGATTGAACCGTTTGTTTGCTTCATTTGCGATTTGCTTCCGATTCATTTTGCTTCGAAATCCGTTCCTTCGTTTTCCGCTTTCGATTTTGTTTCCGCACTTTGTTATCCGATTCGCGATCCGTTCATTATTTTCGTTCTCCGTTCTCTGTTTCCTTTCCGGTTGGGATCCGGTGCCGAGATCAGGTCCCAACAGATGGAGTATAAAGTTAGTGAGAAAGTCTTTCTTAAGACATCTCCTTGGAAAGGAGTTATAAGGTTTGGCAAGAAGGGCAAGTTGAGCCCAAGATATGTGGGTCCATATGAAATTGTTGAGAGGATTGGACCACTAGCCTATAAGTTGGCGTTGCCATCGGAATTGTCACAGATACATGATGTCTTTCATGTTTCCATGCTGAGGAGATATGGATCGGATCCATCCCACATTATTCAGACCACTGAGGTTCAGTTGAGAGATGATCTGGGTTACGAGGAGACTCAAGTGGAGATTTTGGACGCCAAGGAAAAGGTCCTCAAGAACAAAACCGTTCAGCTAATCAAAGTTCTATGGAGAAACCATTCTGTAGAAAAGGCCACGTGAGAGCCCTTAGAGGATATGAAGGAAAAGTATCCACACCTCTTCAATGACTCAGGTAAGAATTTCGAGGACGAAATTCTTTAAGGGGGAAGAAATGTTGGACCCCAAAATTTTTCTTTATTTATGTGTTTATTCTTTTTACTTTATTTTATTTTCTTAGAACTTAGTCTATGATTTTTTCAAGCATAAGGAGAAATTAAAATTAAGTTAGAGTATAGTATAGTGTAAATTGAATTTAAGTGGTAAAAATGCATAAAAGGCATTTTTGGAAGATCACTTAAGTTTTAAAAGACATAAGGCTTAAATGAAGGGAAAAATGGGAAGAAGGAATTTTTGTCTTGCATTTGAGAAGAGAAAAACGTGAGTGAAGAGTGAAATAAGAGAGATCATACGAAAATAAGGGAGAAAGAAGAGAAGAAGTGAGGTTGCAGTGGTTTGAAAGAAAATAAGAGAGTTGAGCTAGGGTTTCATCTTTTCTAAGTTTTCTACAGAGATTTTGAGGTTGTGCAAGAAGGGAAAAAGGTAGAGGAAGATAAGAGCTTCCATTTGAGACAACAATCTTTTCATTTGGTTAAGATTCAAGGTAAGTTCGATCTTAATCCTTTGGATTTATGGACGAGTTTTGGTTCATGAAGCTTAGGAAATACATGGGTTTAAGTATTCTAGGATCAATTTTATTGAATATGCTTTATGGGTTTTCAATTTTGCAACCCTATTGAAGTTGGGATTTTTGCCTATGAAAAAGGAATCAAGAAAGACAAGAGGAGCAAGAAGAGAGGCACATTTGAGCAAGTTATAAGCAAGGAATTTAAGGTGGGTTACATTTTTATAATTAAGTAATAAGTCATTAATGTCTCTTTCAAGAAATGGAAATAAGTGATTTCAACTACTTTTTAAATGTGCATTTATTGCTATTTGAATGCTTTGAGAATGTGCTACATGTTTTGTATATGAATTGTGTTATTGATTTATGAAATGGAAAATGATTTTGAAAATATACCAAGTTTATGAAATCAAGTTTCGAAAAAGTGTCATTTTGGGCAACATGTTTACAAGTTATAAAATACATGTTATGTGGGTTTAGTTTAGTCCGTTCTGTATGTCAAGTGCACTTCGACTAAATGCTTCTCCCGCCTGCCCGCTAGTGGCATGGAGCTCTTTCATAGACTCCCTTATGTTTACAACTACACAAAACTACTATGTGGGATTGTGTTAGTTCGTTCTACTCACGACTACACAGGACCATTATAGGGGAATGTGTTAGTTTATTCTATTTATGGACCTCCCAAACTATCTTGATATGCTTATGTGCTCAAATGTGTTGACAAGTTTGTTGAATGCATGATTCATGTGGCTTATCAATTGTTTGATAAATTGAAAATTAGGAAATATATGTTACGTTGATTCAATGTGAGTTTTGCAATGGTTTTTGCTTATTACCGATTATAAAACTGTTACCCACGAGCTTTAAGCTCACCCCCTCCTTTTCTGTTCCATCTTTAGGAGAAGAGCAAGAAATCGAGCGCAAAAGGTTCAAGGCATCACTCCAATTAGGCATATTTGTGTACTTCAAGCTAGATTTTGTAAATGCAAGGCTTTAGACACACTTCAAGTTTTCCTAATTCAAATGTATTTTGTAATTTTGGTTTATGTACTCAACTAATGTATTATGGCTTGAAATGCCATTAAAGCTTTGTAAAACTCTTATATTTTGATGTTAATGAAATATGTTCCGTTTTGCTCATGATTTTCCAAGTTTGTACATTGCATTTTTTTCAAGTTTTCCATTGGGGTAAAGATTTGTGTTTTCTAACTTAGGGGGGGAAAACTGTAATGATCTAGGCTAAATTAGACAAAAGTATCTTCATAAAAGTTGTAGCTGATCGTCTTATCTTGCTAATGTATATAGTATGCGATTTTTGGATGTCAGAGTTGAGAGATATGACTATTACAAGTTAGGATGTTGTAGAGGATGTGTTATACGCGGGACAGCTTCTGTTACGATCGCACGTTCATCCTTGCGATCACACCAGGCACCCTTGCGATCGCACCGCTCATCCTCGCGATCGCAACTTCCATGGGATCGCACCTTTGCTCCTTGCAATCACAACCTTGTTCCTTACGATTGCACCTGAAGGGTTTTCCAACTCTGAACATGTTTGACTCTTTTGGTCATAACTTTGTCATCCAGCCTCCAAATGACCTGATTTTTAAACCAATGGATTCATAACACATTTCTCTAGCTCTTCATGAAAATTTATAGCTTTTGGTATTGATTTGAAAAATATTGATTGAATCAAAATAAGGGTATCGGTTAGAAGAGTATGAATTGGATATTTTACTGAACATACTTTGGTATTTTGATCATATCTTGATCTATAGAGATTCGAATAAGATGATTCTGGTTTCTAAATAAACTAGATACATAGGGATACAATTTGTCTGAAGAAATAGAGTTCTAATTCAGTCTCTAAGAATTTCAATTTCTGGATGAAAGTTGAGCACATAATATTATGTCAGTATAAGAACGGTCTGGAAATAGGGCCCAACACATGTTGTGGTATCAAAGACTTATGTTTCATGACTCCGATGGTGGGCTCCGAAAATGGGGTCCAACATTTTCAGGCTTTCTTAACCCTATGAATATTTCTCCTGGCACTTGGGTTTTCCACGTAAAAATTCTTTGTATCCTTCTACTATTTTTTCTTTATTTACTTGATTGATTTTATTGCTTCTGCGACTACTAGCACAACAAACTGGTATCAGAGCAAGGTTTGCTTCAGTCAATCAAGTCATATTGCCATGTCTCCTTCAACCAAATTCGTCATCGACAAGTTCGGCAAAAAAATTAGTTTTGCTATTTAAAAGGTCCAGATGCAAGTCTTTCTCACACAACATGGATTGAAGAAAAAATTTTCTGGCAAGACAAAGAAACCTGGAAATATATCAGATGAGGATTGGGAAGAGTTGGAGGAAAAAGCCTTATCCACTATTCAATTGTACTTGATGCGTGAAGTGCTCCAAAATGTAGTCTATGTGACTACCGCTTCAAATTGGAGTCCCTTCACATGACAAAGAATCTGGCTAACAAACTTTGTCTCAAAGAACATCTCTTTACAATCAAGATGTCCAAAGGTACCCCCGTTCCATCTCTTCTTAATGAATGTAATTCCATTATTATTGATTTGGAAAATCTTGATGTTAAAATTGATAATGAGAATCAAGCAGTGCTTCTTGTTATTTCACTACCTCATTCGTATAAGCATTTTAAAGAAATTGTGTTTTATGGTAACCATGAAACTCTCTGTTTAGAGGAAGTTAAATTTGCTTTATTGTCTAAAGAAAAGTTTGATGCGTCCATTAAGAAGAAGGCTAAGGGTTTAACAGTTAAAGGTAGAACTTTTGAGAAATGAGAGAGCAATAAGAGCTATAAGAAGTCTAAATATAAGTTTAGAGGTAGAAATGTCAATATTACATGCAAATATTGCAAGAAACTCAGAGACAAGGTCTCAGACTGTTATAAATTGAAAAATAAACTCGAAAAAGAAGGTAAAAACAAGGTAAATCAATCTGATTCTACCTCCAAGGATGATGTGGTTAATTCAGTTCAGGAAGTGATGTTCTTTTGGTTATTCAAGGCAAACAACAATCCAAAGATGAATGGATTCTAAACTCCAGTTGTACTTTTCATATATGTCCTCACAGGGATTGGTTTGCTATCTATGAAACTACTAAGGGTGTTATCCTTATGGGTAACAATGCACAGTATGATGTGGTGGGAAAAGGTACAACCAATATTAAAACTCATAATGGTGTTGTTAAAACCTCACTAATGTTTGTCACGTTCCTGATTTAAAATGTAACTTTATTTCATTTGGTACACTTGAGTCTCTTGGGTGTAGTTACTCCTTTAAAGGTGGAGTCATGAAGGCTTCTTGAGATAATCTTGTAATCCTTAGAGGGAAAAGACATGGTACTCTTTATATGTTGTAGGGTTCTACTGTTATTGATACTGCTGATGTTGCCTCATCTAAGTCTCACTAAGATGCCACCAAGATGTGGCATTACTGCTTAGGCCATATGGGTGAGAAAGGTTTGCAAATCTTGTGTAAGAGGGGTATATTGACCCAGAGTTCTGTGAATATTATGTCTTTGGTAAACAGACTAAAGTAAGTTTCTCTTCCCCTGGGATTTACAAGATCAAAGATACTCTGGATTATATTCATTCTGATATATGGGGTCCCTCTAGCGTTACTTCTTGAGGCAATAAAAGGTATATGTTGACCAAGCCACAACCTATTGTTAAGTTCAAGCATTGTCTGGACTTAGCTGGTATTCTTAATACTTGAGCGCCCTTCGGGGATTACGACGAAAAGAGCTCCAACTTTTGGTCTTGTGTCAAGGAGGAGATTTGTAGGGAAAATGACCCAAGCCTTCAAGATTCCTTATTGGTGTACCTACCTCCAGCTAGTGTTCCAACTGTGTCGTTTACCTAGTTCAACACTATTAATTAGATATAGAAAAATACCAGTACTCATATAAAATATTTCTCTACACTCAGACTGACATGAGAATGCAGGACCATTATATATCAAAAGATTAGTAAAGGGAAATATGTTTGCCATTGCTGTATAACTGCAAGAAATTTAAATTACTAGAGTCGAGGTAGTCATTTCAACACCTTATCTCTCCATGGCTTTTGTCAATTCCTTTACCACATCTTGGCCCACCTATTTTAGAAAAACAAGGTGGAATGTCCTTATCATGTTTATAATGGTCAGTCCAGAATAACATATAGTGCTACCTACCTTTAACTTGATCAAAACCAATAAACATTATAAAATGAAAAGGTAAAAGAGAGCACAAGCATCATGACATAATAGCATCACTTGTGGAGAAACCTTTCGTCCACTGGACAAGGGTCCTGGATGATATGGATGATTGTAAGATAGGAAATGAAAAGGTGAAACCTAATTCCCTCTTTCTATTATTCCCTCTTTCTATTAGGAGGAAGATGGAATTCTTGCCCTTCTTCAGCAACAAATTTTGCAAGTTTTGTTGTTATACAGTCAAACAATGCCTGAAATGACTATTAAGTTTCAAAGTTGAGAGAACTTACATCTAAACTGTTATGGATGGTCTCATCAATCATCTGAACATCACAACACTTACATCTGAAGAACTAGTCATTAAACTTGGAGGAATTGAAACCTCAACAAATTCTTGATTAACAAGACCGACATCTATCCCCTAGTTGAACACCCACAATACACAAAGTTTGTTCCACCAAGATCCAATGCATAAAAAAGTCTTTTCTCATCATTATAATGGTAACAACGTATTGCCTTAATCACAATTATTTCACATAAAACAAAAAAGAGAGCTAATGAATGTTTTGCATACATTCTTGCTTGTTATCACATAAAAACATTGGATATGTTTGTAAGACATTTTTCATAAATTTGGAAAAAAATTAATTGCATTTTATCGATTTTCAATGACTTATCGGTTAAGTTACATAATTTGATTTAAATAAAGATAATAAAGTAGCCCAATAAATGATTTACGTTAATGGGACAAAGTCTAGGAGAAAAATAGATCATGATTAGTGTGGACCAAACGCATATCGAACCTATGATGGGAAAACCCTGATATGGAAATTATATAAATAGGTTAAGGTCTCCTGCAGTTGCTCATATCATTCGTAAGCATATGTATTTTCTGACCCGTTAAGAGAACTTACGTAGTCAGAAAACTATAGAAAGGCGTTAACTACATACCGTGAAAAGTTCTCCTGAAGGTCCCGGTGAATTCAAGCTCATTACGACCTTAAAAAGCTCTTTTAAACTTCTAATAGAACCAAAATTAGGTATTCTGCATTTATTTCATTTATTTCCCTTTCACAAACGATTCAGGATAT
Organism: Erythroxylum rufum; assembly: GCA_027478365.1. Classification (NCBI taxonomy): domain Eukaryota; kingdom Viridiplantae; phylum Streptophyta; class Magnoliopsida; order Malpighiales; family Erythroxylaceae; genus Erythroxylum; species Erythroxylum rufum. The sequence goes on along the minus strand of JANIHZ010123672.1, from coordinate 4,964 downwards.
GTAATAAGGTTCATGCTATGTGTTACAAGTGGTATCAGAGTAGTAGTTACGTGATCGAGTGGTGAAAAACAAAGTTTTTTCAATTTGCCATCAATAAGGGTTTTGGATGGTTTTGATCCTTTTTTCAATTTTTTTCAAACGTATGGATGCATGAAAGTGGGCTATATGTATGTAGCTTTAAGAAATGGGTGGAAAATGAGCTATAAAGTATGCAAAACTAGCAAAAATCTCGCCAGAAATTATCTTCAGTGCGTGCAGTGGCGGTGAAAGTTGGGCGCGTGACTCGTGCACCATACCACCACTAAGGTGGTTTGGAGGGTGTGTACAGATGGGTGGCATGTAGAGTGACACCCAAAGGATGCAATACATGCACTACAATGGACTCATTTTTCAATCAACAGCGCCAGGTCTGGCGCATGTGACACACATACCTACCATTTATCCTGACACGTGGCAAGCACGTATGATACACGTGCCATACAGGTTCAGCGCGTGTGGGCACATGAGCCACACTTGCCAACAGTGTCTCAGCGTGTCGGTGTGCGTGTGCATGTACCAAATGCATCCGAAGGTGCGTCGGGCATGCGCATGTACAGTGTACGCACCACCAGCTCACTCACACCCATAGCGTCACAATGACATCACACTCATGTCAGCACATAGTAACATGCTAATGTCAACGCTACAGTGACTGCTGACGTTAATATGAAGAAAAAAAAAGGGAGAAAATTTCATAGTTCCCATAAAGGTGCCCAGGATCCTTTTAGGTCAATTTCCAGGTCGGAGGAATTTTTTAAAGTGATTTTTTAATTTTTTGGATTAATTACATTGGTAATTTCATTCCAGAAAAGCAATTTAGACATTCTAAAGTCATTTTAAATGAATCTTTGTATTTTGAACTTCACATAAGGGAGACACTTAAGATTTTCATGTCTTGTGTGAGTAGTTCAGTGTTCGGTATTACACAATAGTCACTCTTATTGAGATTTTCGCTACGAAAGTCTCAAATAAAGTTTTTAAAGAATGCCTTTAGCACGAGTATGTGATAATTCGATTGTGCATTTAGTTGTTGCAATTATTGATGCTACATTTTCATATACCGTATGCACACATAGAGTAAGGATAATATAAAGATGTATCCTTTGTGTTTATGGACCTTTCAAGTATTGATGAGAATGTAGTCACCAAAGTGACCTTGAAAGTCAGTATTTTGAATTATTCTGCTTACATGTTGGGGGAATGAGAGTTGATGGTTTGTACTCTGATCGTTTTTATGTGAAGGCCTAATTGCATATATTATGTATTCAACCTAAAGATATTTCATAATATATATGATCGGATTCTCAATATAAATATTTCTTTAACGCTTGGAATATCGCTATTATCATAAATTTGTGCTGATTTTTCCATTGTCTTTTTTGCAGTCACTTTTTCTATCAACAACAATGTTGCCACTGTTGATACCCTAACCGGTTTCAATTTCAAGAAGTGGAAGCAAGATGTCGAGTATGCCTTGGAGATGGCAGAAATCAACATGGTTATGCTGACAGAGAGACCCTCTCCACCTATGGACATAAGCTCGAAAGCTGATAAGGTTGCCTTTGCAATCTAAGAGGTGCAAAACAGGATGTGCTATTTGACCATTAAGAGGTCAATCCCAGATCATTTGCTGAGTGGAATGCTGGACACCACTATAAGAAAGAAGTTTATGGATAATGTTTCCTAAAGGTACAAGATCTCATCCAATCCTAAGTTGAGTACCTTAATTAAGGATCTATTCTCCATAAGGTATACAAGAGAAGGGGATGTCAGGGAATACATTATAAGGATGGTCTACCTTCAGAGTAAGCTGAAAGAACTGTATGTTCTCATTCCCGATACACTGATTATACACCAGGCCCTTAATACTCTTTCGCAAGAGTTTGAGACGCTGGTCACTTCATACATTTCCCAAGATGAGGCTTGGGATATCAGTGCCCTAATTTCTTAATGTGTTATGGTAGAGGAGAAGCTGAAGAGCATGCCTCATACAGTCTTATATGCAGCCAAAGGCAAGGGAAGGCTAAACCCTAAAAGTTTAAGGGTAAGAAATCTAAACCCTCTCCACAGATTCAGACAAGACATTCTAGCATTGCAAAAGGGTCCCCATAGCTTGAAGAACATGAGGTGCTTCTTTTGCAAGAAGAAGGGGCATAGGAAATCTGACTGCCAAAAGTACAAAGTCTGGAAAGTCAAACAAGAGCTGTTAGGTAACTCCTCGGACTATATGATTTATAAATCCAATTTAGCTATAGCCATATCAAGTTCTTGGTGGCTAGATAGTGCAGCATTTAATCATGTTGTTTTCACAATGTAGGGTTCAAATCCATGACAAGGGTAACTAAAGGAGAGGAGAAGCTGATAGTCAACAATAATTAAGAAGTAGATGTTTTGTATGTAGGGGATGTAAGTTTGAATGTTTATATAGGGTTTTTATTAGTTTTACGAGACACATTTTATATACCATCTTTTAGATGGAATCTTATCTCTGTATCAGTTTTGGAAAAAGAGGGTTATCATTTTGTATTTGAAACTTCAGTTGTAAATATATCTATTAATGTAAAACATATTAGAACTGCCTTCTTATCATACAGTTTATGTAGAATGAGTCTTACCCCTAATAAAATGTATGCTTCTTCTTATATTGCCGAACTTGTGACTCATAAGAGACCTTTGATAAAGGAAATGTTATACATGTTGTGGCATAAACGTTTGGCCACATTTCTAGAGAAAAGGCTGAGAGATTGACAAAGAAAAACATTCTCCCAACTCTAGACTTTGGTGATCTAGAAACACATATTGACTACTACAGAGGTAAGTTGACCAAGATAAAGAAGAAGGGGTCAACTCGTGCTTCTAGCTTGTTAGACCTCATACCTATAGACATAAGTAGGCCCTATACAACATCATTATGCAATTCAAGATCTTTAAAACTCAGGTTGAGAACCAATTGAGAAAATTAATAAAGATTGTTAGATTTGATCAGGGAGGAGATTACTATAGCAGACATGATGTTTTTATTTTTTAGAATTATGGCAGACATTGTGTTGTAGGGTAAGAAAAGGGTCTGTTTGCTAGGTATTTAGAATCGTTTGGAATAGTGACTCAGTTCACTATATCGAGTAGTCCTGAGCAAAATGATGTGGCCAAAAGATATAATTGCACCCTAAAGGACATGATGAGGTTGATGCAGAGTATAAGTAAACTACCCAATTACCTTTGAGGTGAGGCCATTAAGACAACATTGTATATATTAAATAGAGTCCCAAGCAAGTTAGTGCATAAGACTCCTTTTGAACTATGGGTTAGTCGGAAACCAAGGCTTTTATACATTTGTGTGTGGGGCTGCCTTGCGGAGGTACGATTATATAATCCTTATGAAAGCAAACTACAACCTCGTTCTACTCGTTGCGATCTAGTGGGTTATCCCAATCACTCTAAAGGCTACATATTTTACTGAAGAAAAGGAGGGGCCCGAATAGTGGAATCACAAACGGCTAAGTTTCTGAAATACGATGTCCATGATAAGGGTGGACCCTCCCATCCTTTAGGTGATAGTAGGATGGATACTACAATTATTTCATATCCATCGCTCATACAGTCTGGTCCAATGGATCAAGGTCTGATTACCATGCCTGTGTAGGAACAGGAATCCATAACTGTACAAACTAAGGTTCCTAGGATACAAGAACCAATGCAGTTGCGTAGATCCACTAAAAAAGGACAAACTGCTATCTCATCTAATTACATAGTCTATTTAGGTGAACAAGATAATGATATAAGACATGTTGTGGATCCAGTTACTTTTACATAAGTCATTTCTAGACCTCATACAGTCTTATGGTATGAAGCAATGAAGGATGAGATGCGATCTATACAACACAATAAGGTATGAGAGCTGGTTGATTTGTCTCAACATTACAGATCCGTTAGTTGCAAGTGTTTAAGACTAAGAAGGATACCCAGGGTAAAGTTGAGTGGTTTAAGGAGGGTTCACTCAGAGAGAAGGGGTTGACTTTAATGTTACCTTCTCTCCTGTATCCTCGAATGATGCATTATGACAATAGCAGCTCATTATGACATGGAGTTACGTCAGATGGACGTTAAAATCACTTTCTTGAATGGTAACCTTTATAAGGAGGTTTATATAAAGCAACCTGAACAATTTCATGATCAAGGAGCAACTAACAAGGGTTGCAAGTTGACCAAATCAATATATGGTCCAAAATAGGCTTTCAGACAGTAGTACCTAAAGTTTGATGAGGTTCTGACCTCTTTCAGCTTTGTGGAAAACAAAGTTGAAAGATGCTTGTACTATAAAGTTAGGGGGAGAAAAGTCATCATCCGACCGTTGTATGTGGATGATATATTGCTCACATCAAACGATTGACCATGTTGCCTGACATTAAGCAACTTTTGGCCAAACATTTTAACATGAAGGACCTTGGTGAAGCATATTTTATCCTAGGTATACAGATTCATCGGGACAGATGTCAACACCCATTAGGCCTCTCGCAAATTTCATACATTGAGTGAGTGTTACAAAGGTTTAATATGACTAACTGTAAACCTGTTATAGCACCTATCTCTTATAATGAGATATTATCTTTGGCACAGTGTCCAAAGAATGAAATTGTGAGAGAGGTTATGAGAAATGTTCCGTATTCTAGTACAGTTGGTAGCCTGATTTATGCCCAGGTGTGCATTAGGTTGGACATTGCATTTGCTGTGGGACTACTAGGTCAATAACTGGCTAACCTACGTGTAGTGTAACATCCCGTCCCCATATTAAGGGTTAGGACCCGAAATCTTGATTCATGTGAGCTCAAAGGGAAATTAAGACAATGTATTTTCTTATTCATGCATCATGTTAGCATATATGCATATAAATATGGAATGTTTTCGTATAAAAAGTAGTACATGCA
>JANIHZ010123661.1:0-24323 GCA_027478365.1 Erythroxylum rufum | reverse complement strand
TAGTTTCTGAAATTATGATATGTAATGCATGTTTGTTGCGATTCTGGAAATGCATGTATAAAGTGTTTCGTATGTTTGGAATGTTTATTTTTAAATGCTATGCTTCCACGAAATATTTCGTAGTCAGTATGTTCTGTCTTGTGTGGCGCTTGCAATATCTTTCCAGGAGGTATTGGGGCGCTACAAATTAACTAAATTAAATCAATTAAATATAAAAATGAGTAATTCGAAAGTACCTAACTCCAATTCAAGGGAAAGATCTCATCTAATTGTCACGTTGATCATTGGTCTAAAAAGAGTAAGTGTCACAATTCAAGCAGTTTGTCTAAAACATACTAGGATAGCTATAATAAGTTTGAAATTTTCCTAAATTAATTGGTTTAAACTCATCATCCAAACCAAAACTTACCATCCATTGATTGGGTATGATAGCATTCTATATAAAATAAATGATAGTAATAAGCTTAGTGAAAAAGACTAAATCCTAAATTAAATAATCGAGATATCTAAAACTATTTAACATAGTTTTCTTGTTTATCATAAGTCAAATATGCAAATTCATAAATAACCTACATGCTACTTGTACTAATCTATCATGACAATTACGGATCATTGAATTCATAGATAGCAATAGAATAATCAACATTAAATTAATCAATATTAATCATTCATCAAATATAAAAACTCAAAATGAGATATACTTAAATTAAAACAAAAATAAAAGTTTAGTACAAAACCTCACAAGGTTACAACTAGAGTTTCAAACCCCCTTGAATTAGAATAATTGAGTTTAGCCACGCATAACTTTGGTTCCAACACCAAAAATAGAAGAAAGATAAAGAATTGAGAGAAAAGTAAGAAGAAAATGATTTATTGTTCTTAGAGAAGTGGAGAACGACCCTTTTTATTGTTTTCCTACTATAAATCTAATATAATCCTATCTTACAATGATGTCTATCTAAAACAAATTCAAATCCCTACATCAAAGGGATACAAAGAAGTTTCCTAGTTAAACCCCAACTCTTCAAGTAAATTTGGAATTAGGCGTGATCTTGCCTTATCTACTGCAATAATTTGTCCACTTTATCCAAAATTTGTGATTTTCACCAATAATGTCCCAATTTAATGCAATCTCTACTTTTCATCTCCTAAAACAAAACAAACATTAATTTTCTTATTTGAGCACCAAAGTATATCCAAAATAAAAGAGATAATTCCAATTAATTTAACAAGATAACATCTTATCCAATTCCCTCACACCATACTAATGCTTTTCCTCAAGCATACATCAATTTAATGCATCAATCATTCTCTAAACAACCACTTATCTCCTTTCATGTTATCTAAATATATCCAAAAGCTAATTCACATTGAAGTTTTAGGATAAAATAACAATCGAGAGAATAAGCATTCATATAACACATTGTTAGATTTTAAACATAATATTTCATCAATTCCATCAAAATTAAATGAAACAAGACATGATACCCTCTCATGGATTTCACTTTATACACTCAAAGTGTTTAGGGTTCATTAAGTTCTCAAATCAAAACATAGCGAGTTGTTTCCATAAACTTGCTCAAGAATCATATTTCCATCACTTAAAAAAATGAAATTAGTGTATAAATCAAAGTGAATTAATAAGGGTTGTAACATGGCTTAGGTAAGGTATAACAAAAAAAAGGTTTTCAGGTTAAGTAAATTGAAGGAAATTATTCAAATTTATCCACATAAGTTTAAACTTCAATCAATCCAAAATTCACTTAATTCAAATATCATCCTTTTCAATAACCTTTTTTTTCTTTTTTTTTCTCTTTTTTTAATAAACAAGAACATTAAAGAGGAGATTTTGTTTTTATTTTTATTTATATACTTCTCACCCATTCTATTAAAGAAAATAAAAAATCAAAACAATGTAACTTGAATCAACTAATTTACTTTTTATAGAAATAGTCAAAATCCTATGCAAATAAACTTTAAACAAGTCCTTCAATTTTGGGGCTCAAAATTATTAAGGACATCAACAAAAGAAGGGTAAGTTTGGCTTATAACAAGGCTATTATGCAAGAAAAGAAAGGTAATGCTCAAACTAGTTTTCAAGGGATAAAAAGTAAGGTAGGCTTATTTAGGTCAAAATTGTTACCCTAATAACCCTTATCATCTTTATACACAAATTGATCAAAAATGTGGTCTCAATATGTATTTAAAAGCAAGTTCTAGTATAAACAAGTTATGTTTGATAACACACAACAAAAAGATATGTAACAACCCAGATCACCCTCTCATAGATATTGTCCGCTTTGGGCTGCCTCTCGAGCCAAGCCCCTCACGGTTTTGCTTTCTCACCCTCGAGAAAACGCATCTATAGGGGAGAGGTATCCATATCCTTATAGGCATACTTCGTTCCCCTCTCTAGCCGATAGGGATCTTATCATCCATCCCCCTTAGGGCCTAGCATCCTATACTGACACAACGTTTTAGGTACTGGATTTAATACCATTTGTAACAGCCCAAACCACCTACCCACAGATATTGTCCACTTTGGGTTGCCCTTTGGGCCAAACCCCTCACGATTTTGCTCTTCCCCCACCAGGGAAGACACGTCTAAGGGGGAGAGGTATCCATATCCTTATAAGGCGTACTTTGTTCCCCTCTCCAACAGATGTGGGATCTCACAAGATATGTATGATCACAAGTGTGATGAATGTTCTTAGGCTTAAAGCTTATGTAGGTTTCAAAAATATATCAAGTCTTGCATACTTTCATTCAACAAAACTAATGAGATACTTAAAATAATTTAATGAAAATAATAATTATACTTGTCTCTCTCATGCTTTTTTTCTTAAACTGAAAATGTATCCTAACTTAAGCACTATTTTTAAACAACAATCAGAAAATTTTAAGGCTATTATGAGGAATAATGAATATATAAATCATAGTATCATGAGTCCAAGCAAAGTCACAAAGTTCATCATAATATAAACACTTGCTCCTCCGCTCCTAAATCATACATTGTCCCTAATGTATGCATAAGATACTCACATCTCATAAAAATAATCAACAAAAATAATGCATAAAGTGGAAGACTCCCCTGAGTTGTAAGCATCTAAAAGGAGATGTATTATGGTGTCGGTGGACATGGAGTTATCACATGACATATAACGGAACTGTCCCTTTTGTTTCTTAATCTATCTCATGCTTTAGCTACTCAAACACGCTTCCAATAGGTAAATAGAAAACTAATCTAAAAAATAATGAAAACAACTTTCTGTTCTGAAGGCGAATGATTGCTTCCTTGCTTAATCTCTTTCCTTAAACGACGCATTGTCTTCGCAATTTCTGGATTATATTGTAATTCACTTGTCTGAGAAGTGTGAGTCATACAAGATAAAAGGTTAGTAGTAAATTGTAAAATAATGCAAAGAAACTAAGAAACTAAAATAGTTCCCAAATAATGGCGCCAAATTTTAATCGAGTTTTCAAAGCCCTCAAAAGTAATTACAATTCTCTAACTTCTGTTAGTAGTCTTGGAAACATGTCTAATCTCTAAAGAACTAAACACTAGTTTCATAATTTCAAATAATAAAATAAAGTGGGGGTTTTTATTAATTAACTAATTAACTAAAATTAATAAAAGATCAAATTAAATCAACTGAATATAAAAGTGAGTAATTCAAAAGTACTTAATTTCGATTCAAAGGAAAGATCTCATCTAATTGTAACATTGATCATTGGTCTAAAAAGAATAAGTGTCACAATTTAGCCTATTTGTTTGAAACATATTTGGATATTCATAATAAGTCTCAAATTTTACTAAATTAAATTGTTCAAACCCAGCATCCAAACCAAAACTTGCCATCCATTGACCGGGTGTGATAGCATTTCATATCAAATAACTGATAACAATAAACTTAGTGAAAAAGACTAAATCCTAAATTAAATAATCGAGATAACTACAACTATTCAACTTAGTTTTCTTGTTTATCATAAGTCAAATATGCAAATTCATAAATAACCTATTTGCTACTTGTACTATTCCTTCATGACAATTACGGGTAATTGAATTCATAGATAGTGATAGAATAATCAATATTAAATTAATTTGTCAGATTAATCAATATTAATCATTCATCAAATATAAAAATTCAAAAGAAGAAGTAATTGAATTAAAACATAAATAAAAGTTTAAAACACAACCTCACAAAGTTACAACTAGAGTTTCAAATCCCCTTAAATCAGAATAATTATCCACACATGGGTTTAGGTCCAACACCAAAAATAGAAGAAAGATGAGGTGTTAAGAGAAAAGTAAGAACAAAATGATTGATTGTTCTTAAAAAGGTGGAGAACATCCCTTTTTATTGTTTCTAAACCTAACCAAATCCTATCTTGAAAAGATTTCTATCTAAAACAAATTCAAATCCCTACATAAAAGGGATAGAAAGAAGTTTCATAATTAAACTACAACTCTTCAAGTAAATCTGGCATTAGGTGTGATCTTGCCTTTACTGCAGTAATCTATTCATTTTATCCAAAATTTGTGATTTTCACCAGTAATGTCCCAATGATACAATCTCTACTTTTTATCCCATAAAACAAAACAAACATTAATTTTCATATTTAAGTGCCAAAACATATCCAAAACAAAAGATATAATTCTAATTAATTTAAAAAGATAATATTTTATCAATAGAATGGAAGAATTGAAGCAACTTGGACTTATACTGCAACCATGTAAGTCACTGTTATTTGAGTGGAGCTTCAAAGATGTTGTTTATGCCTGTGTTAAGATACACACTCATGTATGTTGAAATACATAATTGTGTATATACCCATGTAAGCTTCTGTGATCGTATAAAGTCGCGATTAAAAGGTTTTTAGACATACATAATCACCTACACTGTAATGTAAGTGACTGTGTATGCTCCAAAAAACATAGTTTTTGTTATAAAAGGACATTATAAAGGCTACAATAGGGGGCATACTTGAGAGTCGTGAGAGACACCAAAAGAAGAAGGAAAAACACAAAAGAGACTACACATCCCAAGAATGAAGATCAAAATTGGAATCATCAATATCAACTCTAACTTTCCATAATTTTCAAATTAAGGCAATAGATTTCGTTCTATTCTCTTTATTCTATTTCATTGCCTTGTATGCTAAATTTGAATTGTGGTATTTTAGACATGATCATGGATTGCTAAATTTATTTTAACGTTTATTCTTAAATTGTTTTGTACAACTTTTACCTTGTTGAATTCAATATAGTATTCGTTTGTGATATTTATTGTGCTCATACTTGATTTGAATAGAGAGATTGAATTAAGTTATTTGTCTTAAGCTTTGCAAAGAAATTTGATACCTTAATAGACTTACAAATATCAGTTTAATAAGCAATTGAAAAGAGATCTTAAGTGTGAGTTAATTATCTTTACGATTGCTTCAAATCCAATTGAGTAGTTAGGAATAGTTTTTAGAGATCGAGAGATTGCAACTCAACTTTTATCTATTTCAATTGGGATTATTTGATTATATCTGGATAAAGGGTAATCAAAACATTTACATATCTAGGATCAAGCATAGTTGAATTAACAAGGCAAAGGGAAGACAAAATAAGGGTAAAATAATCCTTAAGTTTCCACCATTGATAACTTCAATTTCACTTTTATCTTTTATTTGTTTTATTATTAAGTTTTGTTAGTTTATTTTGATTTTCAATTAATTCAAGCCTTTGTTAAGTTAAAGAAAGTGTAATTCAATTTGTTAGGTAACTACATTCAATCCTCGTGAGAACAATATCTTTTATATTACAAGTTACGATTTGTATGCTTACAGTATGAAAGTTTTCTAAATAAAACTATCAATAAGGTTTTGGCACTGTTGTCTGGGATTTTCTAAATAGTTTTTGTTTCATTTTTTTCCATTTTTATGTTAAAATAGGATTTTATTGTTCTTTTATGTGTTTTATTTTAGGAAATAAAGCATTTGGAGTTGATTTTGCATTTTTTTATGTTTATGGTATGCGTATTAAAGTTTCAAAACTTTTAGTGACCAATTTTTAAGTTTTTCCAACTATTTTTGTTGGTATACACGATCTTTGGACATGATCATGTACAATTTGGATCTTTTAAAAAATTTGAACACTTTCACAGAGAGATACACACTCATTAAACAAGCCCTATAAACTTATACGGTCATATACACGACCATGTGCATGACCATATAAGTTCACAAAAAACTTACAAGCCTATGTCTCTTGAATGTTAATGTTGGACCCCGAACTTTTCTTGGAAATTTGATTTATTAAATAAAATTAAATGAGGAATTGGTGGTGTTTAATGTTTTATTTGGGCAATGATAATTAGAGCAATTACAATGATATTTTGATATTAATGCAAGATATTTAGATTTCATTTTTGCTTGCCAATGTTTGTTTCAAAAGTTACTTTGTATGTTTTTGCAAATGTCCATAAGGATAGGTTTTGCATGTACTGATTTTTTAGGCAATTTCTGAACTGATATAGGCTAAATTGGATCAAGTAGCCTTCTTGAAAGTTGTAGAGAAAATTCATAGCTTTCCAATGAGGTATAGCATGCCATTTTTGGATGTGAGAATTTGAAGATGTGGATTTTTGAAGTTTGAATGCTGTCTAGGATGACAATTTTGGGACATAAGTTTTGATTGGGTTTTTGACCCTCATAGAGGTGGAAATTGTTCTTGGAGTCTTCATGAAAGTTTTAGGTTATGTTTTTATCTTTCCGTTGATATAAAGTATGAAATTTTTGGACAATGGAGTAGAAAAGTTATGATGTTTAGAAATTCTGATGCCGTTTAGGATGAAGTTGACGAACAGTCACTTTTTGTGGACTTTTTGACCCCTTTAAAGACCTAATTTGTTTTAAGTCCTTCATGAAAGTTGTAGAGCGTTCTTTTATCTTTAAATTGATACCAAATTTTCAAATTTTAGAGTTGTGAATAAGAAGTTATGAATGTTTGAAGTTAGGAAGTCGGAATGCAAAAAGGGGTAAGCGCCCGCGCGGCCGATTTTCAAATTTTTTGGCCGATTCGACCTCTCTTCACTCGTTTAGCCATAACGTTTTCGTCTGACCTCCGATTGATCTAATTTTTGAAGTGTTAGATTTCTAAGACATTCCTTTATCTCTCCATGAAAATTTATGGTTTTTGAGATCAATTTGAAAAAGATTGATTGAATCACAGTGAGAGGATTGGTTGAAAAAGTCTAAACATACTTCAGTATTTTGGTGATATGTCGATCTGTAAAGATCCGATTAAGGTGATTCTTGTCCCTAATTAAACTAGAGATATGGATCTACGAATGTTCTGAAGGAATCAAATTTCAATTCAATTCCCAAGACTTTCAATTTCCAAAGTGAAGTTGGTGATAGTGTACAGTCTTGGATTAGTAAGAGCATAAAGTGTTTTGGCCATAACTCTTAAATTACTAAACCAAATTGAATGATTTTAGTGTCATTGGAAAATTGAGACAATGAGGAACATTTCTCTAGAAGGAAGTATTAGCAAATTTCTTCAATTTGATGATTAGAAAAAGGTCTTATTTTTGGAAGAAGTTAAATGAATTTTGAGGCATTGATAGATTATTTATGTTATTTTGTGGAATTAAGTAGCATGTTAATGGGAGTTAATTAGCATGTTAGTTGGAGCAAGACCATATGACTTGGATTAAATTGAATTAAGATTGTAAGACATGAATGAGGGGCAAAATTGGAAGAACACATAAGCTTTTAAGTTATAAGGCTTATATGTAAGGGTATTTTAGACTTTGCTCATTCATTAAGGCATATATAAGGAGTTAGTGGGAGAATAAGACAAAAACCTATCTTCTTCTTTCTCTCACCACCAAAAACCCCATGGATGCTTCTCTCAAGCTTTTTCAACTTTTGTAACATGAAAGGGAAGGAGATTCAAGCCATTTAGGTGGTATAAAAAGGTAAGTCTCCATTCCTTTGCTTAGATCAATGGATTAAAGCTTGGTTTCTCTCTACCTTTGTAAAACCCATTTGATGGAATGTATGAGTTTGATGCTTGGATGATGGATCTTTGTTTCTTGATGTCTAATGACACTTATTCTTGAAGGAATTTCATTTTTATGGTGATTTGGGGGGTTAAATCAAAACCTAGGGTTTTGAAGGTTAAGCTTTCATGGAGACAGATTCGTAGCTCTCTTTGTTTATTTTTGTTGAGCTGTTTAAAATGTGAATCTGGAGAAATTCAAATCATAGAAGTTGTAGATCCAGATGTCCACTGTCTCCCTGATTTTTTTTTTCACGATTTTAGAATGAGCCAAATAAGTATAAAAGGCCCAGAATTGATACTGGTTCAGAATACCAGCAAGATTGAAATGAGAACTAAAAGTTAATTGTTTGAAGACCTTAGGTTTAGAATTTGATGATGAGTTCTTCTTACGAAATGCTCCAAACTGTGTCATATAAGTGATGTATAAAGTACATTTTAATTGGATGAGTGTTATGTTAGATATGGCCGAATAAGTGAAGCATGTTACTAACCTTAGTGATACAGAAGAGAACAGAAACAGGTCAGGCTTGTAAAAATCACAATAAATCCAATTTACATCATTTTTGTGCCGTCTTTGGATATGTGATATCTACATGAGTCTATTGAAAATGAAGCTTTGAATCACCTTAATTGGATGAGAAATGAATGAGTTATAAGGTTTTGAGTCGGGAAGGGTCCAACTCATGACTGCATGTTAAAGCTGATTGTAAATGGGAGGTTGGGATTCCCTTAATGACCGAATTAGAGCATGATCATAAGAGAAGAAATGTGAATTTATGTGTTAACTAGAGGTTTGGAAAGTTTGAAGAATATTGGGCCAATGTATAAAAAGTTATGCCTTCACGAATGGGACGTATGCAGTTTTTCTTATGATTATGTGTTATGAGTTATCCAATTTTAAATCCCTATTGATTAGGGATTTTTGCCTTTGTGAAGGAAAGTAAGAAAAGCAAGAGGAGCATGAAGGGATGCTTTTTGAACAAGTTTCAAGAAAAGGATTTTAAGGTGGGTTTCATGTTTATAATTTGAGTAATGAGCCATAATGTGTTTTCCGAAAAATCAAGAAAGAAAAATGATTTCAATTACTTTATAAATGTTTCTCTTATTGCTTTTGAATGATTTGAGAAATGGTTACATGTTGTGGTGTATGAAATTTTGATGATGAATGGTAAATTGCTAAATGAAGGAGTTTTCAGAAAATTTCGTATTCATCAAAGACCAGATTTCAAATTGTGCCATAAGTTGTTTGTATATGAATTTTGTGAATGGAATTTGAGTGATATGGGGATGATTTCGAAATTGTTCCAAAATTTTTGTATGGTGTGGCTTATGGATGATTTGAGAAATGGCTTGATACTTGACATAGGAATGTGTTTAATGAATTGTGAAATGAGGATAGAAATACATATGTTGTATTTTTGAGTTGGATTGATGTAAATGAGACTTTAGACGTATGTTGAGAATTATGAGATTTTCGCATCTTTGTTGTATATTGGATTTTGAGATTGATGATGTAATGTGGCGTAGAATGCCATTAAAGTTGTGAGCATTTATCTTATGTTGTAAATGAAATATGGATTTGTGCATGGATTTGAAACGTGAATTGTGAATGAAGGATTTAAGTGTGGATGATGAGTTGATGAACTTTGAATGTGAACTATATATATATATATATATATATATGTTAGATACTATGGAAAAGAAAGATAGAATTTGTGGTGAATAATATGATGTTATTAAATATGATGAGTCATATGAATTGGGGTTGATGGTCAGATGAATTCAAATGGAAAGTTGAATTGTTTGAATGGTGTTGTAGTAGAGAAAGTGAAGTTGAGATAAATTGTAAGTTTTGCATGAGGATAAAATGTGTATGCTGACTTCCAAAGAAAAATTGTACTGATCTAGATAGAATTAGCCAAAGTTTCCTCATAAAAGTTGTATTTTATCCTTATATCTTTCCAACGCTATAAAGTATGCAATTTTTGGATGTCGGAATTGAGAGATATGATCATTACAAGTTAGGATGTCGTATAGGAGGTTTCACTTGACAGTTGCACTTACACGGCCTGTCCACGTTAGTTCTTTTGGTCCATGTTTTGAAACTTTAAACGACAGAATTTCATTTTTTGTTCTTCAGGAAAGTTGTAGCTTTAGAAGTCTTCTTTTAAACCATCCAAAGATGAAGTAAGTCCGACATCCGTAGTAAGAGTTATAGTATTTTCATCAGGGTATGTACAATGTGAGTTTGGACATGAACAGGTTGAATTCATTTAGTCATAACTCTTTCGTCCGACCTCCGATTAAGGTGATTATTGAGGCGTTAGATTTATAACACAGTTTTCTTCCTTCCCACAACAATTTTTAGCCATTGGTTTCGGATTCAAAAATATTGAGTAGAAGGATGTGAGGGGTCGATTGGGAGAGCATGTTGGGGCATGATTATATTTTGGTTAATGAAGCATATCTTCATTTATAGCACTCCGAATTGGGGTTTCCTAAATTTATGCTAGGAAGTTATACAAAATGAGTTTGATTATGGTGAGTGATTTGTATTTCCACGCCATTAAATAAATTGTGAGGAAATTTTTAGGATGTTATGCGAATGAAGATGAATATAGATGATGGCTAATGAGGGTTAAATGGATTACCCCTTCAAGGTAATAGGTACGCTCAATAAACTAGGGTCCAAAGGCTGCATTTTTGAAGAAGTTTTCTAATTTTCCATCACATCATAAATGTTGCATCTATTGTTTATGAATGATTTGCGAAATCTGCTATATGTTTGCTTCATGATTTGTGTGATGATTTATGAAAAGTTATTTTGAAAGTGATATCTTTGAAAAGATGCATGTATATGAAATCATGCTTTCAAGATATACGTCAAGTATATGAAAAGCAAGTTTTCAAGAAAAGTGCCTTTTTGGTCAACAAGTTTACAAGTTATGAAATATATGTTATGTGGGTTTGTGGTGGTTCCTTAAGTGAGTCAAGTGCACTTGTCTTAGGCTTTTTCCGCCTGCCCGCTAGTGGCATGGAGCTCCTCACGGACTCCCATAAGTTCATGGCTACACATGACTGCTACGCGGAAATGTGTAGTACGTTCTGTTTGGATCCACCCGAACCAATATGATGTGTTGATGTACTCATGACATGTTTGCCAAGATTGATGCATACATGGTTTGTGCTGTTTTGAACTGTTTGACAAATTGAGATTTTCACGAAATAAGTGTTTTATGATTTTTAAATGTGAAATTACTATGGTTTCAAAAATGTACCATGGCAATGAGTTTTTAAAGTGGTTTTTGCTTGTTTTTCAATTATAAACTTGTTACCCACGAGCTTTCAAACTCACCCCCCCTTTTCTCCCCATCTTCAGGTGATGAGCAAGAGACCAAGTGACTAAGATTCAAGGCATCACTCCTAGTTGTATATTTTTATGTTTTAAGTTAGATTTTGTAACCATGGGATTTTAGTTGTGTTTCAAGTATTATTAGTTCAAGTGTCTTATGTACTTTGGGATGTTAAGGCATGGATGTATTGTGGGTTGAAATGTCATTTCAGTTGTGTATAGAACGCTTATTTTCTGACATTAATGAATTATGAATTATGTATGGATGATGTTAAGTGGAAATATAGATTTGCATTTAGATATGGTTAAATTGATATTAAAGTACTTGAAGAAGTTACCGATTTGAGATGATAAATTTTAAATATGAGGTATTGTTATATATTTGTGTGCTTTATAGTTCAAGCGGTTGGGCTCCGGAATCGGGGTCCAACATGTTTGGTATTCAAAAAAAAAATACAGGGAACCTCGCTCAAGTATAATGGTAGTTTGTTAAGAAGTTGGGTTTCGGAAACGGGACCTAACAAATATTAACATAATAATTAACTCCACAAAATAATCCCTTAAGGACCTCATAATTTATTCAAATCATACTTGATCCTCAAGAAAAATTTTTAGGGGGGCAACATTTTAAGTATCTCTTGGATGAATTGTATATTAATTAAGATATGACATTTATTATTTCATTTTATGAATTTTTTCATATACATCTATAATTATAGTTAATTGAATTGGTTAGCATTATTAGTATACTTTCTTGAGAATGATTGACTAAACAGAATTTAGGTAGGCTAATACAAAAAAAATGTTAAATAAATTCCTATTCTACTGGCCTTTTTTAAGAAATTAGAATAAGAATAAAGCAGGTAGCCAGTTAAGAGTTATAATGTAGTTAAGTAACCGAGGGCATTCATGACAAAATGTTTTCTTCACATCAAAAGGCTAGAATGATGCTCCAATCAAGCTAAATATAAAACATGATCTAGTTGAGTAACTGGGGGACATTCATGACAAGATGTTTGCCTTTGCATCAAAAGACTAAGATATCATTAAAGAAAATCTAAAAAATATAGTGTTATAATAAATAAACCTACTGATCTTTTAAAAATAGCAAGAATTTTCATGAAAGATTACTTAGTGATAGTTTGCCTTCTTAATTGATTAATAATCATAAATGCATGGTTACAACTGTCATAGGTGTATGAATAGGGTGTTAATATTTTTATTGGTATGTATATTCAAATCAAAGTACTTAAACATGAGAGGAATAAGTCAGTGTGTTGACACATTTTGAATGAATGATTTTTTTATGTTATGTTAATTCCATAAAGTTTGATACCATTGTCTCATTATTGTATGCTGCATGAATGTATTGTTATATGTTTATATTTAGTTTGTTTTAGTTTGTTTTAGTTTTTCTTGAGGACAATCAAATGTTTAAGTGTGAGGATATTGATAGGTGTAAATTATAAATTTTTTTACAAGGTGTTTTAGTGTGTTTTCAATTGTTTATTAGATGATTATCATGTTTAAAGACTTAGAATTATGTTATTATTAATGTTTGTATGTATTCTATGTGTTTGCTTAGTTTAGAGCAAGAATTGAATCTTATTTTTATGTTTCAATTGGTTTTTCATGTGTTTGTGAGTGTTGTAAATTAGATAAATGAAGAAAAAGGAAGATTTGAAGCAAATTAGGGATACATAGCTGTGTCTATGGCCTTGTATGTCTCCTAGCCCATGCAAAATCGCGAATATTAGAGATTTTTTAGTTTTGTATGGTCTTATGAACTGCCAAACAACAACTCTAGCTAATTTTAGCTTTTTTAGCATGCGAGTTGTTTTGGTCTTTTGAGATTTTAGGGCCATTTTTGGAACCAAATTAAGTGGAGAAAACCCTAGAAAGAACCACAGAATCCTTGAGAACTATTTTGAGAATGTGAAACACTTAAAAAATGCAACAGCCATTGAATCAAAGTAGATTAAAGTGGGAGATCAATAAAAACATTAGGAAATTCCAGCTTTCTAGATCAAGGAGCAAATAGATTTTTCATTCCTTTTCCTTTTTTTCTTTCATTATTATTAATTTTTAATTGGATTTCTAAGATTTTTTTTTGTTCATAAGTTTCCCATTTCCAAATTGAGGTTTATGCGAAAGTTGTTTTGCGACTTTGATTATTATTGATTCAATACATATTCTCACGTTATGATAATTGTGCATGCTCATACTTTGACAACAAATCGAGAGAGTGAGTCAAAAGTAATCAGATTAGGTTGTGCAATGATAGTTGGTAGTTTAATAAGTCATGCAATTATCATATTAATAATTATTCAAAGAGAGATCTTGTGTGAAAAATTAATTTTCCAATAGATAACTTTAGATATAAATGAAAACGTTAGAAAAGTTTTGTGAAACGAGAGGTTGCAATTCTAGAATTTTTGGATTCAATTAGCAATTAGTTGATTAGGTCTTGAGAGAAATCAATACATTAGGAAATCTATGATCGACGCATAATTAGATCAATCATAGTTAAGGAAACAAAACAATGAAATAATAAATCCTAAATATTCATCCTTAATCAAACCCTACATTAATTGGTAGCTCACTTCTTATTTGATTTAATTGCTTTTTTATTATTTTATTTTAATTTTTATTATTTATTTTATTAAAATTAATTTATTTTGACCTTAGACAAAGTAAGGTTCAAATTGGTTCTTGTATAATCCTTGTGGGAAAACTCAATTTCTTCTTCCTCTTTACCATAAATCAAACTAATGACCTTTAAGTAAGCTAAACCCCATTTTGGATGGAAAAATGATATGATTGAAGAGTTTAATACATTGCTATCCAGTTAAATATGCACACTAGTTCCTAGACCTTAAACTACAAATAATGTTGGCAAAAGGTATAGTTAAGGAAACAATGTGGATTATAATGAATTTTTTTAGTCCAATAGTTAGACCTATCACTATTTACACATTTTTATCTATGGCCACTATTTATGAATTTCAGAATTTTTAAATTAACAAATCTAATGCTTCATTATATGGTTTCATATATAAACATGTTTCAATGGAGAAGCAAAACAACTTCATTGCTCTTGTACATTCTAGCTATGTTTGTAAATTTCAAAAATCATTGTATGGTCTTAATAAGGCACCAAAGTGTGATTCTAGTTCCTTATTAAATTTCTTATAGAACTCAAATTTTATGGTTCTATGTCAACACGTCTCTACGAATTTAACATTCTAGTATAATATTCTTATTATAAGTTCTCCTTCATTTCTTTCTTCAATAACTTTAATATGTTTTTCTAGTTTGAGATTATAGTAAAATTTATTATTTTCTTAGGTTACAACCTATCTCTAGATCAAGTGATCTTTATCTCACACAATAGAACTACATATCTTATGTACTTTCTTAATCACACAAGGATACTTATAAATCATGCTTTAGTCCAAAGGTATCTAGTCCATAATTGATAAAATATTTTGGGTGTTCCATTTGATGATGGTGGTTTTTTATAGATAAAATGTTGGTGAACTGCAATATTTGAAAATAAAAAGACTTTATATTTTATTTCAATGAATAAATTGTATCAAATTGTGCATTTCTTGACTCAAGAATGTGTGAAAGCAATTAAGAGACTACTACTACACTATCTTAAACACACTAATAGTTTTGTTCTCTTATTTGTTAAATCAATTACGGTAGATGTTAAAATTATATATGATTTACAAGAAGTTATGCATTTTATCTCAGTTGTAACTTAGCTTAAGAAATGCAAAAAAATAAACTATTTCCAAATCATCAACCAACAATAAGTATAAAGTAACTGAAAATGTGATAGCTTATATGTTATGTATTTGTTCCTTTTTTGGTGAGATAGTTTTTCTTTCTTCTGAACTAGCCACCTTATGGTTTGACAACACTAGAGCTCTATATTTATGCAAGAATCCAATTTTTCATGTTATAGCTAAGCATATTAAACTAGATTATAATTTTGTTCTGAAAAAATCAAATGAGAAATCCTTCTTAAGTGTAGATCAATTACCCAAAATATTAAATCAGCCTCTTGGTCAAGAATTATTTGAAAAGAATCAGGACAAGCTTCATCTTCATTTTAATCTTAAAGGGGCTAATAATAATAGTCATCATTATAATATGAATTTGATGAATGTATTTATGATAGCTTATAATCTTATCTTATCTTATTATTTATATTTATAATGTTGAGAAAAATCACCATCATAATATTAGTTTGACGTATGTCTATGATATCTTATAACTTGTATTTATCTTTTTGTTCAAAGGTTGTATATTAATAGCTTTCATACTCTTTTTAAAGTCTTTTATTTTAATTAAAAAATACATCACATGCTATTTTTTTTTATATAAATGAATTGTACGATAGCTAAACAGTGTTATAAAGATGTACATGATAATTTTCCAAATATAAAGATTAAAATAAAAAAGTCCAAATCATAAGATGTCTAGTATAAATTCACTTGTAAGTTATTTCTAATATGTACACTATTCAAATTAGTCCATTTTTCTTTTCTCTTTCTAATATGTACACTATTCAAATTAGTCCCTTTTTCTTTTCTCTATCCAATTTTTTGATTGGCTAATAAATTTTACTTATTTATTTATAATGTATACATATGTATCAATATAATTAAGTAATTATATGTGAATACATATAAAAATGATAACATGAAATCAAACATAAGAATTAAAGAGACAAATGTTATAGAACAAAGCTCAATATCTTGGAATCATTAATCATGTTTTCATTTCTTATCATCATAATAGAAATTAAATTAAATTAATAAAAATCAGTCATGTTTTATTTCGTATAAACATAATAGAAGTAAACTAAGTTAACAAAAAATAATGTGAAAATAATAAATAATACGTCAGTGCCATTTGCAAAAATGAACCACCTCTATAAACATATTTCCTAATTAAAAATTTCAGCCTTTCCTTCGCTTTCATTTACATTGTCTTTCCTAAAACTAAGCACATTTGAGAAATGCCATAAACCTTCATCTTTGTTTTTATTTTTCTTATTTCTTTCTTAAGTTGAAGCAAATTTATTTTGAAATTCACATGGTTTTCTCGTTAAGCTTGTGCAAATGCTTTTCAATTTTATCTTACCCAATTCTCGCCTAATTAAGATGGAAACCATTTTTATTTTTTAAGATTTGCTAATAAGCTCTCATTGTCGTACATTAAAAAAAAAGTAAATTTGATAATTTTTTGTTTTTTGAAATGATCTATTAGCCTAAACTCTACATTATAATAATTTAAGCCACTCTGTCTATATTCATAGTTTTGTTATTTGTAAACTCGATGCATATAATTTATATATATCCATTACAAGAAAAAGGAAATGAAGAAAATGTTTCTATCAAGAAATGAACTTAGCTAATAAAACTATAAAAAACCCTAGTTAAAAAAATTTTGATCAATCAATTAACTACATACCTTATAGCAAAATATGCAATCAATTCAAGCCAACTTGAATCACCATAAAAAAATAAGTTGATTTCCACACTTTTCTAGCTAAAATGAAATATTTCTTAGTCCAATCTCTTTTAATTGCCCTACTAATGTTAATATATAGAGAATGCACGCTTTTATTGGTTTTTTCTGAGCAAAAACTGGCCATTAGCAATTTCTTAGTAGGATAGAGGTAGGTACCTACCATTTAGGGAGTAAATAACAATTTTAAACATTTTTTCATTTTATTCCCTTAATTGCAAAATGTTTTACATAATTCTTCTAATTTATAATTTATTTTACTTACCTATAATGGGTAGATTGAAGGATTAATTCCAACATCTCCCACTTACATATAATGGGTACTAAACAAAACATTATGATTATAGAATGTGCACGTCTATTCTATTGTAACTTTGCATACGACCTAAATACATCATGATATGGAGAACTCATCATTATACAACCATTAGATATATATAGTAGGGAAAAGTAGAACAAGTATAGTATACCCCATATTCACTTTGTCATATTCATTACTTTTTGAACCTATGTTTACATATATAGATTGATAATTTATCTTTAAATTTGTATTCACAATTATACTTCAACATAAGAAATAACAATTGGTTGATTTGTAAATATAACTCAAAATGAGATCCTTATGATCTTCACATTCATTATATTCCTTCCTGGCTTATTTCAATTTCTTTTCCAGATAAACCCTACTAGACTGAATTACTCATATTCATTGGTTGATATTCCAAGATAGCAATATTAAACTAAAATTTTGTACAATAAGTTAATGGTCAAAGGGTATAAATAAAATTGAAATTTACTTAATTGCAAGGGTATCACATAATAAAGAAGTAGAGGTCAAATCTTCAATTACCTTTATAGGTCAAATTTGCACACATAGTATGAAATACGTGATATGATATTCACTCTCCTTTCCTAGTAAACCGTATATCTTACTTTTATTTTTAAAAATACAATACCATAAGAGGTGAGTCCAGTAGCTCTACTTATATTCTCTAAACAATAGGACTTCACTTAGCATCCAAAGCTAGATTAAGTGAACTATGAGATTTGTTCACTTTAGGTCACCATTAATATTTATTTGTGACCTTATTTAAAAAATTTATTAAACAATTAAAATTCAAGTTAGTGCTCCCATTCAGGCATATCAATATCTATTTAACCTGAAATAATCTTATCTTTATATATAACAAATTCATAAAATGTGATATGTGTATATATGTATTTGAAAATTTAAACTATATAAAAATAATGAAAAAATATAGCAATTATTATAATGGGAAATCATTATCTATTAGTTCATCAATACACTAGTACAACTATTTTTTTGTAAACCTAAACATCTCATGTGCATTTGAGACATAACTTTAGGAACTAATTTGGTAAAATGATATGCAATCATATCATATATAGATATATATTGCATATTAACTTCGTTTCAACTAAATTTATAATAAAGTAATAATTGGTATCTAAGTGCTTCTTTCTTATATGATCTTTGGGGTCTTTTGTAAATGAAATTGTAGCTTGATTATCAAAATTCACCAAAATAAAATTTGATGAATCATCAATGATCCCTGGATGATTCAAAAATCTCTTAAGCTAGAATGTTTCTTATATAACAATTGCAAATAAAACAAACTTAGCTTCTATAGAAGATAAGGCTACACATATTTGGTTCTTAGTACTATAAGAAATGGCACTATAGTTTAGTAAGAAGAAAATATCCAAGAATAGAATTTTTCTTATATAAGTTTCCTCCCTAATCAGCTTTTGTTTAACCCTTCAGTTTCAAGTCACTTCCTTGTTAACATAAGGAATGGTTTATGATTCCTATAAGATAATGCACCATAAACATTCAGATATCTAACATCCCTTTTAGTGGAAATTTCTTCACTTGTAATAATAACCAACGTGGTAAAAGTTTCATTAAGAAAAAATTAGATAGGTGTATGGAAAATTTACAGTGGCTTTAATAGGTTCTTAGCTCATCCTCAATATTCACTGTGACTAGTCTTTCAGATCATTCAATATGTATTGCTAAAACATGATTTATAAGTTTCAATACACCTTTTAGTTTCAATAATTTTCTAACCTCTATAGTAGGTTTTAATGAAATTATCTATAAGGCTATTACCACTGAAGTAGTGGGCACTAATTAGTTTATATACGCAACTAAGATGAGATTCATTAGAACATCTCTAAAGTAGCTATGTAAGGAGAACAGTGGTAGCACTCATCACCTGCTAACAACTGCTAAAAAGGCTTTGAGGTCCATTCAAGATTATTTGTATAGAAATCCTAGCTCTACTGCACTTCACCAAAATGTTACAATCTCTTATATGCTTTATTTTATGATTATTCTATGATGAAGCAGAGATTAAGGGTGTAGTGGCCCAAAGAAGGGATTGAAATTCCAGTTTCTTTCATATAACTATGTTGTCAAGGAAGAGCATCAAAAAATTATTAGTGTGACTAGAGGCAATCAAATTATCTTTGAACACAAAGAATTTTTTGAGGAGGCTATTAAATATTTCACATCAATTATAAAATGCACTAGCAAATGCTCAATCTATAGTTGAATTACTTAAGGAATGTTATAAACTATATGTTCTAAGGAAGATGATATCATATCCAAGCTTGTCACTAGTAAGGAGATTGATGAGCTTGTAAAGTCAATCTATCCATATAAAGCTTCAAGTCTAGATGGTTTCAACATGCTTTTCTTCATCAAAACTTAGCCTCTGACCAAAGCCATGGTTCATAATGTTGTCTTAGAGTTATTTACTCACAGGAAATTGCTTGGGGAACTCAATAGAAACTTCATCACCTTGATACTGAAAGGAGGAGAACTAAATTATTTTAGTGGTTACAGGACAATTGTTTGCTCCAAATTAATTTACAAAATCATCTATAAGATTATTACTTATAGGTTGAATAAAGTTTTAGTCAATCATATGGATGAAGCACAAACATCCCTAATTGATTAGTGAGTGACAACACCCTATTAATGCATGAGTTCATAAGAGGATATCATAGAAAAAAAGAAAACGGGTGATTTTACTTTGAAGATTGACTTAAGGAAAGCCTATGACACTTTTGATTGGCAATTTTTGGTAAATATAATAAGGGTAGTGGCTTTTCCTAAAATCTTTATGGAATGGATATTTCAATGCTTTGTAACTCCATCTTTCAATATTTTTATAACTATTGCCTTCAAGAAGTTTCAAAAGTAGCAAAGGCATAAGGTAAGGAGATCCTGCTTCTCCTTATTTATTATCTCTTTTTATGGAAGTGTTCAAAATATCTCCAAATGTTAGAGGCTAGGCATAACAAATTTAGTTTTTGCTAGTGACCTATTGCTATTATCCAAAGATGATAAAACCTCTATATTGTCTTAATAATTGCAATCAGAATGTTGTCTAAAATTTCTGGACTAGAGGTGAGCTCAAGAAAAATCTCACTCTATATTTCTATTAAAGTAATTTTGTAAGAAGCAATTATACTAGTTTTTACAGGCTGTAATGGAAATGAATTGCCAATCACATATCTAGGAATTCCTTTTTCTGCTTCTAAGTCTACTTATGGAGATTACAATACTCTCACTAACAAGATATAAGCAATAATTTCAGGCTAGAGTATGAAGGCTTTGTCATTAGCTAGTAGAGCTCAACTCATTTCCATTATACTCAATACAATTAGTCTACATTGGATAGATCATATAACTCTTTCTAAAGATTTTATCAAGACCATTGATAGTAATCTTAAGAAGATCATATGGTCTAGGAATAGAACAAGACTTTACTCCTATTAAATGGTCTTACGTATGTTCCTTAAAGATACATGGTGGTTTGGATGTAATTCCTTTAAAGATTTGTAATATGTTCATGCTTACTAAAAATTTGTGGATGACCATTAAAGATAAGCAATCCTTATAGGTCAATTAGATAAATGCTTACTACATTAAAGAAATGAGCTCATGGAAGATCAACATACCTAAGAATGCTTCTAATACAAAAAAAAATAATCTTCAAATTTAGAAGCAAAGTTAGACCACATGTAACCAGATTTTTACAAAATGGTTTTAAGACACTCTTTTAGTATGAAAGATGATTGGCTACTGGAATTAATGAAGATATTTATGAGCTTAACTCAATTAGAAACATTATTAGAAAAGATTAATCTATTGTTTGTTCTCTTACATACAAAGTAGAAATTTTATCAAGGATTAAATATTTTGTCTTCCATAATTAGATCAATAACACTGAGCTTAAGGAAAATAAGATGGATCTCAACTGGTGTTATAACACACCACTACCATAGGATATATGCCTGAAATTCTTGAGAATATCTGAGCATATAACCTATGGGAATGGCATGTTAGAGCAGTCACATTCACTTAATATGGCATCATACACATCATAAGTAATCATAAAAAACAACTTATCTCATTTCATTAACAAAACATGCTTTACATTATTATTTCATTACAAACCATCCATATATTTATAATATAGAAACCATCTGTGATCACACTATTTTAAACAAAAGATTCTACATGAAATGAAAACTATACAAAGTACTCAATCTAAAATCCTCAGATGATAGCTGACCAGATCTTTGAGCCATATCTTGATCTAAAATGAATAGTACTAAACTTCAGTTAGTTGTTCTATTAGCAAGGTCTCCTCTTAGTACCTGAAAATCAATGTTGCAATTTGATGAGTTTTGCGAACTCAGTGAGTGAACCATCATCGTTGTGTTCACTCAAAACATAACACACACACACACACACACATACACACACAGAGAGATATCAATGAATAACATTCAGCTCAATCAAAGTAACACTTCATTCAGAGCTATAACTCATATTCTACAATTTGCATCATAATATAAGAAACATTTAAAAATACAATCACTTTTTAAGTCATTCCATAAGTACATTCTGAATAAAGGAATACCATGTAATCATTTCAAAACATAACATTCATTTATCACAATTCTTCATATCACCATCAAAGTCATAAGCATTTCTTAATATCAATACAACATAGTTCAACATTCATTTGCAATCAATATCATGAACACACTGAAAGATACAAATGCAAATTCAAATAAGACTCATTCCATTTTAACTTTATTGTGATCGAGTGCTTATTTCACTATCCTGTATCCTTTATGGATACTGGGTTCTTTTTACTGTCCTGTACCTGTTGTAGATACCGGGCTCATTAAACGTTGAGCCTGAGGCTCTGATGCGCACAACTGAGCTTAAATCTCTTTTCATGCTGGCTACTCCAGTCATAACTCCTTTATGTGAACATGCATCATGTAATGGAGTATAACAGTTCATATAATATATCATCAGTCACTTTCAATTAATAAGCACATTCAATTTTCACAATTCATTAGATCTAAGTCCAACATTCAACAAATAGTTGAGCATTCAATTTCCTTATTGACATACAAATCACAAACACTCCCAATATAGTCCCAAATATCGAACTCCTTAGACAATCAATTATCTATAATCAGTAATATCAAAATTATGTTAATATCAATTCAATATAGAGGAATTAAGTTTAATCAACACAATTTGAACAAAACACGTTATCAATTGAAATCTCACATCTAGATTACCCACTGTACATATAATTCAAACAAAAGCATAAATATTTGAGTTTATACAACTAGGTTAACTCATAGTACACTCTAGTTAGCTATTACCTCGACGTGTTGGTAATATCGAGATGGTGTCAGTTGATGTGTGCCTTTAAATCAAACAATACACATGTGTACACTTTACTAATTGATCAATCAAATGAATTCTCAAAGTTACATCTATATGTGCGTCATGTTTAATGCATGCTCAATTGATTATTTCGGGTATGAAATCTTATTCACAAATCATACTTATACATTCATCATAGTTTGTGCATCATGTAGTTTGCAATTAGGTTTATGCCTTAATACACTTGCTCACTTTAAATTCATCACTTAAACATTTATCGTTCTTTTTCTTAGGATTATACACTCACACAATTTCCTAGTTCTCATTCAACCATTCCTAATTCATCACTTACATACTTTGAATCACATTACATTCATGAGAACATCTTTATATCATTATCAATTTGTAATTTACACTTATCCTTCAAAAATTTTCATGATCAAAGGCCTCTTATAACACACATACAATTGTTGTTTTAAATATGGAATTTCAGCAAGCAAGATTTATACATTCACCAAACTTTTTCTAGCAATATATTTTCATACATTTACATAATTCTCATTCATAATTACCCCAAGTTCTTCAATGCTCATTCATCCATACCTGGTATACATTTCTCATGTTATGAAGATCATGTTTGCATTAAAAGAACTCATTTATTCCTTTAACATACCATAATTTTCATTACTAAGAAAACCATAATTTTCCAGATTTAAACTCAACCACTTCAAAATGGTCCATTCTTTAGGTTATGACTTCAATTAATTACATAAACTTATCAAGATATCTTCTAGACAAACTATTTTACATAAGTGTTAATAAGACATCAATAATCATTTTTCAAGTTTTATACTTGGACTAATTCCAGCTCTAAAGTCCTAAAAAATCAGGAAATAATATAAGGTTCCTGCACAAGGGTCTGTCACAGGTCGTATAAGGGAAACAAGTATAACTCAAGCTCTAGCCACTTTTATAGGGTTAATCTAATACCTATATCTACAACTTTCATTCTTTGAGTTTCTTCAAATTCATGTTCTAAAGATATGTAAACTATATCAAAACAAGAAGATGAAATTGAAACTGGAATTTCGACCTGTTAAGTCAAAATGACTTTACGATTAATAATTTTGATGAAGAACAAATAATAAAGAAAAATGAAGAAAGCAGATGGAAGGAAGCTAATTACAAAAGTAGATGGAAGTAAAAGCAGACGAAACAAAAAAATAGACGGAAGCTAATTACAAAAAGTAGACGGAAGCTAAGTGAAAAGCCAATGGAAGCTAATTACAAAAGCAGACGGAAGCAAAAGCAGATGATAGCAAAAGCAGACGGAAGTAAAAGCAGACGAAACAATAGTAGACAATAGCAAAAGTAGATGGAAGCAAAAGCAGATGAAACAAAAGCAAACGAAACAAAAGCAGACGATAGCAAAAGCAGACGGAAGCATAGCACGTCAAATCATGAATTAGTCTGAGTTAGTTACAAAATTCAACTAAATAATCGTTTCTTGAAAGAAACAAGAATCAAGAATCAAGAAGCAGTTTTCAAGAAGCAGTTGAAGATGAAGGCTATAAATAAGAGTCGGAGTCGAAGATTGCAAACTTACTGAAATTATCAATACTTGAGAGAAACTATTGTGC
>JANIHZ010123573.1:0-13104 GCA_027478365.1 Erythroxylum rufum | reverse complement strand
TATCACCACTTACTACATTCACTACTGATTCCTCATTTAATAATTCTGACGTCCAATCAAGGTTCGGGGTCCAACAAAGGATCTTCCTTTTCTGATTTCTACGAAATAATTGAAAAGTTGTGCTCTCGTTTTACTTTAGTTTCATTAATATATGTGATGTAATTTTAATTAAGAGCACACTATTATACTTAAGAGGAAAAACTTTTGGAATACCTCTCCTAACAACAGTTGTTCGTGGAGCTGGAGGAAAATTTTGTATGAGAGGGATCAACTTGGGAATCAATTCAGATTTAGAATTGAAATGGAATTTCTACTTCCTTATGGCTAGATCCTTGGCATCCTAGGGGCATCTTAATGGCTCATTCTACTCCTAGGTTGATAAATGGGTTTGGACATCCTATGCATGCAAGAGTGTCGGACGTAATAAGAAACAATGGTTGGTGTTGGCAGGAGTTAGCAGTGGGAAATCTTAGTAATCTGGAACCTCTACCTTACCCCCCCCCCTCCCCCGATGATTCAAGAGAGGATAATTTTGAATGGTTAGCTTGTTCAACAAAGTAGTATACAAATGTTTCTGCTTATACCTTCTTCAGACCTCCACTTCAAACAGTCCCTTGGTATACAATTGTATGGCATAAAAAGCATAGCCCGAGGTGCTCTTTCATTTTAAGGTTAGCCTTCCTGGATAAATTGCAAAAAAAGGACAAATTACTTTATCTTCATACTCCTAATCGGTGTTCCTTGTGTGTAGTTGACTTGGAGATTATTGAACGCTTAATATTTGATTGCCCTTTTTCTAAAACAGATTGGCTCAAGAGCCTTAGCCACTTCCAAATCCACTTACACCATCTTACAAGTCTTCAATCCATTTTATTATGGTTCACCCAGTCATCGTCCACAAGAACCTATGACATGAATTCCTTTCTCACTATTCTCTCTGTTAATGTGTATAACCTATGGGCTGAAAGAAACAATCAGACTTTTAAAGATGAGGCCTTGGATGAAAGGAACCTCTCCATGCGAGTGATCTTTGAAGTTATGGAGAACCTCAGTTCAAACACTGAGAGAAGGTAAAAATGCTTGTGTTTCAATTTTTTCTAATGATTTCTCTATAAGTGATGCAGTTAGGTGCAAGTTCAGGCCAAGAAGGGCAACCTAGCCCATGCTTACCTGTACATGAAGGGCAAACCATACACTCTCACATAGTATGATAATGGCTCTAGGCAACCAACATTATAAGGGGAATAAGGAAATCAAGCTCTCTTCGGACAGCAGAGTGGAACTAGCTTCAAGGAACTTATTGTTTAAAATAGCAAGACAAGATGACATGGTGGGCAATATACAAGGAAATTTCGATAATCAGCTCAAAGATCTATACCTATGGATGGTAGGTAATACCCCGACATCTATTAATGCATGCATGAGAGTGATGGCAATCCGAAGTTCATCACCCCCCTCAGCTTATGAAGATCTTCGACTAGGATGTTAGATTGTTTGATGGAATTGCAGCTGGCATTGTTGGTCTAATTGTGTTTCTGTTTAGATTGGCAAACCTTAAACGGTTTGTGGTAAAAAGTTGGCTAGTGTAGGATTTTTTGGTTGATGTTAGGAATTAGGATGGAAGATTTGCCAAAGGTTCTTTTGGATTCCTTTTGTTAGTCTAGAGATTCATCTGTTGGAATCTCAAGCTTTGTACATACCCTCTTATTATTTGCATAAAGTTTACTGATTTAAAAACAAAATTTTAATTAAGAAGTTATGTCTACTAATCTTCTTTTATTAAAATATCTCTTCCCCCACTTGTTTTGACAATTAAATTAGAAAAAAATCTAAATGTATATATCGTGAGCTAATAGTCCATACTAATATAATTTTATCACGTAATATTTTCTTTTAAACTGTACAGCAATATCATACTATGTTTACCATTTTAAAAAAAATGGACATAAAGGGATTAATATATTAAAAGTGTAAAATCATATTACAACAACTATGGGATGAGAGTTCACAACCAATTAAGCCCTCTTTTATCACTAAGTATGCATATATATGGTCACGCTAGATTTAAATATAGTTTTTTAACCTAATAAATTATGACAAATTAATTAAGTTAAAATTGAACTAATTTAGTATTAGTATATCAAAATTAAAATTAAAATTAAATATTCAATTTCATTTACATTTAAGATCAAACTTTTGAACATTTAATCAAACTTGATCCATTGCAAGGACAAATTAAATTCTTTTATTACTATGAGAATTGATAAATGGAATAAAATTCAAAGATATAATTAAAATTTAGGTCACAAGAATCAATTGTTTAAGCTCACAAATTCACTCGGAAATAAAACTTACATTTTCTTAAAAGGGTTGCTCTCATACCATTTACTAGAAATGGTAGTAGGAAAAGAACTAAAGTCATACCATTTACTAGAAATGGTAGTAGGAAAAGAACTAAAGAATGAATTTTCCTCTAAATTATGTATTGAATTTCATGTTATCAATCTAATTAAACACAAGACATGAAGGAGATTTTTAAACGTAAAAATCTTAACTACTAATTACATAATTATTCTTAATTCAATAGACAATAAACATTATCTAAAATGAAATGAAGATTGAAAACATACTATCCAACATTAAAAAAAATAACAACTCCACATTTAGAAATCTTTAACAAAGAAGTTTGTTGGGCACCCACCCTCGCAAGACACATGCCCGACGTCCTAAGTGATATCTTCACACACATCCCACAAGGGTGGCGTGCTCACACCAGTCAGTCACCAAAATAAAAAATTGACTACTTCAGAACTATTGTAGCTCTATGTCCCTAGTGTATTTTAAAACAATAATCAACTCATTCAGAGCTCTACAGATTAAGATATGATTAAAATACCGAAGTATGTTTAGTAAAATAACCAATTCGTGCTCTTCGAACCCATTCCCTCACTTTCTTTCCATCAATATTTTCCAAATCAACACTAAAGGCTATCAATTTTTGTGGAAAGATATAGAAATGTGTTAGGAAGCTATTGGTTCAAGAATCAAGTCATTTTGAGGTCAGATGACGAAGTTATTCCAAAAGAATCAAACATGTTCAGATCTAGAAAACCCCTCGGGTGGTGAAAAGTTGGTGAAGTTACGAGGTATGATCGCACCTCTCTTTGTCACGAGCACACCCGAGGCTACTCCCAGGGTGGGTCACAACTTTCCTTGTCATGATCGCACTTAAGGCTACTCCCAGGGTATGAGATCGCACCCTGCTTCCTCGCGATTGCGATCGAGGCTTTTTATACATCCTTTGCGACATCACTAACTTATAATGGTCATATCTCTCAACCCTGATATCCAATTATTTCATACTTTATATTTTTGGAAAGTTAGAAAGATAAGACACAAATTTCAAGAAGATACCTTTGTCTAATTCAGCCTAAATTAATCCAATTTTTCTCCTGAAGTCAGAACACACATTTTCCCTATGAAAAACTTGAAAATGCAATGTACAAACATTGAAAGTCATGAGCAAAATGAAATATATTTCATTAACATCAAAAGATAGGAATTTTACAAAGTTTTAATGGGCATTTCAAGCCACAATACATCATAGTCCAAAAATTCGAAGTTCATATAAGCTAGAATTGCTCAAAATGCGACTAAAGCTTTGCTTTAGAAAAACTAGCTTAAAATACAAAATAAGCAGAATTCGGAGTAATGCCTTTATTCTCAATCACTTGATCTCTTGCTCATCACCTGAATATGGGGAGGAACGGGGGTGATATTGAAAGCTCATGGATAACAGGTTTATAACAGATAACAAGAAAAACCATTGAAAACATTCACTTATCATAGAAAATTCTTATTGAATTCATAAAACACATAATTCTCAAATTCTCTTCATATAATCCAATTCACAAATTATGCATTCATCAACTTGTTCACAAATCATAAACACATAAACACTTCAGAATGGTTTGGGTAGGTTCGTAAGGGAGTTCTTGTGAATCTCCATGATAAAAAAACGAGCTAGCACAATCCCATATAATGGTTTTGCGTAGTCGTAAACATAATGTAACTTTTACAATCCCATATAGTGGTTTCACGTAGTCGTAAATAGAGGGGAGTCCATGAATGAGCTCCATGCCACTAGTGGGTAGGTGAGGGAAGCCTTTAACAGAGTCAATTGCAGTTGACAGAACAAAATGGACGACCACAAACCTACATAACATATAATTCATGGCATAAGCATATTGCCCTAAATGGCACATTTCGGAAACTTGTTTTTCATAAGCATGAAATATTTCAAAAACCATTTCTATTCCCATATCATAATTCATCAACAAAAATTCATATATAAAACGTATAGCAATTTCTCAAATCATTCAAAAGCAATAAAAGCAACATTTATAAAACAATCAAAATCATTTAATGCTCTTGAATTTGAAAAGATAGTCATGGCTCATTACTATATTATAAACATGAAACCCACCTCGAATTCCTTGCTTTATACTTGCTCAAACATGCATCTCCTCTTAGTCCTTTTGCTTTTCTTGATTTCCTACATCAATGGAAAAATTCCCATTCAATAGGAGTATCAATTGACCAAAGAAACATATTCATAAAATTGATTCTAGAAAGCTTAAAGCCATGCATTTCCTAAGCTTCTTGAACTAAAACCCTTCCAAAAATCCAAAAGAATAAGTAAGACCTTACCTTGAATCTTCACCAAATGAAGAGTTTCTTGGTTTAAAAGAAAGCTCTTATCTTCCTCTTCATTTTCCCTTCTTGAACAACTTGAAAATCTCTCTAGAAAGCTAAGAAAAATGGAACCCTAGCTTGCTCCTCTTTCTCTCATTTCTTTTCTCTCCCACGACACTCTTTCCCTTTTCTCCCTTCTATTTTTGTTTTCTTCTTCTTCAATAATGCAAGACACTCTTTTCTTACCTTAATACCCTTACTGACTCTAAAATGTCCATTTTTCCCTTCCTTATATGTTTGTGGTCTTTCATCCTTAAGTGAACTACCAAAAAATACCCTTATACAATCTTACTACCTTAATACTTTAATTCAGTTAACCTATGTCATAAAATCTTACTAACATTAACATAATAATTAACTCCATGAAATAAATCCATAAAGACCTCATAATTAATTTAAATCATGCTTAGCTCAACAAGAAAAATTTCGGGGGCCAACATTTCTCCCCCCTCTTAAAAGAATTTCGTCCTTGAAATTATTACCGGAGTAATTGAAGAGGTGTGGATACTTCTCCCTCATGGCTTCTAAGGGCTCCCACGTGGCCTCTTCTGTAGAATGGTTTCTCCACAAGACTTTGACCGGTTGAACTGTCTTGCTCCTGAAGACCTTTCCTTTAGTGTCCAAAATCTCCACTGGAATCTCCTCATAACTCATATCATCTCTCAACTAAACCTCAGTGGTCTGAATGATGTGGGATGGATCCGATCTATATCTCCTCAATATGGAAACATGAAAGACATCATGCATCTGTGACAATTCCGGTGGCAACACTGACCTATAGGCTAGTGGTCCAATCCTCTCAACAATCTTATAGGGACCTATATATCTCGGACTTAACTTGCCTTTCTTGCTAAATCTCATGACTCCTTTCTAAAGAGATGTCTTAAGAAAGATTTTCTCACCGACTTCACACTCCATTTCCTTCTAGTGTGCATCAGTATAACTCTTTATTTGATCTTGAGCTGCTTTAAGCCTTTGCTTAACTAGATTGACCTTGTCGACTGTCATTTGGAACAACTCTAGCCCTATTAATTTCCTTTCTCCTTCTTCATCCCAGCATATAGGAGTTCTACATCTCTTCCCATACAGTGCTTTATAAGGAACCATCTGAATGCTCGAATGGTACGAATTATTGTAAGCAAATTCGACCAATGGAAAATGCTCATCCCAAGTGCCTTTCAAAATTCATTACACATGCCCTGGGCATGCCTTTAAGGTTTTGAATGGTCCTCTCAGATTGAACATCTGTTTAGGGATGAAAAGCAGTGCTAAAATTTAACTTGGTCTCCAAAACTTCTTGCATACTTCCCCAAAATCTTGAAGTAAACCGAGGATCTCTGTTAGAAACTATAGAGTCTGGAATCCTATGCAGTCTCACTATCTCATCAATATACTTCTTTATTAGCAAAAATAGATAATCAGTCTGTTTAATTGCTAGAAAGTACGCTGACTTCACTAAACGATCAACAATTACCCATATAGCATCATGCTTCCTACTAGTCTTGGTCAAACCCATCAAAAAATCCATGGTTACCTTTTTCCACTTCCACTCAGGAATGAACAATGGCTTTAACTTGCCAGAAGTTACTTGGTGTTCAGCCTTGACTTACTGACACACAAGACACTTGCTCACATATTCTGCTACATCTCTCTTCATGCCTTTCCACTAGAAATGCTCCCTCAAGTCTCTATACATCCTAGAGCTACCTGGGTGTATGGCATAACGCGCATTTTGTGCCTCGTCAAGTATCCCATCCTTCACCTCCTTGACATTTGGAATGCAGAGTCTTTTTCCTACAACCATAAGTTCATCATCCCTCACTACCACTTCAGATTTCTTGCCATCATGAATTTTTTCTCGGAGCTTGCTCAATTCTGTATCATGTGCTTGTAACTCCCTAACTTTCTCCCTAAGTATTGGTCTCACTCTAAAATTGGCAATAATACCATCAACTTCCTCCTGTTTTAAGCTTATCCTAAGCTTAGCCATCTTTTCCAATAACGACAGATAAATTGTCTAAATGTGAGCTATGGATGATTTCCTACTCAAAGCATCCGCCACTACGTTTGCCTTTCTGGATGGTACTCAATTAACAAATCGTTAACCTTAAGTACCTCTAACCATCTTCTCTGTCCCAAATTCAGTTCTTTTTGGCTCTACAAATACTCGAGACTTTTATGATCTGTAAAAATCTTTATCTGAACTCCATACAGATAATGCCTCCAAATTTTAAAGGAAAAGATTACTGCTGCTAGTTCCAGATCATGAGTCGAGTAATTCAATTCATAAGGCTTTAGCTACCGCGAGGCATAAGCTATTATCTTGTCTCCTTGCATCAACACACAACCCAAAGCCTTCCTTTAAGCATCACTGTATACTATATAACCCTCATCTCTTGTGGGCAAAGTTAGAGTCAGAGCACTTGTCAATCTGTGCTTAAGCTCCTCAAAGCTCTTCTAGCATCCATCACTCTAGATAAACTTCTGATTGTTCCTCAACAACTTGGTCATCGGAGCAGCTATCATAGAAAATCCTTCCACAAACCTCATATAATACCCTGCCAGACCCATCAAACTTCTCACTTCTGTCACTGTCTTCAGTGCATGCCACTTTACCACTGCTTCAACTTTCCTTGGATCAATATGTACCCCATCCTCCGAAATTATATGTCTAAGGAATACCACCATATGAAGCCAAAACTCAAACTTGCTGAACTTAGCATAAAGCTCCTTCTCCCTCAGTGTTTGCAACACTATCCTGAGATGTTCCTCATGTTCCTCCTTATGCTTGGAATATACCAGAATGTCATCGATGAATACTATAACAAATTGATCCAGATACTCCTTGAAGACTCTATTCATAAGATCCATGAATGCAGCTGGAGCATTGGTCAATCTAAATGGCATGACTAGGAACTCATAATGCCCATAATGTGTCCTAAAGGCTTTCTTGTTCACATTAGATTCCCTGATCCTGAGCTGATGATAACCTGACCTGAGATTAATTTTTAAAAAGACCCTTACTCCCTGCAACTGGTTAAACAAATCATCGATTCGTGGTAGAGGTACTTGTTCTTAATAGTCTCCTTTTTGAGTCTCTGGTAATCAATGCACATGTGCCATGTTCCATCCTTCTTTTTAACAAATAGAACAGGCACTCCTCATGGTGACGAACTTGGCCTTATGTACCCCTTCTCTTACAGTTCTTCTAATTGTTCCTTGAGCTCCTTCAGTTCAGCTTAAGCCATTCTATAAATTTTTCTCGTTGAGTTAAGCATGATTTAAATTAATTATATTGTCCTTATGGATTTATTTCATGGAGTTAATTATTATGTTAATGTTAGTAAGATATTATGACATAGGTTAATTGAATTAAAGTGTTAAGGTAATAAGATTGTATAAGGGTATTTTTGGTAGTTCACTTAAGGATGAAAGAACATAAGCATATAAGGAAGGGAAAAATGGACATTTTAGACTAATTAAAGGTATTAAGGGAAGAAAAGAGTGTCCTGCATTATTGAAGAAGAAGAAAACAAAAATAGAAGGGAGAAAAGGGAAAGAGTGTCGTGGGAGAGAAAAGAAAGGAGAGAAAGAAGAGCAAGCTAGGGTTCTATTTTTCTTAGCTTTCTAGAGAGATTTTTAAGTTGTTCAAGAAGGGAAAAAGGAAGAGAAAGATAAGAGCTTTCTTTTGAGCCAAGAAACTCTTCATTTGGTGAAGGTTCAAGCTAAGGTCTTACTTAATCTTTTGGATTTTTAGAAGGGTTTTAGTTCAAGAAGCTTAGGAAATGCATGGCTTTAAGCTTTCTAGGATCAATTTTATGAATATGCTTCTTTGGGTTCTCAATTGATACTCCTATTGAATGGGAATTTTGCCATTGATGAAGGAAATCAAGAAAGGCAAGAGGAGTAAAAGGAGAGGCATGTTTGAGCAAGTATTAAGCAAGGAATTCAAGGTGGGTTTCATGTTTATAATTGAGTAATGAGTCATAACTATCTTTTTAAATTCAAGAGCATTAAATGATTTCGATTGTTTTATAAATGTTGCTTTTATTACTTTTGAATGATTTGAGAAATTTCTATATGTTTTATATATGAATTTTTGTTGATGAACTGTGAAATAGAAATAGAAATGGTTTTCGAAATATTTCATGCTCATGAAAAACAAGTTTCCGAGATGTGCCATTTAGGGCAATATGCTTATACCATGAATTATATTTTATGTGGGTTTGTGGTGGTCTGTTATGTTTTGTCAAGTGCACATTGACTCTGTTAAAGGCTTCTCCCACCTGCCCGCTAGTGGCATGGAGCTCTTTCATGGACTCCCCTCTGCTTACGAATTCGCGAAACCACTATGTGGGATTGTGAAAGTTCGTTCTGTTTACGACTATACAAAACCATTATATGGGATTGTGCTAACTTGTTCTGTTATCATGAAGATTCGTAAGAAGTCCCTTGCGGTCCTACCCAAACCATTCTGATGCGCTTATATGTTTATGATTTGTGAACAAGTTAATGAATGCCTAATTCGCGTTGTTTGTGAATTGGATTACATGACGAGAATTTGAGAACTATGTGTTTTATGAATTCAATAAGAACTTTCTATGACAAGTGAATGTTTTCAATGGTTTT
This sequence comes from Erythroxylum rufum, assembly GCA_027478365.1. NCBI lineage: Eukaryota > Viridiplantae > Streptophyta > Magnoliopsida > Malpighiales > Erythroxylaceae > Erythroxylum > Erythroxylum rufum. The sequence goes on along the minus strand of JANIHZ010123573.1, from coordinate 3,720 downwards.
GCTTGTTATCTGTTATAAACTTGTTACCCATATGCTTTCAAGCTCACCCCCCATTCCTCCCCATCTTCAGGTGATGAGCAAGAGATCGAGTGATCGAGCATAAAGGCATTACTCCGAATTCTGCTTATTTTGTATTTTAAGCTAGTTTTTGTAAAACAAGGCTTTAGTCATATTTTGAGCAATATGAACTTTGTATTTTTAGATTATGATGTATTGTGGCTTGAAATGCCCATTAAAGCTTTGTAAAACTCCTATCTTTTGATGTTAATGAAATATATTTCGTTTTGCTCATGACTTTCCAAGTTTGTACATTGCATTTTCAAGTTTTTCATAGGGGAAAAATGTGTATTCTAACTTCGGGGGAGAAACTGGATTAATATAGGCTGAGTTAGACAAAGGTGTCTTCTTGAAAGTTGCAGCTTATCTTTCTTGCTTTCCAACAGTATAAAGTATGAATTTTTTGGATATTGTAGTTGAGAGATATGACCATTATAAGTTAGTGATGTCGCATAGGATCTATAAAAAGCCTCGGTTGTGATCGCGAGGAAGTAGGGTGCAATCCCGCACCCTGGGAGTAGCCTTGAGTATGATCGTGACAAGGAAAGGTGCGGCCACAGCCTGGGAGTAGCCTCGGGTGCGTTCACGACAAGGAGAGGTGCGATCGCACCTGGCAACTTCACCAACTTTTCACCACTCGAAGGGTTTTCCAGATCTGAATATGTTTGATTCTTTTAGCCATAACTTCGTCATCTGACCTCCTAATGACTTGATTCTTAAACCAATAGATTCTTAACACATTTATCTATCTCTCCGTAAACATTTATAGCCTTTGGTGTTGATTTTCAAAAGATTGATGGAAATAAAGTGAGGAATGGGTTGGAAGAGCATGAATTGGTATTTTATTGAACATACTTCGGTATTTTAATCATATCTTGATCTGTAGAGCTCTAAATGAGATGATTATTATTTCAAAATAAACTATAGACATAGAGCTACAATCTTTTGAAGAAGTCAATTTATGATTTTGGTGACTGATTGGTATGAGCATGCCACCCTTGTGGGATGCGTGTTTAGATGCCACTTAGGATGTCGGGCACGTGTCTTGCGAAGGTGGGGTGCCCAACATACAGAGTGGATGTAGGCAAAGTTTTTTTGTTGAACAAATATAAAATTAGTTCATAGCTTCTTTTACTCTTTACTTTATTCTTGGTTGATTGATTGTGCTTGATTAATTTTCCATTATATTTTTATCATTCAATTTAAAATCTGTTAAAGGTCTTTATTAACTTTCAAAAAGGACTTTCTTAAATTTACTAACACCCAATTCACCTCCTCTGATGCCATTAGGGGCAATAAGTAGTACTAGAGTGAGTATGTTTTATTTTAATTTTAAATGAAATCTTAAAACATAAATCAAATTAAATTATTTTTTTTAAATGTAATAATCCCAAACATATGAAGTAAATTCCTTCTCCTCAAAGACAATGTCAAATATGAGAAAAATGAGAAGGAGAAGGGGGATAAAGTAAAAAAGAAGGCACTTAAAGCCTCCATTTGGTATGACACTAGTGATTCCAAAATTAGGAACTAGAAAAGAGAAGTAACATCCATATCTAAGCATACATATAAATTATATGAACTTTCTACATCCACTAGGACTTATTAAAAAAATCAACCCCCTATGCTTTTATGTATAACCCTCAACCTAGGTCTAAAACTCAACATTCAAAAGTCAAGAATAGGAACTATTTCTTTATAAAGACATATGATAGCTGATAAGTATAAATTATAACATATTTTATACCCCTATTTAATATTGTTTGAAATCATTTATATAACATATTTGGGCGAATACTGTTGCATTTTATTATTAATAACTCAAGATGTTTAGTTTCATATTTTATCTAAAAAGAGATTAAATTGTACTAAATATTTTATTTTTATGTAGGCTTGGTGAACTCAAGGAAAGAAAGCTAGAAGAACATCCAAAGATAAATCAAAAAGTAGCAACCAAAAGTCCAAAACAAAAGAGCATAAAATAACACAGTAGCATAAATAAGCAACAATTAGAAAATATAGCAAAATGACATAGCTAGGAACAAAAATAGAAAGCAGCAAAATGTATAGCAGAGCCAACAAACAGGCGAGAATAAAATAGTAGCATAGTAGAAAAAAATATCAGTCCAAAACGTAAAAATCCAAAAGAGAAATGTAGAATAAATTAAATGACAACAATATAGAATGCAAGGAGAATAAGCAGCAGTTAGATAAAAGCACCAAAACGCCATAGTAGTAGCACAAAATGTAGTAAATTCCAGCAACCAAAAGAAAGCAAAGCAGTTCAGTAAGAGAGACAACAAAACGACGCAACACCAATATACCAGCAGAGAGCACTAAAACTTGCAACAGAAACAAAAGAGTAGAAAATAAAATGTAGATCAAAGCTAAAGAGATAAAATGAAAAAGTAGCATAACGTAGAGTCTATAAGAAAAACGAAACGCAGTAAAGAAACACCAGAGGAGAAAAAGTGCAAAAAAGATAACACGTCTTCATCTCAAACACGAGATAAGAGAAAATCAGTTCCAAATCCATTTGAAATGGATTAGATAAGAGGTAGGGATATGTTGAAACTTATCAAAGCACAACAACATATGACGATGGGAGGCATTTTTTAGGCTATAAAAACACAACTACGGGAGGAGGAAAAAAAAGAGCAAACAATCACACAGGGTAAGATTTCAGAGAGGATTTTTCATTTGTCAAAGGCATGTAAACGTTAGGAGATAAAGAGAGGAGTGTTGAGAGTGTTTGGAGAGCAATAAGCCCACTAGAATCGAGCTAGTTCGTGACTTGTTGATGAGATATCATAGACCTTTTAGGGCTAGTTCGAGGTCTATGAAGGGAGAAAAATTCAATAAGTTTTCCAGAAACCTTGAATTTATTTCTAGTTTCTTATGCTTTATTTACAATTAATTATGTTAGGAACTAATGATGAAAAAAAATAAAATTAATTCAAGTCAAACCAAGATGCTTTGTATGTAGAATTGAAATATCCACATTGCCTATAGACTAACTTTATTTTGAAGAGGTATGGTTATATCTAAAGTTTGAGGTTAAAGTTGAAATTTTGAAGATGCTCTAAAATATTTTATGTTGATGATTAAACCAATTTTGAATGTGCTAAAACCTTATGATTTTCATAAATAAATTTTTTGATAGGTTGTTCAGTTTTTCTTTTATGTGAGATATGGTGGTAAAAAGATTCATATTTTGCATTATGGTGTTGTTTTGTTGAGGATGATTGAAAGCTAAGAGTAGGGGAATTTGATAAGTAAAAATTATAACATATTTTACACCTCTATTTGATATTATTTTAAATCATTCATACAACACATTTGGGCGAATAATGCTGTGTTTTATTATTAATAACTCAAGATGTTTAGTTTCATATTTTATCTAATTTATTTTTGTGTAGGCTTGGAGGACTTAAAGAAAGAAATCTAGAAGAACATTCAAAGATAAAGCAAAAAGTAGCAGCTAAAAGTCCAAAAGAAAAGAGCATAAAATGACACAGTTGATAGCGCATGTCGAGTGCACTGCAAAATTTACCCAACTCTGCACATTAAAAATTTATAGTTATGGTGAGTTAAGATCGTATTTATAGGGAATGTTCGGTTAATTTTCACAACGAAAAATAATTGATGTAAAGGAAATAAAAA
>JANIHZ010123512.1:0-13112 GCA_027478365.1 Erythroxylum rufum | reverse complement strand
TAAGATGTTCGGATTTTGGAGTGAAGTTCGGGTAGAGGACAGTCCCGAAGTTGTTTAGGTCGTAATTTCTTCAATTCAAATCCGATTTGAGCGATTCCAGTGGCGTTGAAATCGTTAGAACCGAGGAAATATTTTCAAATAAGAATCCAGTGTTGTGTGTTCGATTGTGGGTCCCTACGCTTTATGGGTCCGAATGTTGGGCCTCGGGGACGGGGTCTAACACTTTGGTCCTCTCTACTAGTGAATCTCAATTTGTTAGCCTAAGCCAAGCAATTCATCCAACTAAGCCTGTTGGTCCAAAAGTTTTAAGAAATGCACTCCATAGCTTTCTTCTATGAAAACACATGAATAATATGTGATCTAATATTTCATTTTCTCTATAACATAAAAGACAATTTGTATATGGAATTTGAAACTTGAATCTATATCTGGTTCCTAATTTCTGTAATGCTGCTAACCATAAAATAAAAGAGTGAGCTGGAATTATACTTGATCCGCATATTAACTTATGAATAGGAAATACGATAAGGTGATCTAATAGCAATTATTTGCAAGATTGTACTGCAAATTCATGAGACTTATTATGCTCCCATCTGATTTCATCTTCCTGCCCATGATTTAGAGAGTATATTAGCCACTGCTTGATAACTAGTCTAATTCCCCTACTCATGTGGAAAGGTCAATGATAATTGTTATTTAGAATTAGTATCTATATTTTAGTATCATCAGTGATATATCCTTTTAAAATTGAAAAGAGTTTAATGTTATATAAAGGCCCTAAAGCATGCCAATTGTCAAACCTAGATGTAGTGCTTTTCCATTATGAATGTAATGTTTAACATGAGGGTGCATGAAGGACCTTGTGTGCAAAATCTATTGAAAGGTGTAAGATTGAGAATTTCTTTGAGAAATAGACTATATGCTTTTCTATTTTATATGATACATGTGAACCAATCATACCCATAGGCTTTCTTTATCCTAGCAAATTTTCCAAAGTATTTTTGTCAAAATATCTAGTTCATTCTGTTAGCATAATTGATTCCCAACCTTTCATACTGCTTAGGAAGACATATAACGCTCTATTTAGCTTTGGAAGTTCCTCCTCCACTATAATTCTGTCTATGCCAAATGAAGTCTCAAATGCTCCTGTCAATTTTCTTCAATACTCGTTTAGGGATAGCAAAATGTGATAACCAATAAATGTGCAAATTATTAAGATTGGAAATAACCAATTATAATCTACCTCAATATGATAAGAATCTGTTGCTCTATATAGAGATTCTTCTGTGTACTTTATCTATCAAATATTTGCACTCATCTTCCTTAAGCTTCTTTGTGGAGATTGCTACTCCTAAGTATGTGAGCGGCAATTGATGAATAGTGAGTCCAACATATGCTATCATTCTTATTAAATCTTCACTGCTTTTTCTACTAAGATAAGCATCACTCTTGCTTGGATTGAATTTGAGCCCTGAAACTTCTTGAAATCTCTGCAATGCTATTAAGACTATTATAATAGATATAGGATTATTAGCATAAAACGCGGAGTAAATCATCTGAAAAAGAAAGTTATGTGATACAAAGATCACTGCATTGATAATGAAATCTAAAATTCACATTTTCCTCTATACAAAGTTGTGTGATTCTTTGGACCACTTCCATAGTAATGGAAAATAGGTAGGGAGAGATTGGATCTCCTTGCCTAATTCCTCTAGTAGTATTGTAAAATTAGGTAGGTTCTCAATACATCAATACAGATAAAGAAACTGATGTTATGCAAGAGTGAATCCATTTGATGAAGTCAAAAGGATATCCAAAAGCATAAAACGAATTGATGATGAAACTCCATTCAACAGTGTCATATGCTTTAGTGAATTCAATCTTCAGGGCACAACTCCTGGTATGTTCCTTATATTTGTGATTGTTGAACAATTCTTGAGCTAATAAGATATTGTCACCCATACTACTACCTAGGATATAAGCACCCTGACTTGGATTGATTAAACTAGGTAAGGTAACCTTCAAACTATTATCAAGGATTTTTGTAATAATTTTGTACACCATATTACAACATGATAGGTATGAAATCATTTAATCACTAGGATTAGGTTTTAGGCACCAAGACTGAGTAGGTCTTATTCATCTCTGTGAGTAACCTCCTAGTTTTGAAAACATCCTATATTACTTTAACTACTGAAGTTTATAAGATATTCCATTTTCTTGAAAGAACCTTACATTGAAGCCATCTAGACCTGGTGACTTATCATGATGAAAGGAGAACAAAACTTCTCTTATCTCTTCCCTAGTGTCTTCCTTGAGTAGTTCTGACTGCTGATCTTGGGTTATAGATACTGATATTCTATTAAGAAGATTTTCATGAAAGCAAGTTGTATGTGTGGTCACACCATTAATTTCCTTAAAATGGTTTCTGGCTGCCTCTTTCACCTCTTCTTGATTATACACCACTCTGCCATTGTTATCTTCTAGATTCATTATTCTTTTTCTATTCATCCTACCTTGAATTACATTAAAGAAATACTTAGTATTCATGTCTCCTTGCTGTAACTATTGAACCCTCAACTTATGCCTCAGTTAGGATTTGTATGCTTTAATTGCTTGTAGGTACTTACTAAGGTCTGCTTTCTCTTTCTCAATAAGTGAAGAATCTGTAGGGTTAATCACCAGCTGTTTTTGAGTAAATGAGAGCTCATCCATTTCCTGTAACTTATCTATCTTTATAAGATTAGTTGTACCTTTAAGAAGTTTGATGTAATTAGCTTTGATAGATTTCAGTATTTGCATGAATTGAAATGCTTTAGATCCTTGAAAGTGTTTTTTAATAACATCTGTAATAATTTATTCCTGTTGGGAGTGCTTTAATAGGGAATTGAAATGCCTGAATAGAAATTTTCTTGTCTTTTAGTTGTTGTTAATAACCATCCTAATTGGAGTGTAATCTAAAAATGATGTTTCCTCCAATGCAATATGAACCTTGGTCATTTTAGTAAGCCAACTACCATTAACTAAACAAATGTCTAATTTCCTCTACACCAAATCACTTCTTTTTTGATGATTGTAACAGGTAAAGATGGGTCCTTTAAACTTGAGATCCACCAGTCCCAACCAAAACGTTAAAGTAGTCAGCTCTTTGGTGTCTGCATATGTTACACTTCTTCTTCCTATGGAGTCAGCTGGAGATAGCAAGTAGTTGTAGTCACCTATAAGCATCCAAGGGGTTGAGATGTTTAAGTTAATTATTTGCAAGTCCCTCTATAAGTTGACTCTCTGAAATTCTAAATTAGTTGCATATATAAAAATGATTGTTATTGGAATAGTATCTGCTTTAATGATTAGTTCACAATGAATTAATTGTTCAGTACAAAACTAGTTTGATAAGATTAGATAAGCTGGATCAAAAGCAACCATAATCTTATCTTTAGACAAAAAACAAAAGATGAAGAAATCATCTTCTGTTATTAAGGTGGTTTGGAGTCCCCACTTCTTCCAGTTAATTTGAGCCCAATGTTGGACACTAGGGTAAGCCATTCTTTTCTCCTTAGGGTAAGCCATATGTACTCCATCGACTATTGCAATTGAATTGCCAATGTCTACACTGTACTCCTCAGCTAATTGACTTCATTAATTGTCGACCGTCTACTAGATGTTATTGTACTGGACGTGGAGGATTGCAAATAACATGTGCTCACAAATGAACCTAAGCCGAATATCCTTCCACGATGGTCCCTACCACCCACTGCATGAAGATAAGTTTGAGTCTCATCAACATCTTTAGGCTGCTGAGACTATCGTTGAATGCTTTCTTGTATTTTGTCCTATCAGAAGCCAATGTTTATATTAGTAAGTGATAATTATTAAGCATTAATATTAAACCATAAATTTCATATATATTTAATTCTCTGCATCAGGTGTTGACGAATGTCACACCGTCATGCTTCTTAATGTGAGTGTGCAAAAAGAGCTGATGGGTTATAGACCTCATGCCCATATACTTTTCCTGTATAAGAATAAAATGTTATAAGTCAACTAGAATTTATAAAAATTTTGGTAGAGTTTCCTCTAATTTTATGATATTTACCCCCTATTGAACAAAGAAATTAACTTAACAATATAGCCATATAAGACACCAGACATTTATAACATTATCATTCTCCGTAATACACATATTTTCATTCCAAAATTCACACATCAATTTAAATTGAAATACAACAAAGTAAAAAAAATTAGAATATAAATGTAAAGTGTAAATACTTACAAGTTTCTCTGTATGCTCATGGTGAGTAATAGATCATCTCGTATGTAAGGGGAGACTCTCTCCCCTCGGTCCTCCACATCTGTTGGTAGAATTACGCTCTGAAATGGACATTGCCTTAGGTGATGTCCAATACTGCTGCTAACGACTCCATATTTGTTCATAAATATAAGGTGATTGTACACCAGCCTTGTGTATTGCACCAACAAAGTCCCGATAACGTGTACGTGCTCGTCTCTCCCATACTTTATTAATAACCGCGTCAAATTCAGAATCAAAAAAAATTCTTTCTGAAACAAAAGAAAAAACATTCGACAAGTACTTATAATGTAATAATATTTATCTAATTAATGTATACAAATCAATTAAAAAAAGAAAATAATATTTTTTTATTATACCTCAAACTCCTGATAATAAAATTCCTTTGTGGCCTAAGAGATATTCTTCCATACATAACCCTCAATCAATCTTCTCCTTAAATTTGGATGTCATGTTTCTAGAGCACAGTCCAGACGGAATCAACCAAATATAAAAACAAATAATCTTATACCATTTTTAAAATTTAAACCTATAACTTAATTATAAACATATAGTGTTTCATGTATTTTCACTTATAGATTATTGACAATTGTAATGTAAGTTCTTCCATTAGGTCCCTCAGCTCCAGGCTAGCGGCTGCCTCCTTCATCCGCATTGCTTACCCCTAATATCTCCGTCGCTATAGGGGTAGTGGATGATGTAAGGGTGGTGGATAGTGTAGCATCAAGTATGGAAGATGATGCCTCATTTGCAAGTGTAGTAGCTGGAGGAGGAGGAGGTGATTCAGTTGCAATTGTAGAGTGTGATGGTTCACCTTGACAGTAAGTACCTCCGAATTGTTGTCTGAACCTTGGTCGAATTATATCTCGTTGTCTCTTTAGTGGCATATTTCAACCTGAAATTTATATTTGATTGAATTTTCTAGAAATATAAGAATTTGAATTCAATATTTTACACAATATATTGAAAAGGAAATATTTGATTTGTTGAATATAATATTCAATTACAAACACAAATTAATCGCTATCATCACTTAATTGTAAATTACAATCATCTTCTTTTTCTGAAGAATAACAATCAAACTCAGGCTCCTCTTCAGATCTCTGGCCATCGTCATCCTCTCCAGATGAAATTTCAACATATTAATTAGATGGATCGTTCAAAGGTTCATTATCGTCATACGTGACAGATGCATTGTAACATCCCGTCCCCATATTAAGGTTTAGGACCCGAAATTTCAGTACATGTGAGCTCAAAGAGAAACTAAGATAATGCATTTTCTTACTCATGCATAATGTTAGCATTTATGTACATAAATACGGAATGTTTTTGTATAAAAAGTGGTACATATATTCATTGACAACTTCCGGTTATAAATGATATTAAATGTGATTTTATTGAAAATGGGGAGTAGAAGGAGTAGAAAGAGTGATCTTGGTATGAGTTATGATAAGGAAAGATTTAGAAACAAAATTAGTGGTGATCTGAAAAATGTTCATTGAGTATACTTCGGTCCGTTAGCCATAACTTCTCCTCTAGTTGTCCAAACGAGATGATTCTTAATTTGGATTAAACTAGAAATATATGGCTATATTTCTTATGAAGACATCGAATTTCAATTCTGTCTCTAAGAATCTCAAAAGTTGTTATGAAGTTAAGAATTTGGTGCAGTATATTGGTGTATGAATGGGAAGTTCATCTTCGGGCTTTAGGGGCAAATTTGGGATTTATATAAATTTTTATTTGGCAAAGTTGCCTTCTGGAAAGTTGTAGAGCTTTCTTTTATCTTTCCAACGGTATATAGTATGAAAATTTTGGATATCGTAGTCAAAAGTTATGATCCTTATAAGTGGAGACATTTTGGGCAAAAATCAGACGATAGAAAGTGAAGGAAAGAAAAGCAGATGATAGAAAGTGAAGGGAAGAAAAGCAGACGATAGAAAGTGAAGGGAAGAAAAACAGACGATAGAAAGTGAAAGGAAAAAAAGTGAATGATGAAAAAATGAGACGATACTAAAGCTAGACGATAGAATTGGCCTTTGAGGTCTTCATGAAAGTTGTAGATCTCGAAGTTCTCTTTCCAATGGTCTAAAAACAAAGTCAATCCAACATCTGTAGCAAAAGTTATGGTATTCGCATTGAGACATGTACATTACAAGTGAGGGCATAAACGTGTTGGAGTCTTTTGGCCATAACTTCTTCTCTAGACCTCCACATGACCTGATTCTTGAACCATTGGATTCGTAAGACTTTTCTCTACATCTCCACCAAAAAAATCAGAGCTATCTGAAATTTATGGAGAGAGATTGGGTGAAAAGAGTGAGACGGGTACAGTGAGTGTTTTCTTCAATTATATGAACTAGTGTTAGCTCACTGAACATACTTTAGTATTTTGATGTTTTCTGGATCAGTAGAGGTCCAAATCAGATGATTTTTGATTTGTGGCAAACTAGAGACCTGTAGCTATAAATGGTATGAAGAACTTAGAATCTGATCCAGTCTTTAGGATATTTAAAATTCATATGGAAGTTATGCATAGTTTACTGTTATGGACAAGAATAGTCCAAAATGTTTGAAGTGTATCTTCAGAATCACTGAACCAAATGGAATTTTTTTGGTGGCATTAGAAACTTAAGACGATGGGGGATATTTTTCGGATGAAAGTGTTATGTTAGAAGGTTCAAGGATATTTTTGGCAAGACACTTAAGTTTAAAAGAACACAAGTTTATAAGGAAGGATAAAATGGACTTTTTGGACTCATTAATGGTATAATTGGAAAAAGGAAGTGTTGTCTTGCTTATAAATGGAGAAGAACTACGGGAATGAGAAGATTCTTGAGAAACAAAATATGTGGATGAGAAGAGAAATATCATGAAAAAAGAGAGAGAAATACGAAGAGAAAAAGGAAAGATAGAAAGAAAGAAGAGATAACAAGCTAGGGTTTCAATTTCCTTAGCCTTCAAGAGAGATTTTGAAGTATTCAAGAGGAGAAAAAGGAAGAGGAGGAAAAGAGCTTCCATTTGAGCCAAAGATCTTTTCATTTGGTGAAGAATCAAGGTAAGATCTTTTTGACTCTTTTGGATTTTTGGAAGGATTTTAGCTTATGGAGTTTAGAAATTCTTTGGGTTTAAATGTTCTAGAATTACTTTTAGTGATTTTGCATTGTGGGATCTTTAAGTGGATCCTATTGAATGAGATTTGGTTTGTTTTAAGAAACCAAGGGAATCCTATCCAAGAACAAAGGGAAAGACAATGTTGACTTGGAGTTTTGCAAGCAAACTAGTATGGTTGGTGTGTAAATGGGCAATGAGCCTAAGTATGTACATATGTTTAAAATGCTAAACTATGAATGAGAATTGGATATTATGAGATCATGTGAGGTTAGAAAAGAGATGACAAGAAATTGAGTTATGTTATAAAGTAACCAAGTGTAACATACCACCCCCGACGAGAAGGGTAAAATAGTAATTTGTAAATGAGTAAGAGTGATTAGGATTGATTGAACATTTTCATGCATATTCTTAATTGTGAACAGTTGAAATTTTTGCTCATGAAAAATAACTTTACATGCATTCATGACATTTTCTGGTAATTAGGCCTAAATGAAATTTGTTATGAATAATGTGGGAATTATGTTTGAAAAATTATTTGGAGTGAGTCATTGTGTATTTTATATTTTAAGGAAATTTTAGGAATTTCTCTGGAATTTTTCGGGGAAAATTTTCGGACCGGAAAAATCGTCAAGTGGCGAACCGGTTGATTTTCGGTATTGAAAATTTCTGTCCAATGGCACTACAATATTGGATACATTATTTTGGGATTGAAATTTGTGCCATTGAAATTGAACGTGTCAAATATCCATCTCAATAGGGTTTAATGTTATTAAATACTTTGTCTTTTCCTTCTTTTGTCCTTTTCTTCTAAATATGACATTTGTCCTACACCATTTAATGCAATTGTTTGTTCCTATCCCATTTGCATTCGGCAACTCTAATTGAAAGAGGAAAAGATCACTTGTTATTGCTTCTTTACTCATTCATCCGAAACTTTATCCTTCCTTCTTCTCCATGTAATTTTCTTCAAGTTTCCTAGTAAGTGTTTAGCTCTTCCTTCCACTTTGTTCTCTCTAAAAGGGTCTAGCATACACTTCTTTCTCTTTTGGCATGATGATAATCGTGTATGAGGATTAGAAAGTAGAGAAAGTGGAGAAGTTGGTGGAGTATTAAAGAGGGAAAAGCTTGATTAGGTAAGTGCATGTTTTACGCTTTGATTTTAAATTTAATGAAAGAATTGGTAGGTAGATGCATTGAATGAGACTTGTTGTGCATGAATTATGATGTATTGTGCATTAATTTTATAGAGCATGGCTTGATTGTTTGGGTACAAATTGATGATTGTTGATGATGAGTGAATGAGATTGGTTTTAGCTTAGTTTTAACTTGATTTTTGGAAGGTGAGATTAATGGAAATTAAAGGAAAACTAATTTTGTGTATGCTGTCATTTCTAAGGCTAAATGCTTAGGTGAAGGTCTTGATGACCTATTGGTTGAATCCTTGTCTCAATTGGATGCTTATTGATGTGTAGTACTCTACGGTAAGGGGGTGCTACAAGATGTGTCCAGCAATGTAACACCGAGTATAATTTATTATATGTATCATTTTTTTTCAACTGAACTCTTACATGAAAGTTAGTTGATACTTGTATACAAGTCATCAATACCTTTCTGATTTTAGATTTGTACTCAGTTAATATTTGAATATATAAATTAATCATATTTCTCAATTTAGTTATTTTTTGGTTATTGCCTATCATCAATGACTTATTATGAACACTAATCATATCCTATAAATATTTAATGGTATTTTTGTTTGGTTCTTGTAAATTTTAATTTGATTTTTCAATGATTTTTTTTGTTACAACTAAGAGAAAACTAAAACTACCTCATAAAAGAAATACCACAGGCATCAGTCTATATAATCAAGGAGAGGGCTTCAGGAATATCATCCCAAACCTGAAAATTTGAAGAAATAACATGACCCAATTTTGCCAGACAATCTGTTGCAAAATTACCTTCACGAAGTACATGCCTAATAGAGCAACTCCAATTCCTAGCAAGTAAAGCTTGAATATCCATAACCAAAATAGTTAGGGGATGTGAAGAGATAACACCATAAGTCATCATCCGTACTGCCTCTATGCTATCAAATTTTACCACGACCTATCGAAAACTGTGATCCCACGCAAAAATCAAACCATCCCGAATGGACTATAACTCCCCCACCAAGATAGTTGAAACACCAATTCAAAACGAATACCCTTAGCCAACAACCAAATGAATCACGCAACAACCCTCCACCACTAGTCAGCCCAAGATTAATAATAGAACTGTCGTCACAATTCAACTTCACCCAACCAGATGGTGGCACAGTCTAACCAATCCAACGCCTCACACCTTGAAGCTTCGGTTTTGAATCAGAAGTCAAGGAAACATCTATTGTAACTTTAAAACCACAACCATTCAAATTTGCTAAGGAAATAAACTCCTTTTGAAAGATCAAAAAGTTCCGAGCCTTCCACAACCACCAAATACTTGCCAGAAACCGATGTGCCCAGGCAAAACCAAAAGGACCCGTAGCGCGAGCATGCAAATTTAAAGCTAGCCAATCAACCAAATCCGCTGTAATAAAAAAATCATCAGGAACATCCCACTGCTGCCACCATGCAACCACACAATTACAATCACACAACAAATGCAAAGGAGACTCAGCATATAAAGAGCACACTCCACACAAAGCAGAAGTAGCTAAACCCCTTGAGAACCTCAAAGAATTCGTTGGAAGACATGAGTGCCCAAGTAACCACAAGAAATGTTTCAATTTTGGTGGACCAATCACCTTCCAAAATCAAGAAAAAATAGACGAAACAGGAACATTAGACACCTCTTCCGAAATAAGTGCTTTATAAGCTGCTCGAATCGAATATGCACCATTCGAAGAAAAACTCCAAGACATATGATCCTGTACCGAAGTAAACAAAGGCAAAGAAATTGCCTGAATAACCTCCCTAAGATGATCCGGAATTGTAGAACGTAAGCCTGAAAAATCCCAAGCACTATCATTAATTATATGTGCTACTCGCAAATATTCTTCCCCTACTGTCAAGCCATCCATATGATCCACCAAAGAACTCCTGAGCACCAATTATCAAATCAAAGACTAATCTGAGAACCATCCCCACCCTCCAAACCGAAAGAGGAAACAACAAATCAAAACTTTTAACTACCCCTTTCAATAAATTGGAATTCGAACCCTTCGCAAAAAAGGGAATAGACCCACCATTACAATATTTACAACGTAACACCTCTACCCACAAAGCATAATTATTCAAAAATAACTTCCATTCTAACTTATCCAACAAAGCAACATTCATCAATCAAGAACTTTTTAAAGCAAGACCACTATAACTCTTTGGCCGAATAAGCCAATTCTAACCAACCAAATGCAGCTTACACCTATCCTGCGAGGAACCCCAATAAAAATCACGAGCCAAACGATCAAAATTACCATAAATAGAGGAAGGTAATCAAACCATTTGCAACGTGTAAATTGGTAGCGAAAAAATAGAAGACTTAATAAGCACTTCCTTTTTAGCAAGACTCAGAAATTTAGAACACCAATTAACCAGCCTAGTCTCCACCGAACTCACAATATGCCTATAATGAGCAATTGAAGTGCAACCATGTAACAAAGGAACACCCAAATACCTACCCAAGTCAGAAGTAACTGCTACTCCCAGCAACTATTATAACCGGAACTTCATAACCCGAGAAACAGAATTTGAAAAATAAATTCTTGACTTAGAAAGATTAGCCCTCTACCCACTCGCCATACAGAACACATCCAACACTTCACGGACCACTTTTAACCTGCTTAGCTGAAGCCTTAGCAAAAATCAGCAAGTCATCAGCAAAAGGTAAGTGACTAATGCCTGGCCCACCTTTAGATGCCCTAATCGGCATCCATTTTTTACTCATCAGTGGTCTCTAAATAAGCATAATCAAACCTTCCATACAAAAAACAAATAAATAGGGAGAGATTGGATCTTCCTGGCAAAACCTTCAAGTCGCAGAAAATGACACAGAGGGGCTGCCGTTCTATCAGATTGTCCGAATACATATAAAAAGATAGTTTGCACCAAAATAATGAAATAAATATATCAAAGTTTCTATCAATATATATGTGTTCCACTTAATCTATTAATAATTTTATTATAAGTACATCTCTCTAATTCATTGAAACGATTTTTATATAGACCAACTTTAGTTTTAGAATAAGAGTAATTACAGACACAATGGTAGGCAAAAGTCAAGAACAAATATGACAAGTTTCACATTATATTCAACAACCCTCTTCTTCTTTATAACCTCCGTTTTAATTGTTTCCTTATTATATGGAAAATATTTGTTGAAGCATAATCATAAGTTGGAGGATTCACTTATTAGAAAAAATCACATCCATCTACCTATATACCTTTAAATAAAACTTGGTTAATTTTTTATTCAATAGAGTGATACTAAAATTCGCCATACTTTTAACTAAAAATTAAGTTTTTCGATAAAATATTCAAACAAGACTGATTATATTTCAATTTATTCAACGATATGCCACATACAAACAAATAACAAACATATTTTTCATAAAAGTTTCTAAAGAAGACAGTAGGTTGGTATTATTTACCATAAAAATAGAGCACATATTGAATATTTATAAAAGAGGAAAAAAAGTTTCTTCCTCATTGCATATATCGAGTAAATCTCTTTCCTGGGTTAGTCATTTTCTAAGGATCTCTAATAATAGCTTTCATGTCACAGTAAAACTAAAGTAGACTTCTTGCTCAGACTTTCGCAATAATTCCTTTCTAATTATTCCTGATTTCTAGACCACCTTTCATCTCAGATGAAGGATCAACGCACACGCACAAAATGATTTGATTAGGTTATTTCAAAAACTAATCATAAAAATTGGGAGTGCTTTCCCTTAATTAAAGATGGAACCAATTTATAGAGAGAAGCGACACGATTATTTTACTTATGAGCCATATATACATATTTGACTCAGAGCCAAATAGAATAAAATGGCCACATGACATATACATGATTCATGACCAACAAACATATACATTTTGTCAATAATACATAACGGAGTGCAACATTTAGAACTAATTGGGATGATTTACATAACATTGTATACTCAAATAAAATTTGTTGATATTTTAAGAATCAATTGTGAAATATATAACAAATCAATTTAGGATTCAAAATTATTATCCATAAAAATTTCTATTGTAAATGTGGTTCGTCCTTTATATATTTGAAATTTGAAATATTTTTTAAATTAATTAATAAATTTAGGATTAAATAAAATTGAAGTTTATGACCTCTATGGACTAAATTTTCTCACAACTCTTACAATTGATAGTATTGCTAAATATCTTGTATCAAAAAAAAAAGATAAAACATAATTAGATACACATGAAAGTATATTGAATGAAAGTTTTTTTATTGGTATATTGAAATAAAGTATTGTCGAGGAAAATCTATACAAACCTTTATTTCTTACTAAAAGATCACTTTAAATTTCCTTGCAATTTTTTGAAATGTTTAAGTTGAATGATTAGTTCAAGGGCCATTTGGATTAGCTTCTTTTTTGTTGTAGCTTTTGGTTTTAGTTTTGGTTTTGGTTTTTGGTTTTTGGATTTAATTTTTAAAAAACAAAAACGTGTTCAGTTGTTAATGTTTATGT
>JANIHZ010123474.1:0-13121 GCA_027478365.1 Erythroxylum rufum | reverse complement strand
CATACAGGTTTCAAAACAATTCTAAACACTCTTAGCCTTTTCAATTTACCATTCTGCCCTTCTCATCGGGGTGGGATGTTACATTAAATGCAAGTGTTAAGGTGGCAAGTCTATAGCACAAGAGGCTTGGACTTCCTCACTGGAAGGGTCTGATAAAGCTGTCTGAATCAGACCTAGTTCGAGGAGTTCCAATTCTTGAAGCTGCCCAATAGGTGTGCACTACATGCATATAAGGAAAGAAGGCAAGAGAGCCATTCAAGACAACAATTGGAGAGCATCTGAGCCACTTGAATTGGTCCATACTGATGTGTGTGTACCTTTACCTGTTGAATCTCTGAATGGTAGTAGATTATTTGTCATTTTCATTGATGACAAATCAAGGTACTGTTGGATC
The DNA here is from genome assembly GCA_027478365.1 of Erythroxylum rufum. Classification (NCBI taxonomy): domain Eukaryota; kingdom Viridiplantae; phylum Streptophyta; class Magnoliopsida; order Malpighiales; family Erythroxylaceae; genus Erythroxylum; species Erythroxylum rufum. Next base: position 12,727 of record JANIHZ010123474.1, on the reverse strand, counting down.
TACTTCCTCAAATCCAAGGCAGATGTACCTGAAGTCTTCCATAGGTTTAAGCGTATGGCAGAGAATCAGAGTGGGCAAAAGATTAAGAAGTTAAGAAGTGACAATAGAACTGAGTACAAAAATCAGAAGATGGAGAAAATCTATCAAGAAAGTGGTATTTTACATCAACTGACAGCGCCATACTCACCTCAGCAGAATGGGGTGAGTGAAAGAAAGAATAGAACCATAATAGAGATGGTTAGATGCTTGCTCTAAGAAAAATCTCTACCTAAGTTCCTTTGGCTGATGCTGCAGTTACATCAGTGTTCCTTCTCAACAGACTACCCACTAAAGCTTTGGAGAAGAAGACAACACATGAAGCTTGGCACATGAGGAAACCGAATCTGAAGAATTTGAAGTTTTTGGCTCCCCATGTTTCCTTTATGTACCACAGCAGAAGAGGAACAAGTTGGACTCCAAAACCACAACAGGAGTCTTCATTGGATACTCTGAAGTCACTAAAGGTTACAGAATCTTGATTCCCAACAAGAGGGAAGTCAAGACCAGTAGAGATGTGACCTTCTTAGAAGATGAGGTTTGGGATTGGTCAAAACTCGATGAAGACAACTCACAGGTGCAGAAAATGCTGTTGCGTGGAGTTCAATTTTCTGAAACTGCATCAGAAGAAGGGTTTAAAGATGAGGACATACTACATATAGAAGCAGAAGCTGAACCAGATGATGTAGAAGAAGCTAACTCACACGAAAGTGAAGAGGAGGCAGAACCAGAAATGCAAACAGATGATGATCTTGATGACCAAGTGGATCACATTCCGAAAAGAGGTACAAGACTTCTTTTTTATATTTACTAAACTTGCAATTTAACCCTTTGTGAACCAGTAAGCTTCAAAGAAGAAAAGCAAAGTAAGGAGTGGCTAGTTGCAATGGTGGAGGAAATCAGAATGATTGAAAACAACCAGACTTGGGAGTTGTGGAGAAACCAGTTGATAGAAAAGTTATTGGTGTAAAGTGGGTTTACAAAACAAAGGTAAATCCGGATGGGACTTTGAACAAATTCAAGGCAAGATTAGTTGTCAAGGTGTTTTCTCAAGTAAATGGAGTGGAATACTCAGACACCTTTGCACCAGTAGCTAGGCTGGAAACAATTCGACTCATCTTGAACATTTCAGCTGAAAGAGGATGGCTTGTGCATCAGCTAGATGTTAAGTCAGCTTTCCCGAATGGAGAGCCGAAGGAGGAGATTTATGTAGACCAACCTGAGGGCTTCATTGTTAAAGGTAAAGAGGAGAAAGTGTACAGATTAAGGAAAGCATTGTATGGGCTGAAACAAGCTCTAAGAGCTTGGTATGATAAGCTAAATGCCTACTTACAGCAGATCGGATTTCCCAGAAGTAAGAATGAACTCACCCTCTACGTGAGGAAACAAGAGAACAGAGTTATTTACATGTGTGTTTATGTTGATGATTTACTTCTGACTGGAAACAATGCCAAAGAGATCAAAGGAGTTAAGTTAAAATTGAAGAATTTATTTGAGATGATAGATCTGGGCATAATGACATATTTCTTAGGAATGGAAATCTATCAAAATCCGAAAGGGATTTCCATTTGCCAAAGGAAGTACATCAGAGAAGTGCTCAAAAGATTTCACATGTTGGAATGATTTCACATGTTGGAATACAAACCAGCAAAATCTCCAATGAATTGTAAAGAAAAATTGCAGAAGGAAGACGGAAGCAAAGCCACTGATGAAGGAAGATATAGAAGGCTCATTGGAAGTCTGATGCACATAATGTCATCAAGACTAGATATTCAGTTTCCAGTAAGCATGCTTTCAAGATTCATTGCATCACCAACATAAATTCACATGATAACAGCTAAGAGGGTTCTAAGATATTTGAAAGGAACCTAAAATTTCAGTCTTAAATATAGACAAACAGGAAACTTGAAGATGAGAGGGTACACGGACAGCGATTAGGGAGTCTCTTCCAATGACATAAAAAGCACCTCTGGCTATTGCTTTAGCATGTGTTCAGGACGTTTTTCATGGGGTTCAAAGAAACAGAGAGTGGTAACTCAGTCGACAGTAGAAGCAGAGTTGATTGCAGCTACTGCTACAGTAAATCAAACTGTTTGGTTAAGGAAGATGATGGAAGAGCTAGGCATCACACTAGAGGAGAGCATATAAGTGTTGATTGACAACAAGGCAGCTTTAGCGATTTCTCTGAATCTAGTTTTCCATGGAAGGACAAAACACTTCCAAATGAAGTGTTTTTTTCTTCGAGATATCAAGAAAGGGGGAGAGGTCAAGCTCGTGTATTGCAAAACAGAAGAACAAGTAGCTGACCTATTCATTAAAGCATTGCAAGGAAGGAGGATTGAATATTTGCGGAGCAAGGTTGGTGTGTCCCAAGATTCCCAAGATAGGAGGAGTATGTTGGAGTCTTAGAAGTCTAGAGATTCAAGAAGACGCTATTGACAGTTAGAAGTTAGTTTTTTCAGTTAAGTTTGCTAATAGTTGTTGACAGCCAATGTAGCAAATGTATAAATAATTCCATATGAGAATAAATGAAAGCACTCAATTCATTCTTCTCAAATCAGTCTCCCAAAAGATTACTAATTTCTATCTACGTATTCATAAAATAAGAGTTTCAATACATTCTCCACTTTTCTGCATGTCTCAATCTGTATATTACAACCCAACATCTATCACTTTAATTCCAACAAATAACTAAGGAAACAATCAAGTTCTTTCAAATTAACCACAAATTTACCTTATTACAAAAAAAATTATTTTTGACACAGAATTTTGCTTCACTAACTGCAAAAGAGCAGTTTTCTTATTATTGAATGCACTTTCTGGAGTTTTTTCTGTCTCATTTTCCCTACTGGAATCTATAAGAACCTGAACATACAAGATGGTAAACGACACTGGTCCTGTTACAGACTTAAAATCTTTTGCTAATATTATCACCAGATTAAGTTATTTATCTCATTCCCTGAATCAAAATTAATTACTTGAAAAAAAAACCCAGCAAAAGAAGGGAGAGTTGTAGGACAAGAGGGATTATACTTTGACAGGAAAAAAAAGAAATCCAACCTCTGTTAGCCCAATGCTTGTACGATGAATACCAGGTCCCATGAATCAATAAGTTTGTTATACACGTCAATTGGCAAAGTTGTAGTCACAAGCAAATATTGTGCAGTAACTGGTGACAAGTTGATCAAGGTTTGTAGTGGAACTCCAAAGTCCTCATTGCTGAATTGTATATCTATCTCATCCAAAATTACACTGCAATCAAGGTTTATGTCAAACTCAAATATTAGTGTTGGGGTACATATTGCAAGTAATAGAAGTGAAAGCATGTATATAGTTTCTAGTAAGAGATTAGCATGAGCACTCCAACATATACGTTGGTTATGTTGGAATGAAATGCAATAGCCTTCACATGGCACATGCCACATGGTCAAATGCTTTCTCACCAACCAAAGAGACCAGTAGCTTCAGACAACTGAGTAGTAAATTGCAAATGAGTTGATATTTCCTAAAGTTCACTCACAACAATTTCTCTTTCTTTGTGGGTACAAGTACACTTACTTTCTCTCTCTCCCCCTCTCTTTCTCAACCACATCTATTGTAACAGAAATCGGGACCTCCTTTTTACTATCTCAGTTCATGTTGTTAAGAACCAAGAATGAAAACTTTATGGGCTATGACATAAAAAGGAAAACACAATAATGTTCTAACCATTGACACTTATATTAGCACTAAAATATGGCAACTACCACTAGATTTGTCTACTAGAAGAAAATAATCTCACTGCCTTTGGGTTAAAAATGATATTCATTTTTCTCTTGTAAGAACTAATGTGCCAGATGATAAGAACTACCACTGAAGATGATGCTTGCGCTGTTAGCATTAGATATACTTAATACATAAGTATGCATAAAAATCACATAAGTAATCACATTTTAAGCCATTGTGTGACATAGGCCTTAGCACAAGATGAAAAGGATGTAGTTTTCAGTAGGAAATAGTATACCATTTAATAGTTGCTAAACTTATGAAGCCTTCTTTGATTAGAAACATAAAATAGCAAGGCGTTGCTATTAAAACATCAACACCCTATTCTAGATTTTCCAGCTGAGTTCTCTGTCAAAATCCACCAGTCAATTAATAATAATTAAAAATTGAATCATTTTTTTACTTTTAAATTTGGTTACTTAAATTCCTTTTTCAATAGAAAAATATGCCAGTACACATCTGTTTATATGAGGATTCTCAGTGCAAGAGAAAAAATTGCGGGACTCCAAACAAGTACAATGTGGGACAAAGCTATGCATTACTTCTTTTTCTCATGCTTATGTCTTACAAGAAGAGCCGAACCAAATGACCCTTTTCCAATTTGCTCCAATATTTCATACTGCTCCATAAAGTGTATTCAACAATAATTTTCTTTATTTCCTGGACACATAAACAACATTCTATAAGTTGAATAACTAATAGTGAATTCAGGAATTACCCAGGAAATTCTATAACCAAATCTAGAATGAAGATAGGAAAAGACTGCACCAAGGCTACAACAAGAAGCTACATGTTGGACCCTAAATTTTTCTTTTCTTTTATTCTATTTATTTATTTATTTATTTTCTTAGAATTTAGTCATTAATTTAGCAAACATAAGTAGTAATTAGAATTTAGAATAGAAATGTTAGAATTTAGTAAGAGTATAAAGGGCAATTTTGGCAAGTCACTTAAGTATAAAAGCCATAAGGCATTAAAGGAAGGGCAAAGTTGACATTTTGAACTCATTAAAGGTAGAATTGGAAGAAGAAAAATGTGGTCTTACTCTTAGGAAGAAGGAAAAATGTGAATGAGGGAGAGAAGAAGAGAGGAACCAAAATAAAGAGAGAAAGGAGAGAAGAGAAGGAAGATTAAGTTAGGGTTCATCTTTTCTTAACTATTAAGAGTGATTTTGAGGTTGTTCAAGAAGAGAAAAAGAAAGAGGAAGAGAAGAGCTTTCATTTGAGCCAAAAATCTCTTTATTTGATGAAGATTCAAGGTAAGTTCATTTTTAATCCTTTGGAATTTTGGAAGGGTTTTAGTTCATAAAGCTTAGGAAATGCATGGGTTTAAGTATTCCAGAATCAATTGTAGTGAATATGCTTTGTGGGTTCTCAATTTGTATTCCTATTGAATTGGGATTTTTGCCAATGTTAAAGGGAATCAAGAAAGGCAAGAGGAGCAAAAGGAGAGGCACCTTTAAGCAAGTTTTTAAGCAAGGAATCCAAGGTGGGTTGCAAGTTTATAATTGAGTTAATGAGCCATAAATATTCTTCAAAATCAATAGAGTTAAATGATTTTGAATCGCTTTATAAATGTTACATTTATTGCTTCTTAAATGATTTGAGAAATTGCTACATGCTTGGTACATGAATCTTGTTGACGATTTATGAAATAAAGATGGAAATGGTATTTGAAAAATATTATGCTTATGGAAATCATGCTTCCAAAATGTGTCTTTTTGGTCAATATGTTTACAAGTCATGAAATTCATGTTTGTGTGGGCTTGTGGTAGTCCATTCTGTTATGTCACGTGCACGTTAACCATGTTAAAGGCTTCTCCTGCCTACCCGCTAGTGGCATGGAGCTCCTTCACGGACTCCCTTAAGTTTACGAACTATGCAAAACCATTATGTGAGTTTGTGATAGTCCGTTCTATTATTATTGGAGATTTGCAAGAACTCCCTCATGTTTATGGACTTACCCAAACCATTCTGATTGCTTACGTGTTTATGATTTGTTGACAAGTTTCATGAATACGTGACTTATGTTGTTTATGAATTGTTTGAAAAGTTGAGAATATGAGAATATGTGTTTTATGGATTCAATGCAACTTCACTATGGCAATGAATATTTTCAATGGTTTTGCTTATTTCTCCTTTATAAACTTGTTACCAATAAGCTTTTAAGCTTAGCCCCCATTCCTTCCCATCTCCAACTGATGAGCCAGAGATCGAGTGATCGCGAGTCAAGGCATCACTCCAAATCTGTATATTTTTGTATTTTAAGTTACTTTATAGAAAACACAAGGCTTTAGCCATATTTCAAGTATTACTCATTCATGTAATTTTTATATTTTTGGGTTATGTGGTACTGCTGTCGCCTACAACCAAATTTAAAAGAAATCTCTTCCGTTAAAACAAATTAATGTAGTAGCGGTAAGCGGATATCGTTCCCACGAGTAATCTTTACAGTAATGAAATTACAAATTCAAACGGAACAAGTAACGAAAGTAAAGAGGGGGGTTTTGGTCATGGCAATATAAGATAATTATGAAACAAATCACAAATCCAAAGCAATAATTAAATCTAAAAAATCAATGAGAAAATACCTTAGTTTTCGGGTTACTGATGCTATCATGCTATTATGGATCCTCGATATAAAATTACAATCATTAACAAACATTCATTGGGGAAATTTTCTCTTAAGTGTAATGACTAGAAACATGTATCCTAACATTCTTATTAAACAACAACCTAGATACGATCGTAGGTGTAATTGAATAATAGCATTACGAATCAAGAACCAATGAGCAAGTGAGATACATGTACGACATGTAATCAATCAAGCGAATATCTCCTTAGAATTTTCTGACTCTAAGATAGAGAAGTTAATCCTAATTGCTACTTGTGATTATCGAAACTGAACGTCATATTTTGTTAATCTAGCGATTGAACCAATTAATCTCTAATTGCGCACCTAAAAATCAACAAATTCAATTAGAAAGAGTAGATCCAAAGATATCCAATGTTCATTAACAAAGTAAATTCTATTCAAAACATCTCACCCTAATAACAGATAACATGGATATCCTCAACCAAGACAATAGATTTAGCTACTCATAATATAATTGAAAACAAAAGAAATAACAAAGCCTAAAGTCTCCACCCTAGTTCTTTACTAGAAAACATGAAAATACTAGTAGAAAGTATGAAGAAACCGTGAAAAGACAGAACAAAAGAAGAATAGTAGCAGCCCACAAAACTACGAAAACCTAGTCTAAGCTTGCGTGAATCAACCCTTCTCCCTCTTTAAAACAATAACTTTAATCATTCAGAAATCATCAAAATCATTTTAAAACAATAATTTTAATCATTCAGAAATCATAATGACATTAATCATAATTAGCAAGGGCTTAAATTATTACAAAATCAACAAAATAATCATTGAAAAAAGAGTAATAATTCAATTTTTGCTTTTTTTATTTTTCAAAAATCATATTTAGCTTATAAAATGAAAAAGAAAAAAATTTTACCCGATTTGGATTGGAAATAGTCTAAGGTTTTCCACACGATAAGCTTTCTAAAGTTCACATTTCGGATGTTGGCGTGTGCTTTTCAGTTTGATCGAACTGTTTGTTTGCTTCTGATTCGATCGTTCGATTCGTTTCGCTTTGTTATTCGTTCTTTCGCTTTGGCCCACTTTCGAGTTTAAGTTTCCGTTCGATTTAGTTTTCGCTTTTCGACTTTACGTTTTCCGTTCCGTTTTTTTGGTTGGGGTCTGGTTCCAAGATCGGGTCCCAACATAGAAAGTATGCAGAAAGTATGCAGAAACTGTGAAAAGATAGAAGAAAGAAAAATAGCAGCAGCCCACAAATCTACGAAAACATAATCTAATCTTGCGTAAATCAGCCCTTCTCCCTCTTTATTAAATGGACCTTCACGAGTTTGGAAAGCACTCCAACCCCGTTTATGTCCATTTTGGTACAGTGTATGTCCGTTTAGTGGACATTCACTATACACTTTCAGAAATTCATGATTTTGACCCTCTAAATGGAAAAATCTCTCTTCGGAGTCTCACGAAAGTTGTAGATTTAGAAGATCTCTTCGAAGCCGTCCTAGAATGACCTTAATCTGACATCTCTAGTGAAAGTTATGCCTATTATCCCAAAACAGGTAAAATATGATTGAGGACATAATCATAAGAATGGATTGTCGTATATCAATTGATTAAATACGAAATTTTTGGGATTGTATGAGAATGAAGATGAACCGATGATGGCTAATGAGATTTCATTGAAATAACCCTACAGGGTAATACGCTCACGTTTTATGATTCCAGAGTTGGACTCTGAAAACAGGGTCCAACATCCTATGGTATCAGAGCGACTAGGTTTAGGAGTATCCTTGGCATGAAATGGGTAGTTTTAAAATATGAAATGAACACGTATTGTTTTAAATGAACAACATGCCTTGTTTTTGTATTGTTTCACATGATTTGAAATTATTTTACCTGAAGCGTGGTTTAAGAAGGTTTTACATGCACATATACCAGTTTAAATGTTGGACACCCCACCCTCACGAGACATGTGCCTAATGTCCTAAGTAACATCCGAACGCGCATCCCACAAGGGCGGTGTGCCCCCATTAGTCAGTCATCATAATCAACCCAATTTCTGATAACTTCAGAGCATATTTTGGTAAATCTCAAATTAGAATTTCAATATGACTTCTTCATAACATTTATTCCTCTTTGTCTTAAGTTTCTAATGACACTAAAATCATTCAATTTGGTTCAGAAATTTGAAAGTTATAGACCAAACATTTTTAGACTACTATTAAACTAAAACAATACACTATTCTCAACTTCCATCATGAAATTGATAGTATTAGAGACTAAATTAAAATTATATTTCTTTATAATATTTGTATTTCAATGTCTCTAGTTTATTTGAAACAAGAATCATCTCATTTGAAGTTCTACAGGTCAAGATATCATAAAAATACTAAAGCATATTCAATAAAATATCCAATTAATACTCTTCCAATCGATACCCTTACTTTGATTCAATCAATATTTTTCAAATTAATACCAAAATCTATAAATTCTTATTTAGAGATATATAAATGTGTTAGAAAACCATTGGTTCAAAAATCAGATCATTTGGAGGTCGGATGAAAAAGTTATGGCCAAAAGAGTGGAACATGTTCGTGACGATCACGACTTCTTCCTTCCCTCTTTTTTTCTTCCAACCTGTAATGGTAAAATGAGCATAACTTTAACTAAAGATATCAGATTAAGGTTATTATTGGACCGTTTTAAAGAATATTTCTAGATATATAACTTCATGAAGACTCAAAAACAATTTTTGCCTCTATAGGGGTGAATATTTCAAAATAATGTTGTTGTCCTGAATGTCTATCCTATACATATCTCTTAACTCCAATGTCCAAAAATTTCATACTATATATCATTGGAAAGCTAGAAAAATAATCTAAATCTTCTAAGAAGACAACTTTATCCAATTCAGCCTAGACCAATATAGTATTTTCCCTGAAGTCAGAACACACATTCTTACGCTATGGAAAACTTGAAAAAATGTAATGTGCAATTTTGGAATCTGTCATTGGAAAAATACAATCATACTTCATTAACATCAAAAGATAAGAGTTTATACAAAGCTTTAATGGGCATTTCAAGCCACAATACATCACTATCTCAAAATTCCAAAATACAAAAAGTTACATGAACAGTAATTTTCTCAAAATGCAACTAAAGCCTTGTAGTCACAAATATAGCTTAAAACACAAAAAGATGCAAACTTTGGAGTGATGCCTCGATTCTCTTTCACTCGATCTCTTACTCATCACCTAGATATGGGAAGGAATGGGGGTGAGCTTAAACTCGTGGGTAAGAATTTTATAACTAGTAACAAGCAAAACCATTGAAATAATCACTTCCATTTTAAACATTCACATTAATGCAAGACATGGATGCATCACTCTTAACACATATCATGAGCACATAATCACATCAAAATGGTTGGAAGGTCCATAAATGGAAAAAACTAACACAATTCCAAGAAATGGGCCTGTGTAGTCGTGAATAGAACGAACTAACACAATCCCACATAGTGATTTTGTATAGTCGTAAACATAAGGGAGTCCATGAAGGAGCTCCATGCCACTAGCGGGCAGGTGGGAGAAGTCTTTAGTCAAAGTGCACTTGACATACAAAATGGACCAAACCAAACCCATATAACATGTATCTCATAACTTGTAGTCTTGTTGCCCAAAATGGGACAGTTTCGAAACTTGATTTTTCAAGCATAGTATCCTTTCAAAAATCATTTACACAATAATTTCATAATTCATCAACACAATATGCACATACCAAACACATATCACATTCTCAATGTAGCGACCCGAACTTTGCGTACTGGGTGGGTTTCCCGCGCACCTCAAGAGGTCCGCGACTGCTACCGGGGTGGGTTTCCCCTCGGTATTGTCCTCTTTAGTTCTTGGGTGAGTCCACGACTCGAACCCAAGACCTCAAGGTTTTGTTGCTCTTAAGAGCACGCCTCTCACCATTGAGCCAGGTATGTGAATTGTCTGTGTGTTGCATGAATTGAGCGAACCATCGATGATGGTTCCTCACTGAGTTTGCAAACTTACCCAAAATTGCAACCTATTTTTCAGGATCGAGAGTAGACCCTTAGCTCCAGAGAGACCGTTCGAGCCGTGTAGAGTTGATTGGAGAGAGAAGCTATGGCTCACAGGTCGGTCAGCTGGGATTTTGTTTCTGGGGTGACCTAGTTAGGACTATTAAGTTTTTAGAGGAATGTACAGACATATGATACTAACAGTTTGTAAATTACAGAGTTAATGTAATGCAATAGAAATAGTCTGGTTTGAAAAGTTTCAATTTAATATTAATGTCTTATTCTTGTGATGCCATGAGGAGTATAGTGTTGTTTGTCTGTAGTTCACTCTTATCGTAGAATACATACCGGAATGACCTACGGGCGTTCCGGTGGGTACTCTACGGTAAGGGGGTGCTACACTCAAAGCATTCAAAGAGTCATAAAGTACGTTCATGAAAGTAGTTGAAATCATTTATTTCCATAATTTAAAAGAAAACATTAATAGCGCATTAGTTAATTATAAAACCATAACCCACCTTGAAATCCTTGCTTAGGAATTTGCTTAAGGATGTCTTTCCTCTTGCTCCTCTTTCCTTTCTTGATCCCCTTTTTGATTTCCTTCATAAATGACAAAATTCCCATTCAATAGGAATCTAAATTTGAGAACCCATAAAGCATATTCACTAAAATTGACTCTAGGTTGCTTAAACTCATGCATTTCCTAAGCTTCATGAATCATAACCCTTTCATATATCCAAAATATAAAAATCAAACTTACCTTGAATCTTCACTAATTTATGAGATTTGGCTCTAAAGAAAGCTCTTCCCTTCCTCTTTCCTTTTCCCTCCTTAAGCAATCTCAAACTCTCTCTTTAAGACTAAAAAAAGATGAAACCTAGCTCAAAACTCCATTCTTTTCTCAACTTCACCGAAACCACTCTTACTCACTTCTTGTTTTCGTATTTCACTCCTTTCACAAATTTTCGTTTTTCTCTCCTTTAGGAAGAAGACAACACCTTTTCTTTCCCATTTAACCTTTAATGAATGAGAAAAGTCCATCTTGCACTTCCTTTAAGACCTTAGAGTTTCTAACCTTAGGTAAACTACCCAAAATACCCCTTTATGCATTTTTATCACCTTTAATTCAACAAACCCATGAAATAAATTCTACTAACATAGACATAAATAAAATAAAAATTTAACTCCCAAAAATTCACCTATCCAAACCTCATAATTATCTAAATCATGCTTAACTAAAAAAACATTCGGGAGCCAACATTAAACCTGACATGAAATATGAACTAAATATTTTTAAATGGTTTTAAATTGAAGGAGTGATTATACCACCTCGAAAGAGAACTTGAGGAGCTAGGACTCGATCTTGCTCTTACCAAGGAAGTACGGATGAATCTTATATCCCACAAGACACGAGGACACACTCTGCTCATGATTCTGAAGCACCTGGTGTACAATATAAAGTACCATCGCCTCCTCCTCCTATGCCACAAGTAAATCCCATAGATCCACATTTCTTTCAAGCTTTTGCTCAGGCCTTCACGTATACTATGGCCTAAGTGTCACAAGTTCTACTGCAAGCTCTAGTGGAGAGGAGCGGACAGTATGATAAGCTCTACAAGTATGGGGCTGTAAACTTTAATGGGACTACGAATCCTGAAAAGGTTGAAGTATGGTTGAGAAGGACAGAGAGAGTCCTGTTTCAAATAAAGTGCACTGACGAGGAGAAATTGGATTATGTAGTTAGCTTGCTATAAGGGGACGCACTCCATTGGTGGGAATCAGTGCCCCATAATCAGGCCATATCGCTGGTATTATCATGGAAGAACTTTTTGAAAGTTTTTAGGAAGAAACACTTTTCGAAAGTCTATGTACAAGAGAAGGCAGAGAACTCCTAAATCTCACATAGAGGGACATGAGTGTGAGTGAATATGAGCTGAAGTTCACCAACCTTTCACAATATGCGACCAATATTATTACGAATGAGGAGGATAAATGTCGTAAGTTTGAGAGAGGACTTCATTTGGGGATCAAGGAGAAAGTACTGATCCACAACTTTTGTGACTACCAGCTGTTGGTAGATGTTGCACTCCAAGCTGAGAAATTGGGGAACATAAAGTGTTGGGACCCGATCTCGGAATTGGACCCTAACCGAAAAAACAGAAAACGAAACGCAAACAAAGTGGCGAATAGAAATCGGAACGATCAAAGCGAAACAAATCCGAGATCTAATACAAATTATCAGAAACGAAAGAACGGAGATCATACATCGAAAGAATCGAACGGACA
>JANIHZ010123454.1:0-13126 GCA_027478365.1 Erythroxylum rufum | reverse complement strand
GAATAAATATGGTTTTTCTTAAATCCTCTTTGGGCCACTTAAGTTGAATTGCCGGTACAACATGTTCAATCAAAAACGTCTTTATTGTTTCTCTTGTAACTGAGGTCATCGGTTTAATCTCTAATGTTCCGGCATCTCTGTTTCGACTTCTTCTTTGAGCTGGTTGTGAGGTAACAAATGGAAACACTCCTATTTTTCCTGAGAACACTTCATTTCCTTCATTGTCAAATCTTGGACGAGCCATAGCAACTAAAAACATTACCTTTTCAATGTAATTCTTACTCTGACATGTGCGCAAAGGATCCTCTTCGGTGGGAAGTAGATAATATTTTTCTGACTTCCTAGTCATATAGAACCATTTTTCGTCAATATGCACAACATTATACATATCAACGAATTTTGGCTCATAAGGCAAGCTGTTTTTATCCAACATAGATAAACAAAATCGCAAACGCGCTTTTTTATTTTCTTCTCTTAAGTGTGGCTTAATGGCGTTTGAATGACGTCGAATAAGACCTTGCTTTATACGTCTATGTAATGACGAGTAGCTAACACTTGTACCCCTGGCCTTCAAAGATTCAGTAAGTGACCTTATAGTCTTTCGTTGATGTAAAGGAATTTGAAGAATGTTATTTAAGTCAACTTGAACTCTCTTCCGCCCACAATTTTTTAGTTTCTTATGGGAAACATCAACCGCTTCACCATTTGGAGTATCTTTTGCCCGTTTCCAAATCCTTTGGACTGTTCTTATATGAATTGAAAACAACTCTGCAACCTCTTTGATTGTATCTCTTTTCAACTTTCCATTAACACTCTTTTTCAATAAAGTGCTGTATATTGTCCATCTCTGCTCATTTGTTAAATTTTTCTTTGTTTTCCTTACTATTCCCTCTTCCAGCAATGTATCTGTTTTTAAGGAAAAAAATTACATTCCATTTCTAAATTACCAATACTGAAATAAAAACACAACCAACACAAATGGCATAAAACTGCCTAGTTCACTTTATAAACTTTCCATCACCATAATGAAAAATAATGCCACAATAAATTATAAAATCAAATTTGACATGTAAGCATTTCGTACCAATTATATAAGCATACATATAAATAAATATTGAACTCCACGTTTGAGCATTTGGTACCAATTATATAAGCATACATATAAACAAATATTGAACTCCACGTTTGAGCATTTCGTGCCAATTATATAAGCATACATATAAATAAATACTTGAACTCCACGTTTGAGCATTTTGTACCAATTATATAAGCAAACATATAAATAAATATTCAACTCCACGTATAAGCATACAATGCTCAAATGTACTCCACGTTTGGTGATGATTCAATGATGGAGATATAAATAAATATTCAAAATATTCAAAAGGATTTGTAAAAGACTAAAAAAATGTTCTTAAATTATAAAACAAAAGGAGTACTAGTGCAGTGTTGAAAAACTTAAAAGAAACAACATGCAATACAAAAAATACATTAAAAAAATACAATAAGTGTAGTGCAGTAAAACATGAATAAGAAGAAACATCCAAACAAATTCATAATACTGGATAAAACTATTTATTATAAAAAATAAAAATAAAAATAAAATAAAACTAAAGATTATTAAAAATAACCTGAATTGTGAGATAGGATTGATCCATCTTCCATACACACATCATCGGAATCTACATCTGTTAACGGTGGCTCGAACTCTTAATTGGGTTCCAAATTTAAATCGAACATCATAGTGGGTGTGGTTAATGGATTTGATAACCTCGACATTGTTTCATTTTGATTTTCAGAACTTGCCGGAGCAATATGCAAATCAATTGAAATTTCTCTCTTGTCGCACATTACTTCAACATTCAAATCAATAATTTATTTTTCTAAATTGAAAGCCATGAATGTATATGTTGTTGTTTTTAAAGTTCCTTCTATATATATATATAGGCACTGAAGTTTTTGGTTTTGGTTCCTTTACAAAACTTTTAAACATTATGTACATTTTTAGGCTCTAAAATTTTCATATGTTACTTCGTTTGGCTCCAAATTTGAATCAATCAATTTTAAAAATTTTCGACAATGATGAGATCCTCTCAAGGCAAAAAACAACAACCTCAATCTGAAAAAAGTTCAGATTCCTGTAAGAGTTTTTATAAAAAAAAATTCGGGCATAATATGAATAAATATTTATATTATACAATAGCAGTAGTTTGTTCCACGTCCCATTTGCTATAGACAAACACGAGTTTTTGGAGGATTACTGTTTCTGCTGCAGACAAACATGAGTTTTTGGAGGATTATTGTTTCTGCTAGTGCTTTTACCTAAGAGCACTAGCTGGCACTGTGCTGTAAGAAAGAGACTAAGAGCACTAGCTGGCACTGTGCTCTGTTGACAAATCTGCTTTAAAATCATAATGATGGAGACGAAGGGATGCCTGTAGAAACGAAGATGAAGAGTTTCACTGCTTAAATAAATTGGAACTTTAAAAGTTGAAACATTGAAACTCTAAAAGTATTAATTATTTTATTCTCTTATCAATCATTTAAGATGATGATTATGGTGTTATTACCATTTATAATTTTACGAGAGTTACGAGGTAATTTTATGAGAGTATTAATAAGGGAATATTTATAATTTCATTAGCTTTCTTAATAAGCGTGTATTTTTCTAAAACGACTTTTATTATGAATCAGAGGGAGTAAACATCTTGGAATTTAGATTACATATCAAGATTGATGAAATAACAAAAGGAAAAGAAGAAAAACTCTATTTAGGTCTTGATCTAGAAAGTTGGAATTCTTGGATGTTCTTCTTAATCTCCCATGTTTGATCCACTTTAGTGTGTTGTGTAACATCCCAAGATCACCCACTTATAGATATTGTCCGCTTTGGGCCTTGGCCCAGCCAAGCCCTCAAGGTTTTGCTTTTCCCGAGGCCTTCCCAAGAGGTCACCCATTCTAGAACTACTCTCGTCCAAGCACATTTAACCTCGGATTTCCGATGGGATCCGGTGTATTAAGCCATGGAAAACGTGTCTATAAAGGAGAGGTATTCGTACCCTTATAAGGCGTACTTTGTTCTCCTCTCCAAATGATGTGGGATCTCACACTCTCCACCCCCTTAGGGCCCTGCCTTCTTTGGGGTCCAGCCTAGCTGGCACAACGGTTCGGGTACCTGCTCTGATACCACCTGTAACATCCCAGATCACCCACTTACAGATATTGTCTGCTTTGGGCGTTGGCCCAGCCAAGCCCTTACGGTTTTGCTTTTCCTGAGACCTTTCCAGGAGGTCACCCATCCTAGAACTACTCTCGCCTAAGCACATTTAACCTCTGAGTTCCGACGGGATCCGATGCATTAGGCCATGGAAAATGCTTCTGTAAAGGAGAGGTATTCGTACCCTTATAAGGCGTACTTTATTCTCCTCTCCAACCGACGTGGGATCTCACTTGTTGGTTGCTGCATTTTTGGTGAGTTTTTATGTTCTTAAATAGTGTATTAGGGTCTACTTTGTTCAGTTCCAAAAATGCCCCCAAACCCTAAAACAAATGGAAAAACTCACGCATTTTGGAAAATTTCTCTCTATCATGATTAGGACATGGGAGTCACGATTGTGACCTTAGAAAATCCTTCCCATGTCACGATCATGGCCCTACCCATGTAGCTCCTTGTTCTTCAATTTTCTGATTTCCAACACTAATAAATACATCAAACATCTCAACAAACATTAAATTAAGATTGAAATCATGATCTAAACCATATTGACACTCATACTAACACAATTCTAAGCCTATACATACGATAATCATCTAATAAACACCTAAAAACACATTAAAACATATATCAAAACATAGTACAAACTATACCTATAAACATCCGCACACTTAAACTTTTGCTTATCCTCGAACAAAAACAAAAAACACATACTCAAACAAACCAAGCATAAACACATAAGAAGACACCCATGCAACATGCAATAATAAGACAATGACATCAAACTTTATGGAATCAATTTAACCGCAAATATCAATTATTTAAAATAATGCCAACATACTGACATATGCATTTCTTGGTTAAGCACTTTGAATTGAATATACATATTAATCAAAATATTGACATCCTACCCATTCACCTTTAGCACTTGCACACATACATTTATAATTAGTAATCAATAAAAAAATGCAACTATTACTAATTATCCCTTCATGAAAATTTTTGCTATTTTCAAATATTAGTAGGTTTTATTTACTGAAATGCCATTTTTTATTTTCTTTAACGTTAACCTACTCTTTTGACGTGAAGGTAAACACCTTATCATAAATGTCCCTCGGTTATTCAACTAGTCCATTTTAAAAAAATAGCTTATTGGACATTTTGTCATGAATGCCCCTAGTTACTCGGCTATATCACATTATCAACTAACTAACAACTCTATTCTTAACTTAATATTTGTTTCAAAAGGCTCACCATAATAGTTATTTATTTAACACACATTTTTATCACATTCTTAGCCTACCTCATTTTTTTAGTCAGTCATCCTCATGAAAGGTTACTAATGATGCTAACTCATTTAATTGACTTATAATTATAAATGTATACAAAAAATTTCCTAAAGTTAAACAAATGAATATCATATCCTAATTAACATGCATATTCAACCAAAAGTACTTAAAATAAAATTCACAAGTAAATATGCCTTTACAAATTAAATGAACATGTTCAAAGCTAAACTAATTCCATTAAATTATTGTTATTGACACATTCACACAATTCACACATATGCCACAAATGTTCACACACTGTCAACCTAATCAAAAATTAAGGTAACATTATATGCAAAATTCACAAACATGACATGCCAATGCACAATCCTCCACACACTTAAACAACACATTGTCCTTAATGTGATAAAGCAAACAACACGTAAATGAAAATGAAAATGATAAGAAATAACAAAAAGAAAAGGTTAAACATCTTGAGCAATGAAGTACTTGTAAATCTTTTTGATATCGTGTTGCTATCATTGCTATTTTTGCGCCATCTCCTTCATAAGTTTGTTGTTATGGGAAACCAAATTGAAAACCTTCTCCCAACCTTCCTCTTTATCATCTTCTGTTTCTTCACTTGTTGAGACCTTAGTTTGCTGTTGTGGTGGTGTAGAACTTGAATTAGCTTGTCCAATCTAGTTTTTAACATGAGTTTTGGAACTGATATCTTAGAGTTCCATGTGATTGACCGCCAAGATTTTTGCTCGCCATAAGTGAGTATGATTTAAAAACTCAAGAAAAACAATGGTTAGTCATTCAACATCAACACCATAGTAAATAGCAAGTGTAGTAACAATATATCTCATGCCAAGACAACTACATTTCTTTTTAAGAGTAGTAACTATAAATTGAAAAATATAAGTGATTTTCTAAACTTTTACATTATTATTCGTGCACCACAAAATGAATAATTCTTTAACAAAACATTTGTTACTTTTTGATTTATCAAAAGTAGTTTGGCATATAAACTTATGCAGTAGCAAATTCCCAGGAGTAAGAATGACATTAGTATAAGCATTCGAGCATCAAAGTTATCCATCCCCGTTAAATGTTTCCAATAACTCTTGACATAAAAATCATCATGTTTTTCAATTATGTTTGATTATGGAAATCCACCAATTTTAGACATAACATTATAATTCCAAGTATATGGTTGACCCCTTAATTGAAACCAAAATTCAGTTAGATCTCACGAAACAAATTGTAAGGTAGTATAAAATTCAAGGGTATATTCCTTATACACAATATAATCAAAATTAATAAATTTATCCTATTTAATTTTATGACTCAAATTCTTAACCTTTTCTTTCAACCTTATATTGTTTAAAATATCAGTATCAAAATATCTAGGGGCACTAACAATCCTAGAGTGAAAAGTTTCGAATCAAATACCTTCGTCTTCTGAATAAATCGAAAAAGGATCTTTAAAGTCCGTAGCCTTATCAAGTACTCCTCTCCTCGCCATTTGTACTTTTCCCTTCAATTATGAGAGTTTAAAACTTTTTTTGATTCTTGGTTCCATGAATGAGTGTATACCTACAAAATAAACCAAGAACACAACAAAATACACCAAAACACAAAAAGACTTAAATAGAGAAAAGAACCATAAGATCTTGTAAAAACCACTCCAAAAATGTAAGATTTGTATGGAAATTATGAAATATGTATAGGAGAAACGAAAATCTAGTTGAAAGATGCTAGAACAAGGTAGAACCCTAAGGAAAGTGAAGAGAGAAGTGAGAGAGATTTATAATGGTGACTAAGGTTTTAGAAAGATAAAGTGTGTGAAATAGTGTTAGGGTTGAAGAAGGAGAGGTAAATTGGGATTTGGGAGGTGAAATTCAGGTTGTTCCTTAGTCTGGCAGCATGTCATGATCATGAACCAAACCACAGCCATGCATGATCGAGACTTGAATTGGGATAATGGTGATACATTTCAGCATGTTATGATCATGTTACGATCGTGACATGGAAGTCATGATTGTAACATTCTGAAATGTGTCACCCTTGTCCTATTTCATCATTTTTCTTTATGTAACCTTAGAACTTGCTTCCTTAACTCATAATAACTTTGAAAACAAGAAATTTAGCCATCCAAACCACTCAAAAAACATTAAAAATAAAACCATAATACTAAAATTCAATACCAACCTAACTACCGAAATCTGCTAAGTTATGGTTGTCTGTTTAACCATTCATCATTCAAAACATTTTTAATCATTGGAAAGGAATGAAATTACTTCCCTTTCTTATCGAAATACTCCTCTAAGATACAATTTACATCTACTTCTGTTCACTTTAAAGGCTTCTCTATTTTGATTTTCTAATTTTAAAGCTTCATGTGTGAATACATAGGTTACTTTGAAAGGCCTACTCCACCTTGATTTGAGCTTTCCTGGAATAACTTCAATCTCGAGTTCTCTAATAAAACTGCATCTCCCACTTTGAGCTCTTTCTTCTTAATATGAGAATCATGCCACTTTTTCACGTTTTTCTTGTATAATTTGACATTCTCATATGTATTTAGGTGATCGAGTTTGTTCAATTATAGGAGTCTTTGCTCACCCACTTGCTTCGAATCAACGTTTATAGCTTTTGTCACGCAGTATGCTCTATGCTCAAGTTTGATAGATAGATGACACACTTTACCATACACAAGCCTAAAAGGAGTCATCTTGATTGGAGTTTTGAAGGTGATTTGATAAGCCTACAAGGCATCATCCAACTTTAATGCTTAGTCCTTCGTTGAACTATTTACCATCTTCTATAATATTCATTTTAACTCATGGTTTATGATTTCCATTTGTCTGCTTATTTGTGGGGGGTATGAAATGGCTACACGATAGTGAACTCCATATTTTTTTAAAAGAGCATCAAAAGATTTATTGCAAAAATGCATTCCTCCATCACTAATTATCACTCGTGGCACTCCAAATCTATTTAATAGTATTTTAATAACTTTCTGCACTACTTTGCTATCATTTGTTGGATTTGTCATGGCTTCAACCCATATTGACATATAGTCCCCTTCATTGGGCCTTTAGTTGTTGTGGCTTCAACTCATCTTGACACACAGTCCAGTCCTACTAAAATATACATGTTTCCCATGCTCCATAACACAAATTTATATGTTTTTATTATCTTGTGTATGAAGACCCTTGAATTATCTAGGCACACTACCTGTTGATTTGATAGGGGCTTACTTTCCTAGTGCGCCTTTAAATAAGTTAAAAACTTCTTGTTTGATTTATTAGTGATCAGATATTTTGGAGCCATCTTTCTTAGTGATTAAGCTAATTATGTCTTTCTTACTGATTAAGCTAATTATGTTCTGATTCCTCCTAGCTATTACAATATTGTGAAAGAATTTTGTATTTATTTCCCCTTCTTTTATCCACAAGACCCTTAATCTTTGTCTTAGGATGGATACATGATTATATGTTTCTTTAATATAGTATCTGACTCCTTTTTCTCTACCTCCTTTAAGGTTATATCCTTAGGATCTTGGTATAAAGGTTATTAGATGCTTAGCATTTAATTTTGGAACTTGTTATATTATGAGTTACGTCAGTTAAATAATTTGTGGTTTCGATTAGGTGGAAATCGTACAATGTGGATTATGGGGTTATGGAGGACTATGTGGTTTTCCAAAATAAAAAATTGTTAAAAAACACACAAATTTTCACCTTAACAAATATTGGAAAAACTTTAACGAGGTTGGATGATTTAATCCAAAAAATGCACCTAATAATGTTATTTAGAATTTTGAACACTTGTTATTATATAAATTCATGTGCCAAACTATTTTCCTAAGACTCAAAGTAACATGTGTTCTAAAAAAGATTTATGTGTCTTTTGGTGCATAGATCATAAGATTCAGGTTTGTACATCCACCTATGTTTTTCAAACAATAGTTACTTTGCTTAATATGAAAAGTAGCTATGTAGCCATGGGTTTTCTTGTCACTACTTTGGCTAAATTGTAAGGTGTTATTGTTGATGACCTAACCTATGTTTTTCCCGAGTATTTAAATCATATGCATTTGAGATGAGATGAGATCTTAGAGATCATGCTATCAAACTCAAGATATCAGTCAAAAGTTAAAAATAGGACAGGTCGAGCGAGTTTGAGTTCCACACAACAAATCCAACAAGTCTTATCAAGTAAGAAATGTGAGGAGGAAGAAGAGGAAGGTTCGGAGAAAGTGCTTAACAAAATGGAAGAAAATAATATACGCTTAGACGGTCGTTTGGACACTATGGAGACATAACTGAAGGAGGTCATGCGCCATCAACATCAACAGTGGTATCAAAGGAAGAAATTGCTTAAATATTTTCTTGTCCCAGGTGCCCAAGTTCCATCTCCAATACCATCACCACCCAAATCACCATAAGTTTTCTTGCTCTTACTTTTTATTTACTGTATTTATCTTTATTTGTCTTGTTTGTTTACCATATTGAGGACAACGTGTTGTTCAAATGTGAACATTTTGGTACATGATGTGAGCATGGTGTGAATGTGCCAATGGCATGAATTGAATGGAATTGGCTTACCTTTGAACATGGTCATTTAAATTGTAAAAGCATATTAAGTTGTGAATTTTTTGTTTTAAGTGTCTTTAGGATAAGTATGCATGCTAATTAGGATATAACACCTATTATTTCACTTTATGACATTTGTTTGGATACATTTATAATTGCATTCATTTAAATTGGTAGATATAATGAGTACCTTTTAATGAGAGTGATTGACTAAGAAGAAATGAGGTAGGCTAAAAAATTAAATAAAAATTCCTATTCTGCTAGCCCTTTTTTAAGAAAATTAGGTTAAGAAAAAAGTTGGTAGCCAATTGAGAGTTGTGATATAGCTGAGTAACTAGGAAAATTCATCACAAAATGTTTATCTTTGTGTTAAAAGGCTACACTGACATTTCACCAAGCTAAATAAATCCATACTAGGGATTCTTTTTGATATATTTTGTTAAACTTTATTCTTGTTAAATTCAATAGATATATCAATGCTTTGTGATGTTTGTTATGCTTACACTTGGTAACAAATTGAGAGATTAAATCAAGTCAGATGTGTTAAGGTTCGCAACAAGAGTTGGTAACTTACTGGACCTATAAATATCAAATTAATAAATAATTAAAGAGATATTTTAATTATCAATTAATTATACTTAGGATTGCTTCAAATGCAATTGAATAGTTACGAGTAGTTTATTGAATCAATAGGTTGCAATTATATTATTATCAATTTCAATTGGGATTACTTGATTAAATTGAGCGAGAGAGAGTAATCAAAATCTTAGGATATTTAGGATTAATCATAAATTGAATCAACAAGAAAAAAGGGAAGGCAAAACAAGGATATAATAATTTCTAAGGTTCCATCATTGATTTGCATTATTCTTATTACTAGTTCAATTATCTAGTTATTCAATTGTTTAGTTTTATTAGTTGTTTTAATTTTAATTATTTATTTTAATTCAATTCACAATCTTTATTACCTTAGACAAATTGCATTCAAGTTGTTAGATGACTCATTAATCCTTGTAGGAACAATACCTTTTATACTACGAGATACGGCCTGTCTACTTGCAGTATGAAAATTTTAATATAAAACTGACATCACCACACTCGTAGTAGATTTCAACATTATGATTTCAAATCTTCCATTTGTTAGAGCATAATTGACATGTCCTTATCACGGTGTAAGCTTAAATCCTTCAAGCTTCTCATCAACTTATTGGGAAATTTGTAAAAACATAAATATTACTATATGTCCTTTATTAAAGATGGCAATGGGTCGGGTGACTTTAGGTTTTTTAAATTTAAAAGAAAAACAACATCATTTTTTATAAAATGGCGTCGTTTTGTATCTTTCTGTTAGGCCACGGGACAGGACAGGCTAGCAGGGATAGCTTTGGCCTAAGCCCAGCCCGTGGCTCGATTGGGCTAAGCAATCTCATCCTATGGCCCAGTCAACTCAAGGTAAGTCGAGTAGGGCTGAGCCAGGTCTAGGGATGGCAATGGTTTAACCCATTGGCCTAAATTCAAGTGTTTCAATAGGTTGACCCATAGACTAAATCAGGCCTAGACCAATTTGAGACCTAACTTTTCTACTTAGAAGAGCTAGGCCTCGGGTAGGCCTAGGCCTAAGCAATTCAAGCTCAGACTCAATTAAAAGAAAAGATGTTTTACACTTTAAATTTTAAAAAAATATTTTAAAAAACTTACGAGATCGACCCATGGGCCAGCCTATTGTCATCTCTAGCTCGACCGGGTCAGGTGAGCTAGGCCACATTTGTCATCCCTATCCTTTATCTTTAGAAACTCCTTTTAGGACTAGCATGCCCAGTTCATCAACACCCATATATATTTATTATCATGTCTTTTCGACACCCCACTATAATGAAATTCAGAATTGACCAAAATCTACAAAATATTGGGCATTTTTAACAATGATATGTAACATAATACATAAGAAGATGATTATAAATGGAAATATGTACAATAGAAATTCTAAATAAGATGAACTAAGAAAAAGTGTGACTGAGTAAAGTATATGTTATAGTGTTAATTACAAAAAACACAATTGAGTAAAGTAAATTTAATTCACTACAATAATATAGGGTTAATTACAAAAACACGATAAGGAAGCAAAAATAGAAAATGACAAAGAGTCAAGAATTGAAATGATTATTTCCTTCAAAGAGGATTCTTTCGTAGTGCAAAATGTTTATATTGAATTAGAGTTACAAATAAATATTTAGAAAATGATACATATTCCAAGAGAAAAAAGAGAAAAAAAACTAGAGAAGCTCAATTTGGGACAATTATAGTGTTCAAATGTATATACTTGACATTAACTACCTTCTGACATGTATATACTTAACATATGTTTTTCATTGCTATAAGGTGACATGTTATCTTCAGGAAATCAAGTGAACATCAATGCATGGTTGACATCTTAATTCCAAATATATTTAGTTTTGAAGAGAAATTGAGAATTAAATTTAACCTAAAGAAAAATTGAGAATTAAATTCAGCAAAAGATACAAAGTTACAATTACTGTTAAGGAAAAGACAAACAATTTGCCTTCTGTTGTGAAACACTTTGTTGCAGCTACTAGTATAAACAAAAACATAAACACAACGAAGAAAGGTCAAAGTTTAAGGGTTAAGCCAAATAACCTAAGCACATACAGATAGATAAATCAATAACTATCTAAAATCATTATGTTCCAAACATAATTCATAAGTCAAATACATATGAAGCACTTCCTGGTTTTCCTGTAATGAACTAAGAAACACAAAAACAAAAAGGAATTTGGGTACAAAAACTTAGAAAACATGACAAAAGGATAATCAAGACACTCCTCTATCAAGACACGCCTCTTTTTGTCAGTGCTCTATCCTCCAAAATTGTAATTTTTGTAATGCGATAAAGAAGAATGGTGCGATAGATTTTGTAATGCGAAGAGGAGTGAAGAATGGTGGGTGGCAGAAAAGATTGGTGCTACAACGAAGAAAAGTGTAACACAATTTACGAGGAGGAGAAGCAAAAAAGGGTAAGATTAGTGCGACAACGAAAAAAGGTATGTGATAGGAAAGAAAAGGTTCGATAGAGAATGGTGTGCAGGCAAGAATCTAAATCCCAAATTAATTTAGGGTTTAAACCTTTTTATTTTAAATTTCTTTAATTTCACTTAATTAATTTAATTAAGTTTAACCTATACAATTTAATATAGTTGTAATCATTTAGATTTATGGCTTATGTGGCTTCCCACGTAAGAAACATTAATGAGCTAGATTTTGAAAAAAAATTAAAAGTTTGAGTATTTAATTGTCACTTTTTAAAGTTTAAGTTGTAATTGCAAATTTTAGTAAATTTTTGGGGATTTTTTGTAGTTAACCCTAGAAATTACTATATTTTAATACTACTTATAACTTGTTCTCTGAGGATGGTTTAATCGATAGAATTTAAATATAATGTGAAATATATGAAAATAGTTTAAGTAAAATTAATAAATGATTTGACGCTTTAAAGTAATTAGAGATAATATTATATCATTCTTGATTAGTAGTAATTTAAAAAAAATTGGTCAGAATAAATTGAGATTTGGAAATTTTTATGTTCAAATATCAATTGTAAATAAGTTACCAATTAACAATAATGAATATGATTAAATTTAAATAAAGTAGATACTAATTTTATATTCTATATCTAATGGATAACAAAAAGATTAAATTATGTACAATATAACCATGTATAAACATGTTAAGTCAAACTACTTTTATATTCTTATTATTTAGATGGTTATGATATATTGCTAGATGACAAGTCTGATCTATTATTACAAATTATTTAATTAGAAAATTAAAGAAAATTTTAAAAGGAGCTTCACTTATTCTAATTTTAATTATGAATTATAATTATAATATATAGTCATTACCAATATATTAAGAACTTACGCGGTTCAATAAAAAGCATTAAAAAGAGAGATTTTAATTAATAAATTGGACTTAATTATGAAGTTTAAGAAACTTTAAAGATCAAATATGAAGCATTTAAT
>JANIHZ010123432.1:0-13131 GCA_027478365.1 Erythroxylum rufum | reverse complement strand
CGTTTTGATTAATTATATTAAAATATATTATTTTACACTATAAGTTTAAAATTTTGAAAAATAAAATAATATTATTTTAATTCATTTTGTGGTGGTCACGAGGGAGGCCAGGCCATTATCAAGCGTTCGTGAATAACATATCGATTATATGTTATTAATATAGTAACTATACTCTTACACTCAAACTAATTATATCTAACTAAAGTTAATAATTTAAAACAATTACAATAAACTATAATAATTTAAGATAATTATATTAAAATTTTAGTTTAGACTGAATTTAAAAGTTGAGTTGGGTTATCATTTATCATGTGAATAATATTTGATTGATTTATGTATAATATTCTTTATTTTAACATAAAAGATATCTTAAAATTAAAAGATTTTTGAAAATTTTAAAATTAGAAAATTTTTAAAAGTTATTTAAATTATAGTGGAGTTCCTTTCTTTTACCCTTTATTGAATTATCAATTTGTCAAATAGTTTATTCAAAACAATTAATTTATATATTACTAAAAAAAAACTCCTTAAACCTCATTTCACTTTAAACAAATATTGCATTTTCCATGTTTTCAAAGAAAAACCTCTTTAAATCTCATTTTTCTTGAAGACAATAGCCACTACCAATTTTTTTTTTCTCTTTTAAACATGTTTAAACACAACTCAACTAAAAACTATTTAGAACCTAAAAAGTTCTTATACCTCATGCTTTTGCAACTATTTTTTGGTCATTAGCCCATAAGAGGAAGTCTTCATGTGAAGTAGATAAGTTGAAGCTCTTTTAATCCCTTTCATTTTGTTTCTAAATGGACCGTTTATATGTAGCCCTTGGGATTAGTATGTAGTTTATTACTGTACCATTGGGAAACGCGAGTGCGGTTTTTAATTATACTACCATTAATTACCCAAATAAAGTGAATAATACCACATTCTTTGTCTAATCGATACCTTATTTCATGCGTGAGAATGAACAAGTACGAGATTTCACTATTAAATAAGATTATATGATGAACGTTGCGTAACTATAAAGGGATTAAAACTTTCACAAAAGTCCGACTCTAGCAATTTCTACCAAGACCAGAATGGTACAAATTTTCACTCCTCACAAAACGCTTCTCTGACTCTAACCCAAACCTCATTTCCAATTTTACAGAAAACGGTAGTGGAGCTGAATTTGTACCACACTAGGATGTCAGAAGACGTCGTGCCAGATTTGGGGTTACGAGTCGACAATATAAAAATATAATAAGGTAACATGTAATGTAAGCGAGGCTTTGAGTTTGCGTACCAGGTGGATAAAGTGAGTGACGATCCACATAAGCAACTTTTGTCATCGCCGACTTTGGAGCTTTCAAACGTAGCATCAACCCACTGACACGTTTGACAGCTGTTTATTGGGAGTTTATTGGATCCGTGACGTGACGTTGATTTGCTATACTGCAACTTATAATCACGCCAAACACTTCAGAGCTTATAAAAGAGCATCCGATTATTACTCACCGCTTGATGTATTTTTTGAATCCAAATCTTTTGTCTAATATTATTTTATTTTATTTTATAAAATTTTAATCATTTATTTTACGAAATTTACGTAAGATTTATACAAAATTTACATAAATAAATGACTAAAATTTATTGGACACAATAAAATATTATAATATTAGATAAAAGATCTTAACTTATATTTCTAGAGCCTACCCTAATGTGCTTGTGTTAGTGGTTACGAATATTTAAATTCGGCTTTTTTGGCAGTTAATTTTGTGAATGTAATAGTATTATTTCTATTTTCCATTTTGTCACAGATTTAAATTCAGCGCAGTTAGTTTTGTTAATGTAATAGTATTATTTCTATTTTTCATTTTGTCAAATCATAAAAGAAGAAATTTGCTCAGATTTGACTTTAATGGAAAAGATAATGCCCCGAGAAGTCATATGTAAATACAGCCAATACTTCTCTTTCCTTGCAAATTTGAGCCTTATCATCTTACAAAAAGTTTACTCTTTGGTCCCCATTAAAACATCCATTTTCACAAGAACACCCCTATCGATCGCACCACTTATCTTATTACTAGCAACATCCTCTATTTGATTTGATAAGCCCTTGTAATTTTATATAAAGAAATAAATATGGACATAGATACCCTACTTCTCTCGGCTACTGCACTCTCTCTCCACTCGTTTCTGTATTTAGTTTGAATACGATCACAATCCTGAATCCCTCACAAGCATTCTCGCACTTCTCTTTCTCATTTATTTATCGCACTTATAAAGGAAAAATCCAAACAAGGAAGCATAATCTCTGTGGATCCTTTTTCTCGATTCTCAGTTTCTTGAAGCTTCTTAAATAGTGAAGTGGTTGTGGAGAGTGAGAGTGAGAGCGAGATATAAAGAGACAGAGAGAGTGAAGAGAGAGGATTTGCTGTATGTCAGTGGATAGTATAGAGACATACTTTGGTGGAATTGGCGAGCTCGCAAACCCCCTGCAATGGCCTCAGCTTCGCAAAAGACGACGTCTCGATCTTCTTCTTCCCCGCCGCCGCCGTCTTGTTGTCCCGGCGCCGCCCCTCCACACAGTGCTGCTCCCGCGGAGAATGTCGTGCATGATTGGATCGTCACTCCCTCTGCCGATCAGCTCAGGAAGAGCGCCGTCCCCGTCCAGTCCGTGATTCGGACTGTCGATTCTCTTCCTGAGGCTTCCTCTAATAACGCTACCAAAGGCATACTACGACACACTCTCTCTCTTTCGGATTTTCTTTTTGTCATTGTTTCTCTCTCTTGATCTTTTTGTTTTATTTCTTCTTATCTTTTTCTTTTCCTGGTATGGAGATATCGTCTTTTGATGTCCCTTTTTTGGTGCATGACTCATTCGCTAGTCGAGACTTAGATTTCATGATCTATTTATCTCACTTTAGGTACATTTACGAGAACTGTTCTTAACAAAAGTCAATACATGTGTTGGTTGTTTAACAGTCGAAACTTTTCAAAATGTTATGTTTCTCTCAATGCTAAAGTGTCTCTTGTTGTTTTCGTACATGAAGCGTGCATGATTCATTACTGATTCCTCTTTAAGGGCCATTTTATTAAACTCTTCTCTGAAACTCAAAGTCTATTTGAATGTTTACAAACATGAAACAGGAGTTGGTTTTAAAATTAATGGATCTGTACGATAAACAGCAATGGTTGCGTCAAGCTGATTTATTGACTATTGAAAATTGGTCCTGCCAAAACTCTTTTACTCATTTGACGTCCTTTATCTACTAATGACGGAGGAAAAATTAGTTTGTTAATTAGCATTTGTGTTAATCCGGGAAATTATCTTTGGAATTAAAATGCTAAGCAGTTCACCATAATTAGTATGGAGGGAAGGCATGTTTTTGGTTGTTAGCTCGAGTTACGTGACTGACCCTCATTTCTTACTTCTTCAGTAGGCGTCCCAGTTATGTTGAGGGCTCAGACCAGTCACCCTTTGGACCCTTTGTCTGCCGCTGAAATCTCTGTAGCAGTGGCAACTGTCAGGGCTGCTGGAGCCACTCCAGAGGTTGGCAATGGCTTTTGTCTCGCTGTTTCGCTCTCTCTCTTAAGTAATGGTTCCTTTTTCACTTTTGATGTTGATTTGTTCATCATTTTTCCTGAGTTCAGGTCAGAGATAGCATGCGATTCGTTGAAGTGGTTCTATTTGAACCAGATAAACACATTGTTGCATTAGCAGATGCATATTTTTTTCCTCCCTTCCAACCGTCGCTGCTTCCTAAAACAAAAGGTGGGCCTATAATTCCTACCAAACTGCCTCCCAGGAGGGCTAGACTTGTTGTTTATAACAAAAGGTCAAATGTGACTAGCATATGGATTGTGGAGCTATCTGAAGTACACGCTGTTACTCGAGGTGGGCATCATAGGGGGAAAGTAATTTCATCAAAAGTTGTTCCAGATGTTCAGCCTCCGATGGTTCGTTCTATTGCCTTGCGATCCATTTTTATTTGCGTTCACCCTTCAAGTAGATTTAAGCTTTAGTAATGGGAACATTTGTTAATGTTGATCAGGATTGACAGAGATTAAATATTTAGATAAATGTGATGGGGAAATTTTCTGTCATTTCAGGGTATTCCAAACAGGTCATAATTTTAAGGAGAGATAGTTCCTGAAAATAATCATGACAAGTTTTTTTCGTACATCGAAAAGCATAATATTTTCACAAGTTCCCATCAATAAACAAATATACCTACGAAGATTGATAATCCTGGTAGATATAGAGGCATTCCTACATGAAGAAAGCTATGGTGTGTTGAGACCCTGAGCCATGTCCCCTGAAAGATTAATTGGCATTTAAAGTTGTGTTACATTACTTACATTCATATTTGTTTTCAGGAACTATCTCTCCCATATTATTAGCTGTATCATTATTTGGGCCAATCGTTAACGTTATGCATCAGTATATTAAGAGGGTAATATTGTTTCTTGACTGGATGTGCTAGGAATTTATGTCACCATCTTTTCTCATATTCATACTTTGGAAATCCAGGATGCTGTTGAGTATGCTGAATGTGAAGCTGTTGTTAAGGACTTCCCACCTTTTAGAGAGGCCATGAAGAAAAGGGGTATTGAAGATATGGACCTTGTGATGGTTGATCCCTGGTAAATTACAGTGACTCCAGTTGTCTAACTAATCTTATCTGAAATTTATTTATTATGAGAGCCATGACTAGTCTAACTTCTTAACATATTCCAGGTGCGTTGGTTATCATAGTGATTGTGATGCTCCGAGCAGAAGACTTGCTAAACCACTTATATTCTGCAGAACTGAAAGTGACTGTCCGATGGAAAATGGATATGCCCGCCCAGTTGAGGGCATCTATGTTCTTGTAGATATTCAGAACATGAAGGTGATAGAGTTTGAAGATCGTAAACTTATTCCTCTGCCTCCAGCTGATCCATTAAGGAACTATACAGCAGCTAAAACAAGAGGTGGTGTTGATCGAAGTGATGTGAAACCTTTACAAATTATTCAACCTGAAGGTCCAAGCTTTCGTGTCAATGGACACTTTGTTGAATGGCAGAAGGTACATGGCTTGTTAAGTTGATCTATTAACTTATGCTTTTGTAAGATAACTTATATATAATAACAGTGTCACATTGTTGCTGATGTGCAGTGGAACTTTCGTGTTGGATTCACTCCTAGAGAGGGTTTAGTTATACATTCTATTGCATATGTGGATGGAAATAGGGGTCGGAGACCTGTAGCTCACAGGATAAGCTTTGTAGAGATGGTTGTGCCTTATGGAGATCCAAATGATCCACATTACCGGAAGAATGCTTTTGATGCAGGGGAAGATGGCCTTGGTAAAAATGCTCATTCCCTTAAGAAGGTCGGGTGACTAATTATCTCAGAGTGTTTATGCCTTGATCTTTTTTTTTCCATTAAAAACTTTTTCTTTTTCATAAGTATCACCATTTTCTGATATCTGATAATGCGAACCATCTTCATAGGGATGTGACTGCTTGGGCTATATAAAATATTTTGATGCCCACTTTACTAACTTCAGTGGAGGTGTTGAAACAATTGAAAACTGCGTCTGTTTGCATGAGGAGGATCATGGCCTTTTATGGAAGCATCAAGACTGGAGAACAGGTTTGGCAGAAGTACGAAGATCTAGACGGCTCTCTGTATCCTTCATATGCACGGTGGCAAATTATGAATACGGATTCTTCTGGCATTTCTATCAGGCAAGCAGGGACTTTTCCTAGATTTTTGTTATGTGCTTAAATCGCCTTTTGTTAGTTGATGGAGCTTGTGCTGTCGAAAGGTTCAGAATATGTTATAGCAAACATTCAATAATATTGTAACAGTGACATTTAATAATTGCTTCCTGGAGCAATATATATGACGGATGGTAAACAATTTTAGGTTAGACTCATTTCAGTTCTGTTCCACCTTGTATGCATCTCTGTACTTGTTAGCTGTCATGCTTATAATGCTTGTTTGGTTTTATCTTCACTAATATCAGCTGCCAAAAAGACGAAATCTACTTCAGCTTTCTGATATTTTAAAGGATCTAGTATAATTGGTTCAAGACATGTTTTTAATTGTAGCTTTTTCGTGTATCTAATCTTGGAATCTAATTTGTTTTCTTGTTGCATTCATGAGCAATATATTATAAAAATCTAGCACTAAAGCTGTAGGTTTGCTCATTCTTATTCACTTTTAACATGTTACTTGAATGGGCTCTATTGTTACAGGATGGGAAAATAGAAGCTGAAGTTAAGCTTACAGGTATCTTGAGTTTAGGAGCCTTGCAGCCTGGAGAGACCCGAAAATATGGTACAACTATTGCCCCGGGTCTATATGCCCCAGTCCATCAGCACTTTTTTGTTGCCCGTATGGACATGGCTGTTGACTGCAAGCCTGGTGAAAGTTTTAATCAGGTGAACTTTGAGGCTTTTGATAGTGTTGGTTCTACTATTTTCTGAACATATACTTCTAATCAAAATGATTTTAGTAAAATCTCCACTTTCCTGACCTTTTCTTTTATTTAGCCTGACATTCAATTCTTGTGAACCAGATCTAAATTTGTTTTCTTTCTTGGAGAAAATATCTGTAGTTAGTCAAATCTTTACACACTAATGGCCAGCAAAAAGGGAAAATATGTGTTTGCGGAGTATATAACGAACTCTTCGATGATGTGATTTTGTTGACGAATTTATTGATACTATTCTCAATCTTTTACACTATCATATTCCTTATATGTTACTTGAACAAGACTCTCAAAAATGAATATTAGAGTCTCGATCCACTTTCTTAATCCTTGCTCTTCCTAGTCATGTGTTTAGAAATTACATTATCGATTTGAATGATAGAAGTGCAACTTCTACAGGAGGTCATGTACTATGTTATGACCAGTTTAAGTCATGACGAAGGTATGCACATAAGAGTACTAAACGTTTTGTGATTACCCTAGCAGCAGATTCCACTCATGAACTATAAGTGCATTTTTATATGAAAAGATACTGGTATGTTCTGATTTCATGACGTCTTAGTTACTAGGAGTGAATGTTTCGTTAGCCGTGTGATTGTTTTCAGGAGTTCTAGATTTTATGTGAATCTAATTGTCATACTATATAGAAGGTACTCATTTTAGTATGCGGATATTTATGTCATGTCCTTGATATCATGATGTCCTCACATTTATTCCTTTAATAATATAAAAGCTTTTTATTTCATGCTTTTAGGTCGTTGAGGTTGATGTTAAAGTTGAGAAACCTGGGGAGGCCAATGTTCACAACAATGCGTTTTATGCTGAAGAGAAGCTGCTCAAATCAGAATTGCAAGCGATGCGGGACTGTAATCCTCAAACAGCTCGCCACTGGACTGTAAGATATTGGTTGCAGTCTGCTCCCTCTGTTTTCTTGTCGAGGATTGGCATAGCATCTAATTTTGACTTCTCTGAGATGCATTCTACTGAATGAGTTTATAATTCCCAATAATTTGCATTATCTGATCTTGTTTAGAACCATTTTATGCTTGGTACTGATTTGGTTCCCCATTCATGAACCTTCTTTGATTGATAGCTTGACAAATAAATATGCGGCACCTCTCGAGCTTTGCATCGATTTTATATTTTGTTCAACTGATTATGCTGGTGTAGTTTTAATTAAAGGGTAACATGTCCTTGGACCTCCTGAAATGGAGTCAATTTACCGTCAAGATTTCAGTTTTTTTTGCCCTATGATGCCAATTAATGTTAAGGGTTGTGTTGATTGGATAGAACCTGTGACATTCCGATTGTAATGTATACAGAATTAAGGCCTGATATGCTGAACGTATGCAGCAACTTATGTTTAATTTTCAGGTGAGGAACACTAGAGCTGTCAATAGGACAGGACAATTAACAGGATACAAGCTGATGCCGGGTTCAAATTGCTTGCCATTGGCTGGTCGAGAGGCCAAGTTTTTGAGAAGGGCTGCCTTCCTGAAGCACAATCTATGGGTTACGGCATATGCACCTGATGAAATGTTTCCAGGCGGAGAGTTCCCCAATCAAAATCCACGTGTTGGTGAAGGACTAGCGTCATGGGTTAAGCAGGACCGATCTTTGGAAGAAAATGATATAGTTCTCTGGTAAGTAACTATTGCCATGTGCACAGGCTTTCCCTTGATTTGTTATCTGAATATGTGAATTGCAGGTATGTATTTGGAGTTACGCACGTTCCTCGGTTGGAGGACTGGCCAGTCATGCCAGTGGAACGCATTGGTTTTATGTTAATGGTAATTTAAACCTTGTGCCTCGTATCGATATGCTCTTTTTCCATTGTTTTATTCTGTTCATTCTCTTTGATTCCGCATCTGGTGAATGCAATTGCAGCCACACGGCTTTTTCAACTGCTCTCCAGCCGTTGACGTACCCCCTAGTCCGTGCGAATTGGATACCAAGGACAACGATGCCAAAGACGTCATTCCGAAGTCACTTCAAAATGGATTGGCTTCAAAGCTTTGAAATGCTTGTTTTTTCTATTACTTTTGTTCTGGCTCGTCCACTGTCTCTATATTACTCCTAGTGGACAAACATGGTTTAGAATTTGGATTTTTACGTCTCCTAGACACCTGGCTGTGATATTGAACGGTGTTTAATTCAGCTTATTGGTTTTTAACCTCATATCTTTCAGTTACTTTTTTCTTTTTATAGTGTAGAACCTGAAAAGAACAACAGAGAAAACCGTTCGTTGATATTTCATACTCGATTTCTATTTTACAGCAATTGAACTGAATTTTTTATTAAAAGGAAGTTGAAATAAGAAAATTGGATCAGTAAAATGCAATTGAAAGATTGATAATTAGCTTTATCGGAAACAGAAGTCTTTTGGTTTGAGGAGCTAGAAAAAATGCCATTGCCTGGATCATCTTTACTTGGAATTTTATTTTAACAACTGAGATAGAAAAAAGAAGCGACTGACTATTCCACGTAAACAGCGTAAATTGGAATCCCAAGTCTTTCTTTTTAAAGGTCCAAAGCAAGTGTGAAGTGTGAACGCATTATTAGTCCAAAAAAAGGCGCTTTTACATCTATCAGCTTTATAGGTTTCTATCAATCAAACACGTAGAAACTTGGACCAGCTGGAGACACGTTAGCCTTAAACTCTAACAAAGTAGTGATTTGAAAAAAAGGTACATACATATCGGAAAGATTGCAAGCGATTCTGTGTAACTGGGTCTGTTTAAGTTGGCTTTCTGAAAGTGTCTTGACTATTTGGGGTCACCGCAAGCCAAAAACAAATATGATTCCATCACCAAATTCCAATAAAAACAAATGTTATTTCACGGGTCTTGGTCTGATGGCTTGGTATATTTAATTAAATTTGTAAGAGAGGGTGGGCAAGAAGACCAAGACCTGTGAATCAAGTCCTGCTGCTTCTGTCCACATCATTTTGAAATGATTGCTTTGGCCAAAGGGATGCATTGTTTACATTCACCGTTTCATCAACTTTCAAATAAATTAATTACGGTATCAATTTAGTGATCACCTCAGAACTAAGAATCTTATTTAAATTATAAAATCATTTACTAGAGTAAATCATATATGTACGATGTGACATTCTAATACATGGTAATATGACAAAGTTGAGCAGTCCGAGTAGAGGTAATTATGGTGATGCAAAGGAAAGGAATTGAAGGAGCAGCGACTAAAATTTCATTTGCTTGTTCATGGTAACAAGAAAAACATATAGTATTAATGTATCAATTCAACAACATAACTAACGACCAAAACAGGAAAACAATGCAAATGAGAATGACACCGGCTTCTACAGGCATTCCCACCACAATCACCAGCGGCGATGAAGAAAAAACGCTCCAGAAAGAGCTCTATCTTCTAATTCTACTAGCCGACCAAGTCATCAAGTCAGCCGCCAACGTCGACCCCTCAAAGGGAGATCACTGCTCGGAACTTGTCAAGAAAGTGGACCACCTCTCCAACATGCTTTGCGCTGCCGTCCGCTTCTCCGTCGCCACTCCTTCCCTCTACGACCGCCCTCTCCGCTGCGTTTCCGCCGACATCACGAAAAACCTCGACCGGACCCTTGCTTTGGTCCGCAAATGCAAGCACTCCGGCGTTCTTTGGCAAGTCTTCTCCATCACCACCACCGCCGATTTTCGAAAGGTGTCGAGCCTTTTAGAGTCTTCCATAGCGGACATGAGGTGGCTCTTGGCAATCTTCGAGTCTGCCGGGGGTACCTCTTTCTCTCTCCCGCCAATTGCTAGTAACGATCCCATTCTCGCTTGGGTTTGGGCCTATATATCAACTCTTCACATGGGTCAGCTTAAAGACCGTGTTGATGCTGCTAACGAATTGGTCTCTTTAGCTGGTGATAATGATAGGAACAAGAAGATGATTGTTGAGGAAGGTGGGATTTCTCCCTTATTGAAGTTGCTTAAAGAAAGTGATTCACCGGAGGCTCAAATTGCGGCCGCAACCGCCCTTTTTAACATTGGCACTGATCAGGAGAGAGTTAAGTTGATAGTTGATGCTCTTGCGATTCCTATGATTGTTGGAGTTCTGGTGGATTCTCCGGTGAGAGTTCAAATTGTGGTCGTGAAGTTGGTGGCAAAAATGGCTGAACTGGACCTGTATGCGCAGGAAGAGTTTGTGAGGAGGAATGTTACTAGGCCGTTGGTATCACCTTTATCTGCTGATTTGGTTTGGAATGTTGATAGCAATCAGTCTGTGAAAAGTAGTGTTCATTCGGTTGTTGAGTTGAATAACGAGTTGACTTTCGAGAAGAATAACAGTAGCAACGGGGGGAGTTATCATTCTGATGCTGGTAGTAGTCATAGGAAGGAGAGGGAGACGGAGGCACCCGAGGCGCGGCATATGCTAAAGGTTTGTTGTGGAGAAGCGTTGTGGAAGTTGTCAAAAGGGAGTGTGACAAATAGCAGGAAGATTACTGAGACAAGAGGATTGCTTTGTTTGGCTAAGATGATTGAGAAGGAAAAGGGGGAGTTGCGGTTAAATTGTTTAATGGCCGTTATGGAGATTACGGTGGTGGCAGAGGTTAATGTAGATCTTAGACGTGCTGCATTTAAGACTAATTTACCTGCTGCAAAGGCAGTTGTGGATCAACTATTGAGAGTGGTTCAAGAAGAAAGTGATCCAGAGCTGCAGATTCCTGCTATTGTATCTATTGGATGTCTGGCTCGAACATTTCCTGCTAGGGAAACCCGGATAATTCTGCCTTTGGTTTCCCAACTTGGTAGCAGGAATGTGGATGTGGCCACAGAAGCTGCTGTTGCCTTGGGCAAATTTGTGTGTCTGGACAATTACAACCGCTCACAGCATTCAAAAGCAATTATTGAGTTTGGTGGAGTTAAAGCTTTGATGAAATTACTTCGGGCTGGTGATCGTGCTCAATTGCACGGCCTTGAGCTGCTGTGTTACCTTGCACTGAGTGCTGGCAACAGTAAGGTTCTTGAGCAAGCGCGGGCCTTGCATGCCCTTGAGGGGGCAGCTCGTCTTGTGGTAGCTCAACATCCTCAGATGAAGGATTTGTTTTTGGATGCCATACACCACCTCACTCTCTATCAAGCTGGAGCTCATCCTCATAGGCTACCATTGTCACCATAATATAAACTTCACCCTTTTGATGGATACATAATTATTCAATCTGTTATTGCAGCACACACACATATATATAAAGATATGTAGATATATTTGATAATACTTTGTTGATTATAAGCTGGTTACACTTAGTAAATTAGATCGAGGAATAGCTTAAAACCCGATGTATGTATTAAGAGACATTTTTGAGAGTCCTTGCCTAACATCCCTATAACTGCTGAATGCAAATAGGCCCGTAATCTGTTCATGATGGGATATCTGGTGACATATGATATAAAAACAGACCACCTTAAAGCATTGGATTATAAAAATTACTCTTGATTGTTGCTCCAGCTTCGGAATTTAGCACCGATCCTATTGCAGACTTCAATGGTTTTGTTGACGTGAATCTTCTTTCTAGTCTATATCCGATCTGTAACATAGTTCCGGCATCCGAAATTAACTCTTTCTTTTTCGATTGTATTCATGAAAATATATTAAGCTGGCATTCTATTTACAAGGAGATTAACAAGTCAGGCACGCAGTTAAGGGTTCAACCCATGTCCATCTGTTAACAAAAGCAGAGGATCATCTTGCAAGGTCATGAGTCAGTTCTAATTATCAGTTTTTCTTATGAGCTTTGTTCACAAGGATGTGTTCTGAATATTTCTGTTGTACCTTATATAAGCATTTTCAAATGGGATGTTTATGAAGCCTCACTGAATTAATATCTATACTGTAGCTATGCTCATTCTCCTATTTAGAGTTGCCATTGAAAACGCCTCGAGTCTTATATTGTCTTTTGCCAGTTCATCCAACCTTTCATGTATGGAACTGATCGCGGCTCGTCGTTCGATCCAAAAATTGATCCTTAGAAACCGGTCAAAAATATTTAATTCCAAAGATTGCAGTATAATGTGCAACCTCGGGTCGTTTCACTTAATTGGAACCGAAGAAAAAGGTTTAAAGCTAGCCTAAAGTCGAAAATGCAATTAAAGCTAATAAAAGAGGGTTTTTGCTTGTTGATCAAAATTAGAAAATAACTAAAGAAAAGTGTAAAAAGTATCTTTATTTTTGGATTTTGGGAATTTTAAAGCAAACAAAGTTCAAACTATGTTCAAATTGGATAAAGTCCTCTTGAAAACGAGCTTAGGCTATCACGGTTCAAATCAAATTTTTGGAGATCAAATCTACTAAGTTTCCAAAAGATCAACCTTAAAACTATTTAAGTCCAAAGTTTTAATTAATGAATTCCATTTCTTAAAACTTTGTTAAAAGCACCTTAGTGTGTGAATTGGGCAAGTTAATGCAATTGATCAATCGGATCAAACATAACCATCTAATCAAACACAACTAGGCAGATAACGAGGGTTAATGCAATCACCAAAAGACATATATGAGACTTCATATTTTAAGCACAAAAGTTCTACATTTAACTATGTCTAAATCACAAAGTATTGTTCAGCACATGGTTAAACTCTAACCATGCTAATCTAATCATACCACTGTAAACTCTAACTAAGAGTTTTACAACAATATAACTAAATTT
>JANIHZ010123353.1:0-24383 GCA_027478365.1 Erythroxylum rufum | reverse complement strand
ACATTCACATAGCAATTCACAATGCTTCATCAAAATTTCATACATCAAACATGAAGCAATTTCTCAAATCAATCATAGGCAATAAAAGCAACAATTGTTGTAATTTCTCAAATCATTCAAAATAATGAATTTGAAATCATTTTATCATCTTGAATTTTTTGAAAACATTTATGGCTCATTACTTGAATTATAAACATGAAAACCCACCTTAAAATCCTTGCTTGTAGACCTTGCTCAAATTGCTTCCACTCTTACTCCTCTTACTTCCTCTTGGATTTCCTTCATCACTATTCACAAAATCCCTAAATCACTAGTGATCCCAAATTAAACAACCCATAACACATAATCACCAAAATTAATCTTAGAAAACTCAAACCCATACCATTCTTAAGTTATCTAATCCACAAATCTTTCAAAAACTCAACAAATCAAAAAGCCCTTACCTTAATCCTTCACCCAATGAATTATTTGTTGGCTTGAAAGGAAGCTCTCATCATCTTCCATCTTTTTCCTTCATGAACAACCATCAAAATCCTTCTTGATAGCTTAGAAAATCAAGCCCTAACATTTCTTCTTTCTTTCTTCTTTCTTCCTCCTCCACCGAACTCTCCCTCTTATTTCTCTCTTTTCCTTTGATTTTCCTCTAATTTTTGTGCCTCTCCTCCTTATATACCAAGCCCACTTGTTTTAATTACCATAATGCCATTAATGAAGCAATAAAGACCATTTTGCCCTTACATGATAGCCTTTTAACTTAATTGGCTTAATAACCTTCCCAAAATGCGCTCATGCCATCTTACCACTTGAATTCAATTTAATCCATGCCATAAGATCTTACTTTAATTAACATGTTAATTAAATCCCATTAACATGCTAATTAATTCCACAAAATACTCCATTATGACCTCAAAATTTATTTCAATCATGCTTAACTCTTTCCAAAGATCAAGACATTTTCTAACCATGTAATTGAAGGAATTTACTTGCCCTTCCTTCTAGAAAAATGTTCCTCATTGTCTTAATTTTCTAATGACACCAAAATCATTCAATTTGGTTCCATATTCTGACAATTATACACCAAACATTTCATACTGTTCTTATTCTAAAATATTATCCTGCACATGACTTCCATCCGAAAATTGACTTTCTTAGAGATTGAATTAGAACTCAATGTCATCATACAACTTGTAGCCTTATGTCTCTAATTTAATCCAAATCAAGAATCATCTCATTTGGATGACTAGAGATCAAATTATGGCTAAAACACCAGAGCATGCTCAATGAACTTACATTTTCCAGCTTTTAACTTCTAATATTCCACATTTAATCCATCTTGTATCTAAACCATCTTTCCTATTTCTTTTCAATTCCTTAAATTCTTCTTTTATTTACACATGAATGGTCATCAATAATTTCTCATTTAATAGTCCTAACTTTCAAGAAAGGTTCGGGCTCCAACATGAGGGAAGCGAGAAAGTCCGCACATTGATTCCCCTCCCTAGGAACGTGGTGGAACTGGACCTCCCAATGACGTTGGAGGAGACTGCGGATACCTGTCACCAAAATAGAAACATCAGTCAAAACAGGGTCAGAAGAGGAAAGAAGATTAATAACTTCGAGGGAGTCCACTTCCACAATAACTTGACGGTAGCCCAGATCCCAGGCGAGGGTAAGGCCCGAGTGGACTCCCCAAAGTTTAGAAGAGAGGGGGGACCCCCGGGGGAGACGCTGGGTAAAACCACCACACCACTGGCCTTGCCAATCACGAAGGAGCCCCCCAACAGTACAGAGGCGCCCGCCATGTTTGACGGCCCCATTAGTGTTAACCTTCACCCAGCCAACGAGCGGCTTGCGCCACCCAACGAGGTTGTCCACAGGCATACCCGGAGTCGGGAAAACGTAGCTTTCCACGACGCGGGCCCTTTCCATCCAACCTAATTAGTCTAGGATGACACTGGCACCCGTGTCCGATCAAACGAAAGCTGGTTCAAAAATGCTTTGATTTCGCCAATACCATAGGAACCAACAAGCGACTCCAAAGACGAACAACCAGGGGAAAGTACGCACAGTCTAGCGCTGCGTGAGGTTAGAGATGAGCCAGTCCCAATCCCCCTGAAGAAAAAAAGCCGGGTCCCTAATGGCCTAGGGAAAGTGCGTCCAGATGGCATGGGCTTGCGGACAATCCCGGAGGGCGTGTAAAATAGACTCTTCCTGGCCATAGGAATTACACCCAGCATCTGTGGCAATGTGACGATGCACACGGATTTAGTTAGTTAACAGTTTGCCGTTGGCCAAAAGCCAAAGGAAAGCCCTAATCCGCTAGGGGCCGGCCCATTTCTAGATAACGTCCCAGAGGTGGTTGTGATCGTTAGTCGAGTGCCTCTCGAGAAGCTCGTAAGTCGACGCAACAGTGAACCGCCCATTGGACGTAAGGCTCCATTGAAGTGAATCCTCCTCAGCGCTATCGGCAAGGGACAAAATGTCGGCAATGGTCAAGCAAACGGTAGAAGGGAGATACTGCTGGAACCGGTTCCACTGCCAGGTGCCATTAGCGTTGCGGTAATCCCTTACCAAGGTTGAGAGATCGTGATCAGGGACAGGGGAGGTCGCGACAGAGAAGAGGAGGCCCCAGTCCCCAACCCACCTGTCCGTCCAGAAGAGGACTCGCCTGCCATTGCCGAGTGTCCAGTGCAAGCCTTGTCGAACAATGTGCCAAGTCGCAGACAAACCACACCAGAGACTCAACACCCCCACCCTTGTTAAGGCAGGAGGGAGGTGTTGCATATCAACTTTATACTTGGCACGGAGAACCTGAACCCAAAGAGTCTGGGGTTAGGTTAAAAGGGCCCAACCCAGCTTGGCCAGCAGGGCATCATTGGAGGAACAGATGTGCTTAATGCCCAGGCCGCCCGCTTTTTTGGGTTGACAAACAGTATCCCAGTTAGTAAGGTGGACTTTGCGATTGTAATCCGTAGATCCCCAAAGAAAGTCCCGTATGAGGCGTTCGAAATCGTCACACAGTTGCCGAAGAAGACGAACAGTTTGCATGGTATAGGTGGGTAATGCTGCGATCACATACTAAGTCAGGGTAACTCTGTCTGCTAAAGATAAAACGCGTGCCCTCCACCCAGTAAGCTTTTGACGAGTAGTATCGAGAATATGTTGAAGCGTGTGTTGCGAAGAGCGCTCGTGGATCAAAGGGACACCTAGATATTTCCCTAAATTCTGCGTCCGGGAAATAGACAGATCCTGACTGATGTGGCGTGCTAGAGCAGGGGACATATTATCGGAGAAAAAGACCCAGGTTTTGGCCATATTTACCTTTTGACTTGAAGCCTGGCAAAACTCGTCTAGGGTCCGTGCAATGACTCGGGATTGCGAGGGCGTGGCTTCAACAAAAAGGACAAGGTCGTCAGAAAAAAAGAGGTGCGAAAGAGGGGGCCCGGTTAGACCAAGTTTGATCGGGCGCCAAGAGCCCCGGGCCATCTGATGTGAAATGAGGTGTCCTAAGCGTTCCATGCAGAGGACAAACAGGTAGGGAGAGAGAGGGTCGCCTTGGCGGAGCCCTCGAGAAGGGCAAAACGGGGTTGTCAGAGAGCCTTGCCACACCACTTGGAAGGTGACCGTCGTCACACAGTTCATGATAAGGGCGATAGTAGGGGTCGGGAGCCCTATATCTATCAAAGTGTCCTGGAGAAAGTCCCACCGAAGACGATCATAGGCCTTTTCTAGATCCACCTTGATAGCCATCAGAGCCGACCTTCCTTTCTTTTTGCGCATCGTGTGAATGACTTCTTGGGCTATACATTATTCGTAGGTTGGTAACCCGGGATAAAGCTGGTCTGGGAAGCCCGGATAAGCCGATCCAAATGAGATTTCAGACGGTTGACGAGCACTTTAGAGATAATTTTGTAGAGAACATTACAGGATTACCTTAATCACCAATTTTGCTATCCTATATCCTTTTTTGTAAAAGAAAAATAAAAGAAACTAATAAAGCACTGGAGTAGGTAACATTTCACGACCTAAGTGGGTTAGTGGAGGCGTGGAGCTGGGAGCTAGCAGGTAAGAGTGGCGATGCGACGATTTATGATAGACTTTAGAGCTGGCTATGGCGCTGGTGGTAACCAAGGATGGAGCGCAAGTTGGTGACACCATGATAGACCAAACGATTAAGCGAGGTTGACTGGCGACTGGTGACAATGGGATTTCATAGTGACTGGCAACGGTGGTGAGTGGTGACTAGCAACGATAGGACTTCACTGTGATTGGTGACGGTGGTGAGTGGTGACAACAATAGTGGGACGGATTGATAA
Source organism: Erythroxylum rufum (assembly GCA_027478365.1). Taxonomy (NCBI): domain Eukaryota; kingdom Viridiplantae; phylum Streptophyta; class Magnoliopsida; order Malpighiales; family Erythroxylaceae; genus Erythroxylum; species Erythroxylum rufum. The sequence continues at coordinate 20,067 of JANIHZ010123353.1, read as the reverse complement.
AGTGGACAACTACAGTTGTGTTAAGGTTAGTTGGATATAATTTTTTATTTTTCGCAATTTGGTCTAAAAAGTTTTAAATTTTACAAATGCGTCTGATACAAGACAATTATTATGAATACCAACTCGTATCGATAAAAAATGTTGATATCAACTGTTAACTTAAACCGGTACGATATTAAAAGTTACTGTACCATTTTTAATCAGTAGTGACTGGTAATCTATTCTTTGTGATGTTTAATGCACTTCTATATACCATACAAATCCACACAACTCATCGGACCTCCTGTCCGGAATCTCAAAATAATCAAACACATTTATATACCTATAACACTTCAATAATTCTCAATTACAAACCAGTATCATCGGACCTCCCGTCCGGAATCCATATCACAAGTCATAATCATATCTCAAATCAATATACAATTTCATAATTCAATCCAAAAATCCAAACCAATCATATTCATATACAATCACAATTCATATCCCATAATTATACACAAATTTATAACTCAATTCCATACATAAATTCATAATTCATATCCATCATGGAATAAATGCTTACAATGCGTTAATGGCATTCCAAGCCATATACAAAACTTTAATTCACTTTTCTATTCTAAATTCACATCCATATCCTAATTCAATATACAAAATCATAATTCATACTCATCATGAAATAATGCTTGGCCTTCTAAGCCATACTCAATACCAAAATCCAAAATTGCATAAAATACTAGCTAAGCAAAATCGAACACAAGCCTTGACTTTCTTTCATCCGATCTCCTGCTCGAATACGTGGAGATGAGGATAAAAGGGGGTGAGCTAGACAGCTCGTAGATAACATATTTATAAGTCTAAAAATAAGCAAAAATCATATTTTCAAAACTTTTGCCATTTTATAAAATTGTCACAAATGAAAAATCATCAAATGCTTAGTTCTCAAATTTTCTCAATTTTTCAAATTATTCATAAACAATTTCATACATTTCACGGTTGAAAAACTAAATTTCTTATTTCTCAAAATTCTCACTTTTTTAAACTTCATGAACCATTTCAAATCGTGTAAACCTCAATTTCTTTCAAATTTCATAAACCATTTTCAAATCATGCAATACGTCACACTAAGAAATGAAACAAAAATACATAACACATCATAATGGTTTTGGTCAGTCCAAAATGGAACGTACTGCACATTCCCACATAGCAGTTCAGTGCAGCCGTGAACGGAACGTACTACACTTTTCCGCATAGCGGTTCAGTGTAGCCGTGAACTTATGGGAGTCCGAAATCGGAGCTCCAATACCTCTAGCGGACAGGAAGGCGAAGCCTTTAAAAAGAAGACAAGTGCACTTGACTTAAACTTATGGGACCTAACCAAACCCACATAACACATAATACATACTTGAAAATCGAATTGCCCGAAGGCATATTTCGACAACCTAATTTTTCATATCGTGTCATACTAGACATATTGACACTCATAAACCACATAACAATTATTCAAAAAATTCAAACAACTTTCCACAATATCACATTTCACAAAATGATCAAAATCACATAACAATTCTTCAATCAATTAAATACAACAATGCAACACTTTTTTTTCTTTTTTTTTGCAATGTACATCAAATCATTAAAAAACAATGCATGTAACTGTTGCATCATTTAATCAAATCTTCCGAAACAATTGTAATAATATTTCCAAACATTCGAAAATAATGAATTTAACAATTCGTAAGTCATTCCTAAAATCAATTAATTTAATCATTCGAAAACAATAATTTATAAACAATTATACTTTCTTGATTTTTCGAAAATGCACAACTAGCTTATAATTCAAAATATAAACATATTACCCACAAATTCACATATTAAATCCTCAATAAATCAAACACAATAAATTCAAACAATTTTTGCAATTTCTTAAATCATTTAAAACCATGAATCTGAAAATACTTTTTCTTGATTTTTTTTTTAACATTTCATATTCTTGATTTTTCGAAAACATATATATAGCTTAAAATTCAAATTATAAACATGGTACCCACCTCATTTCCATGCTTGGAACTTGATTAAAGCCTCAATTTCTCCAATTCTCACGAAAATCCCTAAAATCAAGACAAAAATTCCTAATTTATAACCATCCAAAATTGAACATCTTATAGGGCAAAATCAACAAAATTAACTATAGAAAATCCAATCCCATAACATTCTTAAACTATCAAAACCAAAACCTCATCAAAAACTCAAAGATTAAAAACCTTCTCTTACCTTATTTTCCACCATTTTCGGATTTTCTTAGCTCATCATGGAGCTCTCTTCTTCTTCCATCTTTTTCCTCCTTGGATCAACGAAAAATCTTTCTTGAAATCCTAAAAATCCGAAACCCCAGCTTTCTCTCTTTCTTCTTCCTTCTTCTCCACCGAAACCATCTTTCTTTCTTTCTTCTTCTTTCATTTTTCTTTCTAATTTTGTGCCTTTCATCCATCTTAAATGACAGCCCCTTTACATTGTCTTTAAAGAATGCAAAAAGACCATTAAGCCCTTCCTTATTAGCCTTATAACTTAACAACTTAAGTAGTCTTCCAAATTTACACTTATGCACTTCTAACACTTTAATCTCTAACACTTTAATTTAATTTAATCTAATCAATTTATCCCATATGCTCTTATTCAAATTAACATGCTAATTATTCACATTAACATGCTAATTAAGTCCTCAAAATCATAAAAATAAATCAAAGTCTCAAAATTCATAAATCCTGATTTGCTTAGGACATTTTTCACATCATCAAATTAAAGGAATTTGCTAATAACTTCCTTCTAGAGAAATGTTCCTTATTGCATTACGATTCTAACGACACAAAAAAAGTTCAATTCGGTTCAGAAATGAAGAAGTTATGGCCAAAACACTTTCAGACCAAAACTAAACCAAGACTGAACATTTAATCTAACTTCACTCCAGAAATTGAACATCTTAAGGGCTAAATTGAAATTCAATTCCTTCATATGACTTGTATCTCCATGTCTCTTATTTTATTTTACAACAAGAATGAATTCAATCGGATCTCCACAGATCAAGAATTTCTCAAAATACTGAACCATGTTCAGAAAATTATTCCACTCACTTTGATTAAATCAACCATAATAAATTTAGTCTCAAAAATTCATAATTCTCCATGAACAGATAGAGGAATGTCTTAGGAATCCAACGCTTCAAAATCAGATCAATCGAATGTCGGACGAAAAAGATATAAGCAAAAGAATGGAAGAAAATTTCAAATAAACAAAAATTAAAACCGCACCGGTCGCGATCGGCTCGCGATCGCGAGCCGAGGAGAACTGCAGACTCACAGTCGCGAAGGGTCACGAGTGCGAGCCTCGGAGGAAAAGGGCCAGCTCGCGATCACGAAATGGCTCTGGCTCCGAATTTCTTTTCTTTTTTTTAAACCACTGAACTTCAAAAATTCATTTTTTTTACTCAAAACTCCAAAATTTGTAAATTTGGTATCAATAGAAAGCTCAAAGGAAGCTCTACAACTTCCATGTAGAACTCCACAACCAAATCTATCTCTAAAGGGGGTCAAAAACCCTAACAAACTTTCTACCCAATACATGCCTCCCTAAAAAGTCACATAAACTCTAAAATTTCTATGTTTCAACTCGAAGGTCCAAACATGTCATACTTTATATCAATGAAAAGATCAGAAAGTCACCTACAACTTTTATGAAGGACAAAAAAATCAATTTTGCTTCAAAGGGAGTCAAAAATCACTTCAAAGTTTTTGTCTTATACTTGTCCTCTCAAAGTAGTAATAGAAACTTCCAAAAATCATAACTTCACATTCCATGGCCCAAAAATTGCATACTTTACATCAATGGAAAGATGAAAATATAATCTAAAACTTTCATGAAGCACTTAAAGGAAAATTCAATCTTTAACTAGGTCAATTTTTCAATCAAAAAATCTGCCCTGTTAAACATCACCTAACAAACATCCAAACTTTCAAATTTCATATCTTTCAATTCCCACAATCAAAAATAACATATTATACATCATTTTAAAGCTATGAAAATTCTCTATAACTTTTATGTAGACCATTTACTCTAATTCAGGCCACATCAGTACAACGATTGGCCTCAAAGCACAGTACACGCAAACTTACCCTATGAACATTTTTCAAACACAAAGCAAAATACACTTAACTTCAAAAGATCATAACTTTCAATTCCGATATCAAAAAATATCATACTTCATGGCGACAGAAAGCTTTCAACAGAAGCTACAATTTTTATGAAGATCATTTTCTTGAATTCTGCCTAAATCAAAAAGTCAACCCTCAACTCCAAAAAGTCAAACTTTCATACTTCAACAAATTCTCACACTTTTACTCTTTATTTCTTAATTTTCAACTTCCATTTCAATCAACTCATTCACTTTAACTTTCATAACCCAAACAAATCTACTCAAATATCAAAGTCATCAAAACTAATCAATTTCTTTTCTCATCAATTTCCTTAAGGCACAAAAACATCTATAACATAATTCATATACAAAAAACACTCATTAAATTTCATTTAATATCTCTAAATTTCTACTTAAAGATCGGGGTCCAACAATTTATTTCATAACACTTAGTGATTAATGCTATGAAATATTTAAGAAACTAATTTTAGTTCATATTTGGTTTTAGGTACAACTTGGAAGAATCAGAGCTAAAGTGAGTTAAAAGCACATTCTTTAAGCCATCCTCTTAATGTTCAAACTTAATTGTCATTTTGGAACAAGAAGGAGACAAATTGGGGTGAAGATGGGAAAAGAAAATGCAAGAACGTGAAGCTTTGAAGATGATCTGGAAGATACACGGTTATGTAAGCTCGCACATTGGGCACATTTTATAACATACACGGTTGGATACATAATTATGTGACTACCCAAATCCCTAATTTTTAATATAAAATGACATTTGAATGGCAAATCATAACATGGTTCGATTTTAGGAGAAAATGAGGGGTAAAACATGCATGCTTTGGAGACCCATAGAGGGCTAGGCTTCCCCATTTCGATTATGAGGTGAAATCGAAGCGAAAGACACGTTTTGGGCATCTCTCTATTGTGTATTGTGTTCTTTCTCTTTTAGGATTGTTTATATTATCCTTTGTTTATTGAATTGAATGTTGTGTAAGAATGATCTTAATGCTCTATTAGATTGTTTTTATCTAAACCCATTGCTAGAATCTTAAATATAATATGTAATAGCTGTGTTTGGATTCATTTGTGGCAACTAATGATTTTGAATTAATAGGGATAACATAACCTAGGTTAAATGAACTAAGCTTGTGTGGTTGTTTCCTAGATTAGTTTGTTTTCCTAGTTCGTAATGCGATTGTCCTATTAAATCTAGAGAGCTTATTATAGGTTCTTTGGTAACTAGATTTGGTTAAAGAGCTTATTTTAATTGAATACGACCTAAGGGAAATCAAGGTTAATAAAACTTCTTATTAATCTATGATGCATAATTGCTATGAGAGGTATGAGAATAACAAGACAATGAAGTATGCTTATTTGTGTGTTGGACGAGATTGAACTGAAGACCAAACTCCAAATCTATTCATCACTTTTATCGCTTTTTGATTGTTTTCTTTAATTTACTTTTGTTAGTTTAATTTCACTTTATTTTTTTATTTGAATCAAACCAACCTCCCCCCCACCATAACCTAAATACCAATTTTTTTTCATTACAAAAGCTTTATACACACTGTCTGTGGGATCGACTTAGACTTATCACTAGCTATAGTTTTAAGTTTAGTTATTTTATATAGTATTACGACGCGCTACCTGCAACTTTAAAGTGTTTGAATCAAGACAACTCGGTGCAGGGGTATGACAAAAACATTACATCTTTGATGTTGGATGTGCAAAACATGTTTGAGGAAGATAAGTTGTTTAATTTTGTAAGCAGCTTGCAAAGTTTGGTTTGATTGTTTTCTTTAATTTACTTTTGTTAGTTTAATTTCGCTTTATTTTTTATTTGAATCAAACCAACCTACCCCTCACTATAACCTAAACACCAATTTCTTTCATTGCAAAAGATTTATATACACTCTCTGTAGGATCTACTTAGACTTATCACTGGCTATAGTTTTAAGTTTAGTTATTTTATATAGTGTTACGACGTGCTACCAGAAACTTTAAAGTGTTTGAAGCAAGACAGCTTGGTGCAGGAGTATGACAAAAAATTACATCTTTGATGTTGGATGTGTAGAACATGTTTGAGGAAGCTAAGTTGTTTAATTTTATAAGCAACTTACATGGTTGGACATATATAGAGCTTTAGAATAAAACGTGAAACACCTCCCAAGCATAAAAGTGGTTGTGGATGTCTCGGTGGATCTCCAAATGCCACCACTTTGAACAATCAACAAGGGCAAGAAGAATGGTGAGAAACATAAAGGCTTAGAGGAAGGCAAGGAGAAGGTATGTTAATCTTCTCAATACAATTCCAAGAAACAAACAAAATGAGAAATTGCTTGTTTCATTTGTGAAATGACACATTTTACTCGTGATTGTTTAAGAAAAAAGATGTGTGAGGAGCAAATAAATTAAAATGGTCATGGAGGATTAAGAAGAAGTAGAGGATGACTTAATGGAAGAAATCTACAACAATAATTATACTTTGTTAGGCACAATGAGTCTTATGAAGGAGCTTTAAACAAAAACAAGGACAACCTAACGAAGAAGAAAAATGAAATGTTGGAAATGTGCTAATGACTAAGGAGTCTTTAAGGAAACCACATTTGGAGGAGTATCAATGGATTATTTCGACGAGAGTGTCTTGTTAGACGCCTGAATCTAAATTGTGGAATCATACGAGTGTTGGCAAGCCTTGGTGCACATTGGCAAAAATAACCGACGCCATACAAGATTCAAATGTGAGACTAAAACATAGCTTGAGATGGACCTTGAACTGAAGATTAGCTAGATCACATGTATGAACGAGACATATGAGAGACTTAAGGATTTAATGTGTGCTCTAATAGATCGGCTATGACTAATAGACTTGACATGGGTAAACATTAGACTAGACTAGTATGTTATGAAAGGTTTTAGGCTACAACTGACTGCCATCAAACCGTTAACAGTAGAAGTGGAAAATGGTGGTACCATGAAATGCAGGGCTATTTGTAAAGGGGTAAGCTGGTCTTTACAGGGAGTAAGGTTCTGTGCTGATCTTTTAGTTCTAGCCTTGCCTAGCTGTGATATGGTCTTGGGAATTCAATGGTTATCAACCTTGGGTAACATTGTTTCAAACTATGATGAATTGTGGATGTCTTTCTATTAGAAAGATCAGGTGGTTACTATTAAAGGCAGGCCAGAAACACCCATCAAGCAGATTGGGGAAGAGCGATTGGCTAAGTTATTAGGGAAGCCTACTCAAGTTGCATCAATACAACTATGTAGCCTTAGGATGAGAAGTACAGACAAGATTGAGTTACTCACCCTTGTAGCTCCTGATAGTGCAGAATTGGATAGATCTCCAGCCTTGACAGCCGTAATTAATGAATTCCAAGACTTATTTGTTGAACCAAAAGGGCTGCCACCGGATAGATCACACAATCACCATATTTCGTTGAAGGAGGGATCTCAACCTGTCAACAAGAGGCTATATAGATACTCAGGTTTGCAGAAAGATATTGTTGAGAGGTTAGTTGATGAAATGCTTGTTAATGGGATTGTACAACCTAGCTCTAGTCCTTTTGCTAGTCCAGTAGTGCTAGTAAAGAAAAAGGATAATTCCTGGAGGCTTTGTGTAGATTATCGAGCCCTGAATCAGTTGACTATTAAAAGCAAATTTCCTATTCCTCTTATTGATGAGTTGTTAGAAGAATTGTATGGGGCTAGTGTATTCTCTAAGATTGATCTAAGGGCTGGTTACCATCATATTAAAATTCACACTCCAGACGTATATAAGACAGCCTTTAGAACCCATAATGGACACTACGAATTCTTAGTCATGCCTTTTGGGTTGACTAACGCACCTGCCACCTTTCAAAGTTTGATGAATGAGGTGTTTTGACCCTACCTCAGGAAGTATGTTTTAGTATTTTTTGATGATATATTAGTCTATAGTAAAGGTTTGGCAGAGCATTTCTAACACTTGAGATTAGTGTTTGGGGTCTTAAGACAACATCAGCTGTATGTTAAGAGGAGAAAATGTGTTTTTGGGGGAACTAGTGTAGAATATTTAGGTCATTACATCTCAGCTGAGGGTGTTTCCACGGATCCAAAGAAGGTTCAGGTTGTGAAGGATTGGCCAGCAACCGTGAATGTGAAGCAATTAAGGGGATTTCTTGGATTGGCGGGTTATTACAGACGATTTGTTAAGAATTATGGTAGAATTAGCAAGCCATTAACTAATCTGCTAAAAAAAGAAGGTTTTTCTTGGGGTCCTGAAGCGGAGAAGGCTTTCCTAAAACTTAAGGAAGCTTTAACCACTTCTCATGTTTTGGCATTACCTAATTTATCAAAGGAATTTGTAATAGAAACAGATGCTTCTAGTACAGGAATTGGGTAGTATTAATGCAGGTTGGTCATCCTATCTCTTATCTAAGAAAAGTTTTGGGGCCCAAGCAACAACACTTATCTATGTATGAAAAAGAAATGTTGGCAGTGCTACAAGCAGTGAGCACGTGGAGGCATTATCTAGAAGGAAGGCATTTCAAAATTAAAACTAACCACAGTAGCCTCAATACTTACTGGACCAAAACCTTTCCTTCGAAAGTCAGCATGTATGGCTGTCTAAGCTACTGAGGTTGGATTATGAGATAATTTACAGGAGAGGAAAGGAAAACATAGTTGCTGATGCTCTCTCTAGGGTCACTGGTTCTGAGCTATTGTCTATGGCTATTTCCACTGCTTCTACGGATTTATTAGAGCAAATTAAGGCATCTTGGGCTAAAGACGCACAGGTTCATCAGTTGATCGCTCAATTGGAATTGGATCCCTTATCGCATCCCTCCTACCGGTGGAAAGATGGATTGCTCACCAGGAAGGGCAAGCTAGTGGTGGGGTCAGATGAAAAATTGCAGAATGAGATTATGGGGCTGTATCATAATTCAGCTATGGGAGGACATTCAGGGATGCAGGCTACTACCAAGAGGTTGAAGTCAGTTTTTTATTGGAAGGGTCAACAAAAAATGATTCGGCAGTTCATCAGACAATGTGAGGTATGTTAGAGAAATAAATCAGACAATGTTGCCGAAGCTGGGCTATTGCAACCTAATCCTATTCCTAAATCAGTATTTACTGATATTACTATGGACTTTATGGAAGGATTACCTAAGTCTGGAGGTAAAAATGTGATACTGATGGTGGTTGATAGGTTAAGCAAGTACACTCATTTTCTGGCTCTTTCTCACCCTTATTCAGCTAAAGATGTGGCTCAAGTATTCCTAGACCATGTCTTCAAACTACATGGCATGCCAGCAACTATCATCAATGATAGGGACCCTATTTTTCAAAGTAATTTCTGGAAAGAGTTGTTTTCCTTACAAGGGGTTGCACTACATTTCTCTACTGCCTATCATCCACAGTTGGATGGCCAAACCGAGGTGGTTAATCGTTGTTTAGAAATGTATCTCTGTTGCATGACAGGGGATGCTCCTAAGAATTGGGTTAAGTGGCTGTCACTTAGTGAATGGTGGTACAATACTACCTATCATACTTCTACAAAGGTCACTCCGTTTGAAGCACTATATGGGTACTCTCCTCCTCTCCATATTCCTTATATTCCCAAGGATGCTAATGTCCAGGCAGTGGATGACTTACTTACTACTAGAGAAGCTAAGATTGAGGAGCTCAAACAGAACCTAGTGCAAGCTCAAAATCATATAAAGCAGATGGGGGATAGGACGAGAACATATAGGGAATTTGAATTAGGAGATTAGGTGCTACTCAAATTACAACCTTTCAAACAAAAGTCCGTGAGTTCCAGGACTACGCAGAAATTAGCAGCAAAATATTTTGGACCTTATCAGGTGATGGAGAGAATTGGAAAATTGGCTTATCGATTGAAGTTGCCACCTGGAACATTGATTCATCCAGTGTTCCACGTGTCCAAGCTCAAGAAATTTGTTGGCATCCCCTACCCAACCATCGATTTTCCCCCAAGTTTGCCTGAGCTTCCTTGGACTCCAAAGTGCGTACTTGGAAAAAGGTTGAAACGTAAACGTAATAAAGCTGCAGTACAGGTGTTGATTCAATGGGATGGTGGGTCTCTTACTGAAGCTACTTGGGAATGGGTTAATGACATGAAGATTAGGCATCCAGATTTTGTCCTTGAGGACAAGGACACACTTAAAGGGAAGGGTGTTGATGCGTGAATTAAGAATTGGGATCGCAAATTGGGGTTAGGGATTGCAACTCACAAATTGAGATTTCTTGTTTTAATTGCCGTGGTTGGATCAGCAGGTTTGAGTAAGCAGTGGGCCATTAGTGGGCTCAATAATGCATGGTCTGTTAGTAGTAATGTTAGTAACTAATATAGTGCTAGCGTGGCAAGGGATGAGCTAGTATTGTAACCACCTCGTTGATTCACGTTGTGCATCACTGTTATTCCTATATGTATAACAAACTCGCACGAGAAATGGATGACAAAGAATATTATGAATGTGATGTAATGTATGTGTACCGTTCTTAACCTTTCTCATTGAATACAAAACACAAACACCATTGATCCTTTCAAGGTACCCATTCAATTTGGGACCTATAACCCTTCACCTACATCAGTAATGCATCAAAATATATCGAAACAAAAAGCTCCTGAAACCTTGAGGGATCATACACTGGTTTAACTTAATCTGGAAATTATAATTGGCTTTTGGCTCTAAGGGATTGAACTTCATATTACCACAATGTTAGATAATGTTGGCATTTTATGAGGAATCTTACAATGGGCTAGATCTATGCATTGTGCTGCTAGCTTGTTTTTTGTTAGTTTGCTGTTTAAGACATGATTGTGGATAGATTTGACATTTTTTTTTCTAGGTGATATATAAGTAATAATCAAAATATAAGCTTGGAAGACGAGGATATGGATAAAAACAGTAAAGCCCATAATGTGATCACATACCCCAAATTGTGGATTAAGGATTGACGATCAGCTCTTTCAATATTAGATTTTTCAAATTTCAACGTAACATGTTGATCATGTATTTGGTTGTAGTGTTATCACAAATCCTAGCCAAAATAGGGTAAAAAAAGAGTCTTAAGGCCCGTAAAGAAAAACCTTAGCCATCATCTGCTATTAGACGTGTAGCAAAAGAACTCCAACTTAATAGGAAAGCATGCTAAGAATACTATTTAGGCAGATGTTAGTTGGATGCTCCTGCATCAATTGTGTTCATTAGTCTAATCGATACGTGAAAAGGGTGGATGCTGCAATTAGGAGACACACTGGTGTATTGGAGAATCAAATCATGTTAGGGGAATTTTTGAACAAGCTTTGGTGCTTCATATGATGTCTTGAATATCTTTTCTATATATGGATTCGTAAGTCTGAATATTTCTATTGTTTATACTTTAAAATATCATTTATACAAGTCCGACATCTTTGCTTACCCATCAGCTATATCTGCTAAAAGTCTTAATTATTCATGTTGGTTATGTTACACTACAAGAAATCTGTATTTTATTGACGGAAAAAGCCAACGATAAACACAAGTATTCTGTCGGTAATAATAATTACCAATGGAATAAAACGATGAACAATGGCGTCATTAATACGGCCGTAGGTAAATTTAATGATGTACAATTTATGTGACCTTCAGTCGGTAAAGTATACCGTCGGGCAGGGTAACTGTCGGTAAAATTTACCGACGGAAGGCTTTTTCCCATCGGTAAATTTTACAATGAAAAAGAAGAAAGGTTGGTAAACCATCGTTCAGATAGTCGAAAAGGTTTCAATATTACCAATGGAAGAATAAGAATGGTCGGTAAATATCATACAGTTTACCGATAGTTTAAGCTGTTCTGTCGATAAATATATGGCCTTTTTGCGACGGTCTTCTATATTCCGTCGGTAAATAAGAGTAATTTTTTTTAAAAAAACCTGACATTAAATTTTATTTCATGATCTTATGATTAATGCATAATTTGAACAGTTATGAAATATCTATGCATAATAATTTTATTTGTTTATATATTTAATTTGTTTAAACAGAAAGTTGATTGATGATATAAAGTTAAAATTATTTTAATTGATAATAAAAACATTACATTGTACATAATAAGTCTTTGTAATTCAAAGCAAATGATTACAACAATCCTAATGTCCCGGTGACCGCCGGTGCTCTGAGGTGCTACTACCTCTCGCCTTTAACTCATCCATCTCTTGTCTCAGCTGAGCTAGTAGTCTATCAATGTGTCCACTGTTGTTTAAAGCCGATTGACTTGATTGGTTTGCGACTGTCTAATAGATGCGGCTGTACTGGATGTGGAGGATTGCGAATAACATGTGTTCGCAAATGAACCTAGCCCGAAGATCCTTCCACGGTAGTCCCTACCACCCACATTATCAAGATACGTCTAAGTCTCATCAACAAGTTGTTCTTGCTGAGGCTGTCGCTGGATGGTTTGCTGTATTTGGTCCTATTATGAAGCAATGTTTATATTATTACTAGTTGTCATAATTATTAAGAAATAATAATAAAGCATTAATTTCACATATATTTGGTTTTCTACATCAGCTGTTGACGAATGTCACATCGTCATGCTTCTTCGTGTGATTGTGTAAAAACACCTGATTAGGTGTAGGCCTCATGCCTATAGACTTTTTCTGCATATTTAAACTAAAATGTTAGATATGCAGACCCATTTTTATAAAAATTTCGGCAAAGTTTTCTCTATTTTTATGTATTTCCCCTTTGTTGAACAAATCAAATAACTCAACATAACCATATATAGCACCAGACATTTATACCATTATCATTATCCATAATACACATATTTTTATTTCAACATTCACTCATCAATTTAAATTGAAATACAACAAAGTAAAACATTTAAAATATAAGTGTCAAGTTTAGATACTTACAAGTCTCTGTGTATGCTTGTGGTGGGTAATTGATCCTCCCGTATATTTAGGAAGACTCTTTCCCCCTGAGCCTCCATATCTATTGGTGGAGTTACGCCCTGAGATGGACATTGCCTCAAGGCTTGTCCAATGTTCCTGCCAACGACTCCATATTTGCCTCGAAATATAAGGTGGTCATACACCAACCTTATGTATCACACCAATAAAGTCATGATAACGTGTACGAGCTCGCCTCTCCCATACTTTATGTATGATCATGTCGAAACGAGAATCCCAGAAAAATTCTTTCTGAGAAAAAAAGGAAAAAATTTGAACTACTATAATGTAATAATAATTATCTAATTAATGTATACAAATTAATATAAAAAGAAAAAATTAATTGTACCTCAAACTCCTGAAAGTAAAATCCCTTTGTGGCATGAGAGATATTCTTCTATACATAACCCTAAGGACTAATCCTCTCCTTAAATGTAGATGTCATATTTTTGAAACACGGTCCAGACAGAATCAATCTAATATAAGAAGTAATTTTATACCATGAAAAAACCTATAAACCTATAACTTAATTAAAAACATATAGTGTTTAATGTGATTTCACTTACAGATTATTGAAAATTGTTTTGTACTTTCTTCTATCAGGTCCCACAGCTCCAGGCTGGCGGTCCGTCTTCTCCATCCAATAAAGGGGAAGTGGATGATGTATAAGTTGGGGATGGTGTAGCATGACGAGCAACAGGTGATGCCTCATCTGCAACTGTAGGCCTTGGAGGGGGAGGAGGTGATGCGGTGCCAGCTGCAGACTGTGACAGTCCACCTTCACAGTAAGTACCTCCGAACATGCGTCTAAACCTTGGCCGCATTATCTCACGCTGTCTCCTTGGTCTCATATTTCTACCTGAAATCCATTGTTTATTGAATTTTCTACAAATATAAGAATTTGAATTTAATATTTTACACAATATATGGAAAAGGAAATAAGGAGATTTGTTGAATATCATATTCAAGTACAAACGACGAAATAGAAGGTTAACAATTGTTAAAGTCGTAGAACAAGAATAATAATAGCCCACACTTAATAGGACGCAAGTTGACCTCTAACTAGTAGGGAGGTTATTTGACAAATTCTTACAAACATAATAATAAATCAACTTTAAAGTTTAGTCTAGTATATTGCATCGATAAATCATAATGATATAATTATTTTTTTGGATTTCATGTGACATGAGGTAAAGGTAAATGAGTCCCCGATGTCTGGATTCCCGAGAAGGGTCCTGGCATGTTCAAACGCACCAATTGAAACAGTGATACTTCTTCCCTCAAGTGTAGGATTTTTAACATCTTTTTGCAACAACGTTTCCGCCATCGCTAAACTTGTAGAGGATATAGTGAATGAGTCGCCAGATTTAGTATGGATGACTAACTCTCCTGATGAACAACTAGCAGGAACAGGTTTACCTAAAACACAATCAGTATAGAACTTAGATAATGTCATATTAGAAAACCGTTAAACGAACCAAAATTGGATATTAATGCATACGTGAATGTCCAGATGAGATTTGTGGAATCGATGAATTTTCCAAAAGAACTGATCTCCGTAATCCTTTATAGACCCTTATGACATCGCTTTCACCTCTATCGGCATACATATCATCTTCGAGATGCAAGGAAGCTTAAAACAACATGTAGTATATAGACAATCAAATGTGAATATATATAATAGCTTCATTAAAAGAAATGAGATGTACATAATAAGGAAAGTGATGTTGTCCAGATCATACTGAACACCTTGAAGTAGAAGATCGGCCATAGAAGGAAAACGAGCGTTAGTGTATAAAGTGGAGATTTTCCCTGCATTGTTTTTTCTTTAGGATGGGACAATTTTACCACTTTCCTCTTAACAGAATGAATTACTACCATCCAGAACCAGCCGCCATGTCGACATTCCTTGATTAAGATTTTGAATTAAATACTTTACATAATATATTGAAAAGGAAACCATTGATTTGAAAAAATAAAATATTCAATTACAAACACAAATTAATAGCTATCATAACTTAATTGTAAATTACAATCATTTTCTTCTTCAGAAGAATAAGAATCAAACTTCGGCTCCTCTTCAGATCTCTGAACCTCGTCATTCTCTCCATATGAAATTTCAACATATTTGTTAGATGGATCATTCAAAGGTTCATTATCATCATGTGTGACAGATGCATTTATAAAATGAACATCTTCTTAAAACGCTTCACTTTCAATTCTCTGCTCTCCTTTTCCATGTGATTCAAAAACACCTCTAGGTTTAACTTTGCAAACTGCCAACCAATCTGTCTTATCTCGTCGTAAGCTTGGAAAAGGCACATAACACACCTGTTTCGATTGCATTGCCAACACAAAAGGTTGAAATTGTCTCAATCTTCTTCTGTAGTTGATTTCAACTAGATTGTATCGGCTATGCAGTTTTGTTCTGACATTTAGAGTAGGGTTATACTAGTTACATATAAATATCACACATCGTTTTATTAGCAATGTAGGGTGCTCAACTTCAAATATTTCAATAATTTTACCATAGTAATCCATCAATTCTCTCTGTGTGGAAACTCCACTATTTATTGTTGCCATGGTATAACCATGATATTCTGTATGATATTTACATCCATTAACAAAATACATAGGATACAATTTAATAGTTCGCAGAGGTGCCTTTGCAAGATCACAAATGAACTTGTTCTCTATTGGATTTTCTAAGGCCTACATAAAAGAAATTATCATATCAAAGAGTATAATGTCATTTCAACACTTAAATATGGTATTGAACTACAAAAATATTTGTAAGTGAAAACTTACATATCTCTCGAACCATTGGGGAAAGTGTCTTCTAACTTTTTTATTTATATCATCCTGTGTGCTGTCTAGCATTATCTCGTCTAACAATGCCTTGTATAATCTAAATACATTATTATGTATTTCAGTTATGAACAAAACAAAATTTGAAAACTGAAATAATCATGTTTAACTTGCTGCACAAAAGTTTGAACCTCTTGACAGTTCAGTAAAATGTAACCATGGCCAGCCTCAATTTCTTCCTCTGTTAACATTCTTCTTGTCCCACATCCATATGTTCGTCTAGGATATATGAAAATGGACAAGTTACCTTCAGCATCACTCATTCCTCCCCCATCATCATTACGAGGAATTTTTCTTTCTCTTGTGAGAATATGTCATTCAAAATAATGTCCACAAAATGTGCTAGCTTCTTCCACTAAATAAGCATTATATATCGAACCTTCAACTCTGGCCTTGTTTTTGACATTTTTCTTCAAGTGATGCAAATACCTATATTAGAGAATATGGTTATTACAATATTGTACTTAAAACATGTTAATATGATTATTGCAATAATTTTTGTTGAGTTACCTCTCAAATAGATACATCTATCGATATTGAATTGGACCAGCTAGTTTTGGCTTATGTGCTAAATGCACAAGTAGATGCTCCATACAGTCAAAGAAGCTTGGAGGAAAAATCCCTTTTATCTTGCACAAAATTAATAGAATTTCCTTTCTAGTTTTTCCACTTCAGCCAACTTGATTTCAAATGATGTTAAACTTTTGAAAAACAAACTTAATTCCGTTATTACTTCCCAAACTTTATTTGGTAGCAACTCTCGAAATGCAATTGGAATTAACCTTTGCAAAAACACATGACAATCATGACTTTTCATCCTAAATAATTTGTATTTCCTCAGGTCCACACACCTTGCCAAGTTTGAAACAAAACCATCAGAAAACTTTAGACTTTTCAACCATTCACACAAAATCTCCTTTTGTTTTTTGTCCAAAGTGTAACATGCTTTCCGATATTTGCCGATGCGAAGATCTTTATGTAACTCATTCCTTCTACAAAAAAGTTGCAAAGCAACTTGTGATTTTGCATTTTCTTTTGTCCTCCCTTCAATGTTCAGAATGGTATTGAACAAATTGTCAAAAATATTTTTCTCAATATGCATCGCATCTAGAATATGATGTATCAAATTAGTTTTCCAATATGGCAAATCCTAAAAGATGCATCGTTTTCTCCAACCAAAGTTTTAACTAATGCTTCTATTTACTTCATCAGTTTCAAATTTTGTTACTTTCAGCAAGCTTAATTCCTCAACCTTTTGCAAAATCTCTTTACCAGCTTTGAGCGGAGGAGGTGGTGTTTTTACCATCCTATTCTTAATAAACTTTTGTTTATTGCGTCTAAATGGATGATCTGGAAGAAGAAATTTCCTGTGATTGTCAAACCAACATATTTTGCCCCCTTTTGGAAGATAAAATGCATCAGAATCATTGCCACAATAATAAGGACAAGCCAATTTTCTAACTATGCTCTATCCAGATAACATGACACATGTTGGAAAATCACTAATAGTCCGCATCAAAGCCACTCTTAACACAAAATTTTGTTTCAGAGAGACATCATATGTTTGAACATCATATTCCGAAAGATGTTGCAATTCAGATATCAACGGTTGTAAGAATACATCAATTTTATGCTTTGGATTTGTAGGACCTGGCACAATCACTATCAAGAACATATATGCCTCTTTTATACACATCCATGGAGGCAAATTATAAGGAGTAATTATGATGGGCCATGATGAATATTGCTGGCCAGATTGACTAAAAGGTTGGAATCTATCCGTCGACAATCCCAACCTAACATTTCGACATTCAGCTGCAAACTCAAGATGAGTGTCATTGAAATGTTTCCATGCTAGTGCATCTGATGGATGACTCATTATTCCATCTTCCTGTTCATGTTCATCATGCCATCTCATGTGAAATGCAGTAACATCAGAAGCATATAGTCTTTGAAGTCTCAGAGTTAGCGGGAAATAATACATCCGCTTCCAAGGAACTAATTTCTGTTCCATAGAATGCTTTATAGACTTGAACCTAGATTGACCACAAAATTTGCACTCTTGTAATTCCACATCATCTCCCCAATACAACATACATATCAATTTGCAATAATCATTCTTTTTAACAGGCAAACTAACCCTAATAAGTTTCTTCATATTGTAAAAACTATCAACCATTGTATGATATAGAGGCAATAATTCATTATACTATTCAAGAATTTTATCAAAACTACGGTCTGAAATATGCCCTTCAGACTTTATTTTCAAAATTCGAGCAATTGAAGACAATTGGGTCATTGTCTCACAATTTGGCCACAATTCTTGGTCAGGTGACTGTAATAAATCAAAAAACTATTTTGCATGTAAGTTAGGTTCTTCTTCAAGAATTTCCCTATTTTACTCAAAGGTATAACCATCTGCATCATAAACCATTTGCATGTATGGATTTTCAGTTCCATCAACATAATTTGTTCTAAATCCAATCCCCCCTTTAAACTCATTTAAGTTGACAGATGATTGTGCTTGATTACCCGTTGAGGTGCTAGAAATCAACAGTTCCCTATGTCTTGTCCACTCACAATAATTGAGGACAAACCCTTTTCTCAGCAAATGCCTATTAACTTCATCAATAGGAAGGAAACATTTGTGTTGCACTTTTTACATGGACATCTAATCTTTGGCCCATCCATATATGTAGGTTGAGAATATGCATAATGAATAAAAGCTTCAACTCCCTTAACAAATTCAGGATTAATGAAACCATCAGCTGTTAATCATCTATACATCCAAGATCTATCTCGGAAACTCATTTCTGGAAAACTGTTGATTTAAAACAGTGAATCCATAGTTAGTATCATTAATGTTAGCCAAAGATTACAAAACATCTAAGATAAGACTTGTTAATCAACAAAACAAGTTCTCGTTCTAACTCCTAGTCTCTTGGTATTTTTCACTGATAAGCCTCACGAGAGCTCCATCATGAGTTATGGGTTAAGGTTTACGTGCTGAGATGTAAAATATTTTTAAACTGAATATCGAACATATATGTTTGTAATCATATATGTTAGAAGAGAATTATTGTTAAAAGTTTGATATTTAACCTATATTAAATATGTACTAGTGCAAAATATAATAAGTATTCATAAAAATATGAATACTTAATTTAATAAATTATTTTAACATATGCAATTAAAAAAACAACCATGTAAAAATTCACATATGAAAAGTAAACAGAACATAATCATTTCAGAGAGTATCAATGAAATAACAAATTGACATAATTAAGGTAATTGGAACAATAATATAAGTCAAACTAATCCTATATTAATTCATTGATAAACCGAAGTTCATAGCACAAATAAGTTTCAGTTTGTGCAAGGCAAATTAAATCAACCATATAATACGTTCACATGGGAAGTTCAAACTAGAAATAAATACCCAAATTAAACTAAGTTCAATTAGACGTAATAAAAAAAAATTTCACTTACCTTAACCGACACGCAGAAGGATCTTCCTGAAGTACGTGAAAGAAGATGATGATAAAGCTAAAATGAATAATATAGAAACTGATACAATTTCGATTAAAATGTGTGCAAAGTCATTGTTGACATTGTCAAACATATAAGGAAATGAATGTCATTTCAGTACCTGCTAAAGCTTCTCTTCAATCTCGTTCGAAAAATAAATACTGCCAATAAATGACTTCCTACAACCAAGAGCAAAATTGTTAACAGTTTAGAAAGTGGGACATATTAAAACAATCATATAAAACATATTGAGCACAATTTAGAATACGTGAAAAATTTTGAGCAAAGAACAAATAAAATTGTAGCTCATATTACCTCCTTTGATAAGTAAGAAGCCTAGAAGACCTAAAAAGCCTAGAAGAAGGGATAACGGTGAAGAACTATGAAATTCAAACATATTGAGTAAGGTAAGAGCAATTATGAGATGACAACACTGTTAGGAAGTTGTTCATGATGAAAGAGTGTACAAATTTTTGACAAGATAAATGAAAGAAACATCTTGATGGGTCTTCCTTATAACAATAAGGTTGGAAAAATAATT
>JANIHZ010123313.1:0-13146 GCA_027478365.1 Erythroxylum rufum | reverse complement strand
TAAGTTCTTCATCCTACGAAGATACTTAAATATACACTTAACCGCAGTCCAATGTTCCATTCCTGGATTAGACTGAAATCTGCTTACCAGTCCCACTGTGTAACAAATATTCAGTCTAGTGCAAAGCGTTGCATACATTAAACTTTCAACTGCGAAGCATATGGAATGTTACCCATGCGTTCAACGTCCTCTCGGGTTTTAGGTGTGTGTTCCTTTGAAAGTTTGATTCCATGTCTAGTAGGTGTAAAACCCCTCTTGGAATCTTGCATGGTGAACTTATTGACCATGTTCTCAATGTAGGTTAATTGAGACAAGGCTAGCAGTTTGTTCTTACGATCCGTTATAAGTTTGATCCTTAGAACATAGTTAGCCTCTCCCAAATCCTTTATTGAAAATTGTTCATTCAGCCATCCCTTAACCATAGATAACATTCCCACGTCATTCCCCATGAGCAGAATGTCATCAACATACAGGATTTGAAAAATAACCTTTCCTTCTTGTACCCTTTTATAGACATAATGCTAATCTAGGTTTTGTATGAACCCATAGGTTTTGATAGACTTATCAAACCTAATGTTTCAAGACCTAGATGCTTACTTAAGTCCATAAATGGACCTTTGCAACTTGCAAACCTTATGCTTATTACCTGGCTCAATGAATCCTTCTGGTTAGGCTATATAAATGGTCTCCTCAAGATCCTCATTAAGAAATGCAGTCTTGACATCCATTTGCCATATTTCATAATCGAAATAGGCTGCAATGGCCAAAAGAATTCTGATGGGACTTAAGCATAGCAACCGGAGAAAAAGTCTCCTAATAGTCTATACCCTCTTTTTTACCTAGACTTTGGCTACCAATCTAGCTTTAAAGGCCTCTACCTTTCCATCTGATCCTCTTTTCCTTTTGTAGATACATTTACACCATATGGTTTTTATACTTGGTGGTAGATCTACAAGGTCCCAGACTTCATTAGTGTACATGGAATCTATTTTCGATTCCATCGCCTTGACCCCTTTTTCTGCATCAACAACATTAATAGCCTATATATACGTAATGGGATCCGTTTCTTCTTGGTATGAGATGGCAATTAAGTCTTCTCCTAGACCTAGATACCTATTTGGCTGTCTCACAACCCTTCCACTAAGTCTAGGCACAACTTGATGTTCAGGTTGCACTTCTAATTCAACTCTTAAATCCATTTTGACATCTTGTTCTGTCATATTCAAAGCAACTCTTGGTTTGGATGAAATAGGTAACTCCTTTACTACTACTTCACTTCTTCCTTTGTGATTTCTCACAAACTTTTCCTCTAAGAAGGTCGCATTTTTCAACACAAATACCTTCCTATCCTGAGGACTGTAAAAATAGTACCCTTGAGTTCTCCTAGGATATCCTACAAACAAATATTCTTCTGACCTTGGTTCCATCTTTTAGGATTCAGGCTTTAGAACATGGGTTGTGCAGCCCCAAGTCCTTAAGTGTCGCAATGAAGGCACTCTACTAGTCCACAACTCCCTAGGTGGTTTAGGCACCGATTTGGATGGAAAAAAGTTAAGAAGATATATTGTCGTTTGTATGGCATATCCCCATAACGATTATAGAAGACTAACGTAGGACATCATTGATCTTACCATTTCCAATAGAGTCCTGTTTCTCCTCTCAGCTACACCATTCTGTTGAGGTGTTTGAGGAGCTAATAAATTGGAAACAATTTCATTGTCAATTAAATATTGTTGAAACTCTCCATATAAGTACTCACCACCTTGATCCGATATAAGTTGTTTTAATGGTTTGCCTAGCTGCTTCTCAGCTTCAGCTTTGAATTCTTTAAACTTTTCAAAAGATTCACTCTTTTTATGCATCAAATACAAACAGCCATGTTTAGAGTAATCATCTATAAAGGTTATGAAATATTCATAACCTCCTCTAGCTTGTACATTCATGGGCTCACACACATCAGCATGTACCAGGTCCAACGTGGATTCAGATTCGTTTCCTTTAGAAGAAAATGAGGCTTTGGTCATTTTTCCTTCAATATAAGATTCACAGGTGGGTAATGGATCATTATCCAAACCTATGAGGATCCTATCCTTCACTAACCTGTCAAGTCTTTTTTGATTGATATGACCTATTCTTAAGTGCCACAGATATTTTGAATTAATGCTAGAAACATTGGATTGTTTTGGTTTTATCATTTATGTGGTGTTTAGTAAGCCTATTATAGGTTCTATAAAAAACAATCCTTGTTTAATTATCGCATCACAAATAAAATTCTTATTCTTATATATTGAAACAACATTTTCAAAATATAAGGAATAACCAGATTTTATTAGACAAAAAACAGAAATCATATTCCTTACAATCATTGGCATGTAATAAACATCCTCCAAATATAACCTATGACCACTAGGAAAGTCCATGATAACTACTCCCACTAATTCTATTGAAATATAGGATCCATCGGCTATCTTGACTTGAAACTGACCTTTAGGTAGTCTTTTCCTTTGCTGGAACCCCTGCAAAGAATTGCAAACATGGTTGGTGGCTCCTAAATCTAATATCCAAGAATAAGATAAATTTGCCACATTTCTAGTTCCTAACAAACTTAGGAAACACATACCTTGTTTTCTTTTGAGGGACTTAAGGTAGACTAGATAGTTTCTTCTCCAGTGGCTCATCTCATCACAGTGGAAACACTTTCCCTTGATGTTCTCTTTGGCCTTCTTATTCATGGGTTGGGCCTTGACCCCTATTTGGGCCTTCTTTATCATTAGACCCTTCTTCTTTTGCTTGCCCTTACCCTTGGGCTTAGAAGAAGATGCTACATTAGCTTCTGGCCCATAAGCCTTGATATTTAATATCTCTTTTGTACTTTAGAGGGTATTCATCAATTCACTCAAGGTGTAATCCTTGCTGTTGAGCTCATAGTCCAACTTAAACTGTTGAAAAGAAAAGTTTAAGCTATTGATGATCATAATCATCTGCGTGTCCGCATCCATATCCGCCCTAAGCATCTCAGCCTTAGTGACTGTAGAGATTACCTTAAGCATGTAATCCCGCATCGGTTCACTAGGTTTTTGTCTGAGATTGTTAAAGGTTTGGATAGCTTTCAGTTTTGCAGACCTGGTCCTCACACCAAACATCTAATGTAGGTGATGGACCATTGCACTAGTAGTTTTTATAAAAGCAATTTACTTTTACAACATGCCGCTGATAGAAGCTAAAATATAACACTTAGTAGTCTTATCAGCAGTCTACCATCGCTCATATTGTTAGACTAGCTCAGGAGTTGAATCTCCACCCAGAGGAGCAAGCTCATTTTCAGTTAATAACCATGAAATTCTTTCATGTTGAAGAACAATGTCAAGGTTACGTCTCCATTCATAAAAATTCTCTCCATTTTCCAATTTGTTATTTTTCAAGAGCAAAGTGAGTGGATTCATTTTATGGTGATTGTGTCTTAAAAAAATAAATTATTGAAACATGAGCATACTAGTCAACAATATTGGAACTTTGTATAAGATCATGATGCATGAATGCATGATGATAGAGTTAACAAAACTTAAAAAATGTAAAACTTTATACGACGATTATTTTTCTTATCTATAATAGACTAAGTGAAAGTGGGCTATCTTATCCATTAAAAGAAAAACTAGGACCTTCCCACTAAAAAAGCTACCAAGCATCCTCATGCCTAACTTTTAAAGAAGCGTCATAATTTGGTCCATACTTTTACCAACAGAGCTATGGTGGGCAGATTATTGAAAAAATATGTTGAGTGTGTAACTATTTGATTCATCCACTAAAGGCACTTGCATACCATGCCTTGGTGGGAGGTCACATTTGCTACCAATAAATGAACTTATCCTTAAGGAGACCAAACCATGCAAGATCTAGGATTCATGCCCTCCGGTGGGGAGTAATACTTCACCACATGCAAATGGGCCATCACATAGAGGGCATGGACTCTCACATGAGCATCCTCTCCTACTCAATCTTTTTGGGCTTTAAGTTTTAATAAATACTATCCTGTCTAAATACAATTTATTATCCATCCTATATTGTTTCATTATAAATCTCATACATAATGAATGCATGGCAAAGCCTAGGGTTGGCAATTTCTAAATGACATGCAATCACATAATATCATATATTATTTACATTCATTTATCCATTCATCACATGAACTAATAAGCCACTTTTGATTGTCCATCCTAGAAACATAAATATAATTACAAGGCTTTTAAGCCCAAAAATTTTGTCGTGGACTTGGATCTTCCATTTTGAACTCTTCACTCATATGACCCGGCCTAATAGATAAAAAATTTGTAATGGCTTTTCTTTTCAAAGTTTTGATTTTCATATATAAAAAAAAATTTCCACTTTAAAAACAAAAATTCCAGCACTAGTTTTTTTTTATATAAAAACTAAAACTTGTCCATATGAAACAAAAAATCCAGCACTTATCTTTTAATCAAAACCGAAACTTGTTGTGTCATAAAATCGAAAATTTGTCAACACAAAATCCAGCACTTTGGTTTTCTAACAACCGAAATTTTGCTGATACACTTTAAACAAAACCAATACCTTACCTCTTCATTTCTTCATTCATGGCTTCTTCATCGTCATCATTACATGATTTTGTACATTACATAATCAAAGAAAACATAAAGATGAAACAAAGGAGGAAACATGACGATGATAGGCCACCCTTCTTGTTACAAACCAAATGAACAAAACTTACAAGGTAACTATAGAATCTATGGACAACCAAAAGAGCAAAACATACACCATATATATTTCTATCATATAAAAATATGTAGCATACAAAAATGATTGCCAACCCATGCATCACAAATAGGAACCGAAATCATGCATAAGAAAATTGGCTCTGATACAAATTGTTGGATTAGAAAAATAAAGCATGCACGATTTGGATGAAACGGTAGATTTCAAAACTTTTTAGAAATCAAAATTGCAGAGAAAGCAATATGACCAAGTCAACATGCATAGCATAATACGATATTAGGAAAAATATTTGCATAATCACAAGATGGAAAATATTACTAACTCCTTCGCTATAGCTATAACTCCTCGTTGTGCTATCCTATCCTTGGCAATGTATCCTCTCCTAGGTGATGTATCCTCTTCACCTTATTGTATCCTATTCTCGATATTGTCTCCTTGACCAATCTAATCTACCACTTGCTCTTCTTGGACAAATTGGTTAACAAGATCCTTTGGTGGGAAAGGAGAAGAAAACTTAGCGATTTTGCATTAGAAGAAAGAAGCCAAAAGTGAGACACCTCTCATTCAATTTTTGGCTATACCATGCAAGACAGGAGATAGAGAGTCAAAACAATACAAGAACACCTTCTCACACCTTCTCAATTTCAGTTAACCTTAAAGAAACAAAAAGATTTGCATCAAATGCATCACTTCCTTCTTTAATCAATCATAAAGAAGCCAATAAATGAGACTCTTCTCATTTGTCTTTAAGATGGCTATATGAAAAGACTGTTAACCTAAATGAGACATATCAATTTCGCTTTTGTGATGAAAGAAGGAAGATGGTCTATCAAATGTTCCTCTTTCTTCTTTAATCCAATGAATGCTAAAAGGTTACATGCTATCATTAAAAGATAACCATTAAACCATTTAATGATAACATCTTTACTCCATTTAATAATGATAAAGCATGTTAAAACCATCTTTAATATAACAAATCAATGATAAATGTGCAGCTGCACATTCAGCCCAATAAAACCGAAATTCCTTCTCCATTTATCTTAATAACTTTGTTTTAATTTAATTAATCAAATTAAACCAAAGTTTAGCCCATTTGTAAATGTTCATTTGGGCTTGTAATAAACAATTAATAAGTCTAAGCCCAACATTCAATTATAGGCTTTAAAACCTCTATTTATATTTCTTGCTTTACTTGATAACCTTCTTAGAAGTCAAATGGAGAATCTAATTGGACTTATATAATTTAAGCTGCAATAAGTCTGGAATTAATTTAATCTCATTAGAATTAATTTCAGCTTATTAACTAAATGTCATTCCACTAGAGACAATTAGTTGAACTCTTGAATTAATAAATATTATGAGAACACATGTTTCAAATAGGATGTTGAATTGCAAACTCTAATATGAACCATATTATAGCCATCCGCACAATAAAGGGTAAAATTACCATTTTGCCCTTATGTTGGTTTTTTCTTTTAGATATCCCATTTTACTCTATATAGTGATTAACAAATAAAATCTCATCTTGGTGTTAAGACTTGATAGATAGCTAGTCCATCAAACTACTGTCGCTAGTTTAATCACCAATCTCCATAAAACATCTAAAAGTGATGATATCGTTATAAAGTCTTTATTTGAGTGAATGTTCCCTGATACATGTTTCAATTAATAATTCCAACATGCAGACACTGGATTGATACTCTGTAAAAATCCATTCTTAGCATATCAAGAATTATAATGAAACACATATGAGTTCACCACTCATTAAGATTGTGGTTCGTAATAAAAGAATGCTAAGGTGTGTGTTTTAAGATTAAAGTAACGACCTACTTTATTCTTTAAAACCATACGCGATTCTAGATTCATTTAATAGTGCCATTATCAATAGCCAACTACTATCATGATATGAAACTCATCATTCCCTTGAAGTAAACTCCTTTACTTGCACAGAGATAAATCACAACACTATAGTCCAAACCATAATCAAGCGACTAACTTGATTATTCAAATGTGAATCAATCAATTTAGATTCTAATAATATAGATGTTTCTCATATATCTCCATGTATATGTATATTACTTACAAAAGAATCTTGGTACCTTATGACTAGTTATGTTATGCTCATACAAATAAAACCAAACTCTTTTGTTTTATTAATAATAAATATTTTCATTACAAAAAGTAACTGAAAGAAGATTAAGTTATAAGTAAATAAATACATTGGCTTTCCATGGCACTATATTTACATGACTCCAACAGTTAAACAAAACAATCCTCGACTATAGTGCCAAAAACTTGATGATTGCAAAAATAAACTACTTGTTTTACGTTAACAATCGCAAGTATACGGGTTGTTACTTGTAATAAAAAGTGGATATTGTCCCACGGAGATTGTACTTAGGCACTACTTAATTTAGGTTATGTTTTGTTTAAAACTTTAATTCGAATAATAGACTAAAAAATAAACTAAATCAAACAAACTAGCAACCAACAAATAATATTACAATGGAAATTTGTCAAGAGAATTAATCAAGTTATAAGAGAGGGGATTTTACCTATCATTTATGCTAATCTAGCCATTTATGTGTTTATGGGGTGTTAGTTCTAGAAGATCGTAGGGTTGATTACTCTCTCTCAAGTTATAATCATTTCCTAAATTGTAAACCCTAATCGAATTATGGACTTGCAATCTCTCAATTCACAAATTACCCATAATTCTAATTAGTTCTAAAGCTCTCTAACAAACAATTGGGTCTCACACGGGATCTACCTCTATGAAATTACCGAATAGATTGATTAAGTTGTTAATTAGATCACCTAACTCTCATTAATACAATCCAATCATTTTTATCCAGCTCACCCTCTCAGTTTGTTACCGAAACATGCAAATACATTAATCAATCACAACACCCAAACCAAATAAACACAATTCAACTAGATTAACATTAAATATAATTAAAATCCCGAAGGAAAAGTTAGAACATTGTTAACAATTCAAAATCTATAACCATTCAACCCATCCCAAACTTACACCTTAAATGAATAAAAAAGGAAATAGGGGAGGGAATGAAACTTAGGTTGGATGTTTCAAGAAAGCAGCGGTGTTGAGAGATCACCTACTTTAGGAAGCTTTGACATCGAATGTAGCACCCCACTCCTGCAAGACCCGAACCCGACATCGATGGTGATATCCGAGTCCGTGTCCCGCAAAGGTGGCGTGCTAAATCACTCAATCACTCTGAAATCAGTACAATTTTTTTTTGAAATCAATGACACATTTTGCGAAAATCATTACTCAAATAGGGCCCACATTCATTCATAAACATTTTCACGTAACACAATTTTCAATAACCATTCGGGCCCTTTCACAATTACAAAACTCTTGAGTCATTTCAAAATACAAATTTATACAAAAGTTGCGGAATAAACAATTCAATACAAAATAGGAAAAACAAAAATATAGACGCGAACTGATCCCGACCTCTATCCTTTACTTAAATGCTGTAGGTATACTCCCGTTGGCCTAACGGAGTATTCTTCTGAACCTGAAAAATATTTGCAAATTTTGGGTGAGTTTTACGAACTCAGTGAGTGACCATCATCGATGGCTCACTCAATCACATAACAAATAATTCACATATCATACTTTATTTCACATTTCACATTATTTCACATATTCACATTATTTCACATTCGGTACATTTAATCATTCATACTATGTATCAGAATTCACATTTTTCATTATGCATATGCAGTGCATATGAGACCCTCTTTCCATTTGTTATTTTATTGTAACCGAGTGCATAAACTGTCCCGTATCAATTGGATACCGGGCTCATTGATAACTGTCCCATATAGGGCTCATTAAACGTTGAGCCTAAGGCTCTGAATCACTTTGAGCTCGAGGCTCTTTTTCACACGTTGAGCTTGTAGCTCTGATCGATAGCTACTCTAGTCACAACTATCATTATGTTTCATGCATCACTCACATTTGCATGCTCTTATTCAATCATATTCGCTTATCATCGGACCCTAGTCTGGCATTCAATATATAGTTGAGAATTCACACTTT
Organism: Erythroxylum rufum; assembly: GCA_027478365.1. Classification (NCBI taxonomy): domain Eukaryota; kingdom Viridiplantae; phylum Streptophyta; class Magnoliopsida; order Malpighiales; family Erythroxylaceae; genus Erythroxylum; species Erythroxylum rufum. The sequence continues at coordinate 4,325 of JANIHZ010123313.1, read as the reverse complement.
CACTTGCATGCAATTACACATTCAGAAAACACTTAGCAATCACTTCAATATCCAAGTCATAATCACAATCATAATAATTCATAAACACTCAATTGATGACATAAACGAAATAAACAATAAAGTAAGACCGCCATCTCGGTCTACTCACAGTACGCTCCAAAATAACATTTGCTTCCCAATTCTAGAACGCCTATATGTGGACACTTGACCTGCACAGCCCATTTATACAAAATACCCATTTTACACTCATCAATAATTGCACACGGATAATAAATGGACTATGTACAGTGCATGCTTAATGACAATCTCGGGTATGATCTAGAATACATTTTATGCTCCTTCCCATTTAATAATTCATACATGTCTCATTGAACTTAGTCTTACACTTCATTTGTACTTGATCATTCTAAAAGCTTCTTTCAATCTTTACCCTTTTTATATGTATAGCTTATTCATAAGCTTACACTTCAAGAACACTTGGTTACTCTATATCATAACTCAATTCTCATCATCTCTATTCTAACCTCACATGAACTCATAATATCCAAATTCTCATTCATAGCTTAGCAATTTAAACATATGTACACATTTTGGCATATTGCCCATTTACACAATAACTATAAGTATATTACCCACCTAGTTTGCTTGCCAAAACTCCAAGTCAAGATTGTCTTTCTCCTTATTCTTGAGTAGGATTCTCTTGGTTTCCTAAAACAAACCAAATCTCATTTAATAGGAATCCACTTAGAAATCCCACAAAGCAAAATCACTAAAATTGATTCTAGAACATTTAAACCCAAGCATTTTCTAAACTCCATAAACTAGAATCCTTCCAAAAATCCAAAGATTCAAATGATCTTACCTTGATTCTTCATCAAATGAAGAGATCTTTAGCTCAAATGGAAGTTCTTTTCCTCCTCTTCCTTTTTCTTTTCTTGATCAACCTCAAAATCTTTCTTGAAGATGAAGAAGAATTAAAACCCCAGTTTGTTTTCTCCTCTTTCTCTCTTTTATTTCTTTTTCATGTTTGCTCTCTCTTATCTCTTTTCTCAACCACCCATTTTAATTCTCTAGAATCTTCTCATTACCTTTTCTCCTTTATTTATAAGCAAGACAATATTTTTTCTTCCAATTATGCCATTAATGAATGAGAATTGTCCAATTTGCCCTTCCATTTATGCCTTATGTCTTTTATACTTAAGTATCTTGCTAACAGTACCCTTGAACAATCTAACATAACACTTTCTTCCAAAAACATGTCCCCCATTGTCGTAAGTTTCTAATGCCACCGAAATCATTTCATTTGGTTCAACGATTCAAAAGATATACTTCAAACCGTTTTGGACTGCTCTTGTCCAAAACAGTATACTATGCACAACTTCCATCTAGAATTTAAACATCTTAGAGACTGAATTGGATTCCAATTTCTTCATACCATTTGTAGCCTCATGTCTCTAGTTTACCAAAATATAAAAAGAATCTCATTTGGACCTCTACTAGTCCATAAAACATCAAAATATTGAAGTATGTTTAGTGAGATAATACCAGTTCATACTATTTATGAGTACACTCACTGTACCCGTTCCATTTTTTTCACCCAGTCTTTCTCCATTAATCTTAGATAGCTATGATTCTTGGTGGAGATGTAGATCAATGTCTTACGAATCTAATGGTTTAAGAATCAGATCATTTGGATGTCTAGAGAATAAATTATGGCCAAAAGAAGCAACCATGTTTGTGACCTCCATCAAATTGAACCTATTATGGCGCAATTTTCATAACTTTCACAAAAAATGTCTGATTGATCTCATTTTTAGACCATTGGAAAGAGGATTTCGAGATCTACAACTTTGATGAAGACCTCAAAGGCCAATTCTATCGTCTGACTTCTGTATCATCTCACTTTTGCATCATCTCACTTTCCATCGTCTCATTTCCATCGTCTCATTTTCCATCGTCTCATTTTCTTCCATCTCATTTCTTTCGTCTCATTTTCTTCCGTCTCATTTCTTCAGTCTTATTTTCTTCCGTCTCATTTTCTTCCGTCTCATTTCTTCCGTCTCATTTTCTACCGTCTCATTTCTTCCGTCTCATTTTCTTCCGTCTCATTTTCTTCTTCTAGAATGTCTCCACTTATAAGCATCATAACTTTTGATTCCGATGTCCAAAATTTTCAAACTATATACCGTTGCAAAGATAAAAGAAAGATCTACAACTTTCCTGAAGGCACATTTGCTAAAATCTATTTAAATCAATCCCAAATATTTCTCTAAAATTCGAAGATGAATTTTCCATTCATACACCAACGTACTGCAGCCAATTATTAACTTCATGACAACTTTTGAGATTCTTAGAGATAGAATTAAAATTTGATGTCTTCATAGGAAATGTAGCCATACATTTCTAATTTAATCTAAATTAAGAATTATCTCATTTGGATAACTAGAGAAAAAGTTATGGCTAACAGACCGAAGCATACTCAGTGAATATTTTCCAGATCACTACCAATCTTGTTTCTAAATCTTTCCTTATCACAACTCATACCAAGATCACTCTTTCTACTTCCTCTACTTCTCATTTTCCATAAAAACCCATTTAATATGGATTATACCCAGAAGTTGTCAATGAATGCATGTACCACTTCTTATGCGAAAACATTACGCATTTATGTACATATATATGATAATATGATGCATGAGCAAGAAAATGCATTAACTTAATTTCTCTTCGAGCTCTCATGTACTGATATTTCGGGTCCTCAACCTTAATATGGGGATGGGATGTTACAATTCTAAACCTATATATACAATAATTATATAATAAACACCTAAAATGCACTAAAATACCTAGAAGAACATAATATAAACTATAGCTATCATATCTGAAAGATGAACCATGAGTGGGAAGCTTTATCTTTAATTGCCTAAAAACTTTCCCACTTTAGTATATAACTATGCATCCACTTCTTCCATAGTGATTCTTTATCGAACAACACTCTCCAAAGTATCTTAGCCTTTAATACCTTGTTGGATGTTATTATAGGACTGATATCAAGACCACTCATCAATAGATTTACGTATCTTTAGCCATGACATTAGCATTGTATTTATAAGAACTGATTTCGCCCTATAAAAACTTTCTCATAATCCCTTCTATAGTTTTGATTAGGCCCTTAAATAAAAACATGTGTTCACTCTAATAGATATGCATAATGTTTAGAATGGATTTGATCAAATGGATTTTTCCATTAAATGAGAGCCCTTTTTTAGTCTAGCTACCCACCTATTTTTTGGATTTTGTCTATCATAAATCCGACAACCAACATTCAACCATTCCAAATAAACACATACATTCACATCTATCACCAAGCTAAGCATACTCATCCACAAAAGAAACTTCAATTCTGCATACCATTACAATTTCAAAGAGATTAAACAAACTTTACTTACACAACATCATACATACCAAAGCTGAAAACAAAATACATAAGGGTGCTAAATGTTGATATGCTTAATAAATTATCCAAATAGTTACTAATCTTGGAGCTTCTGATGTCTTGCAAGAATCAAGGATCTTCTCTTTCTACACTTGAGGAGTGGAAAGTAATGGGGTGAGCTACGAAGCTCAGTGGCTTATACATTTATAGCCATTGGCAACGAGCCATACACTCAAGCATATATAAATATATACATGTAGCAATTTAATACTTAGCAATTGACTCACGATCTTATAGCTAACAAAATGTCATCACAAAGAACATGTCATGTTGTTGGACCCCGAACATTTCTTGATAAATTCAGTACAATTTCAAATTAAGTTATGAATGATGAATTGTTCTGGTTGGATTTTTACTGAATATGATTGAAATAAGTTATGAGGTTTGATGGAATAATTTTGGGAGTTAATTATTCCTGTAAAGATTAGTAGAAATTTTATTATATGGTTTGATTAAATTAAAAGTAGTAAAAATGCTGAAGGGCATTTTGGGCAAGTCACTTAAGGGTAAAAGTTTTAAGGCTTGAGGTTAAGGGTAAAATGGGCATTGCATAAGAAATAAGAGTATAAAAAGAAAATAAGAAGAAGAAAAAGAAAATGAAGAGAAGAAGAAGAGAGCATCGTCGGTGGAGAGGAGAAAAAGAGGAAAAGTTAGGGTTTTGCAAGATTTGGAGATTGAAGCATTCCGGGTAAGTTTTAATCAGTTTCTTCACTTTTAATTGGTTGTTTGAACTTGATTTAGTGATGATTTACAACTGAAATAAGGATTTAAGGTGTTAGAATTGAAAATCAGAGGTGGTCGGCGTCGATAATGTCGATTTTTCTAGGGT
>JANIHZ010123264.1:0-13151 GCA_027478365.1 Erythroxylum rufum | reverse complement strand
AAAATATTACGAAAGTAAAATTTTGAATAGAATAATTTAAACACTTAATTAAAAATTTTAAAAAGTTGATTATTGGAATAAAAATTTATATTTTGTTATCCTAAAAGTTGAACCTTTGCAATATTGTACATCAAATCTTCTGTTCCAGTTACTCTGTTCCATTAAATTTCATTCATATATTTATATGGGATTCACACAACTATGTGGATGAGATTTAATAAAACATGATAAGAATACCATAATCAGAACAGGAGATCTGATCCCGTAATATTGCGTTATAATCTCTATCTAATTTTTCTTTTGGATGGATATTGTCGTACATCTATTTTTTTCTTATTTTCTTCAGCTGATGTAAGCATTTTTTATTATACCTTTTTGATGAAAAAAGAAAAGTGACTATACATTCCCATGCTACTAACTTGATGATTTCTTCCACAATTCCATGTAATTATTTATGAAAAATGCAAGTGAGCTTAGTATTGAAGGATGTGATGGAAAAGTTAAATGAGTGCAAGTTGAAACAATTAAGATGATAACATTAATTTAATAAATTGACATAAAACTTTGTTGTTTTAACTGGTCATAGGAATTAAATGAGAAATTACTTTAAGGGATGTCAATTATAGGTGGTGAGTCACTTGCAAATAGGTTTGGTATTGGGTCAGATTAGTTTAGGGTTTAGTTCAAAAAAAATTAATCGAGTATGGCCTTGATCTGAAGTTTGATTTGACAAAAACTAAATTTGATTATTATTATTAATTTTAAATTTAAAACAACATTATTTTACTTAAAATGATGTCGTTTTCATATGATATATTAGGATTTTGAGCCGAATTGGGTTCAACAATCGAAATTTGAATCCAAACTGAAGCCCTACATTTAAAAAAAAGATCAAACTCAACCCAAAACCTGATCAGTTTGAACTAAATCCGTTAATTTTGAGTCGGGGCAGAGCTTGGGCATAAATATCATCCCCACTTGTAAACTGGAAATTAAAGTAAAAAATTGAAAGGGGTTAATTATTTCGCAAACTTTCCGTAAACTTCTTTGGCAGCAACAAAATAAAAACAAGCAAAATCGAAATAGTAAAAATACCAAAAATTTTGTAACGCAGTTCGGCACAACTTGCCTACATCTGCGGGGCCCTCACCCAGCTTAATTACTTTCACCGAAGTACAATAGTTTTACCCAAGGCTTTACTGAGCCGACACTACTCAACCCTTGACACTATCACTCAACCTTACTTCCCGTGAAAGAATTCACACCTAATAGTATGACCGCCTCGTACTAACCTCGACAGAGGGTTTTCTCAACAGTATTTGATAATAAAGATAAGAAATAAAGAACTCAAGTGATCAATCAACTAAGAACAAAATAATAATAAACTTGAGAAAAAAAAAGAACAACTTCCCGATGAGTTTCGCTCTACTGAAATAGATCTGGAAGTTGTCGTAATAACAATGAGCTGATTCAGATAAACACCAACATGAAGTATACGCAGACCATAAAGGAATCAATTAATAATCGCCGAGCCAATGAAGAATGATGCCAAGAAATCACGCACAATCCCAGATGGAGAAGACAAAAAAAAATAACAAGCTAACTCACGAAATTTGCAACCCCCCAAGACATAGCTGTGTTTTTCAAATCAGTAACGCACACCCACTAACGTCATAGCTAACACTCACTGCACACCTGATAATACTCCCACTGCACCGCTACTCCACTTCCCCAACACCAGATTTTCTTCAGCTATATTTCCAAATATTACTCGTTGCCGCACTTTGTTTCAACAATAAATAATAGCATACTACACGGTGGTTGTTTAGCTTGTTCAGCTATCTTGAAAAGCATTCTCCCAACGTAATATCTTCCACTTTGACAATTAACTCACAAACCTGCTATGTCACCCACTCACATGGAATTCTTGATTGCCGCACAAACACTAGCACACCCTTGTTTCTCTATTTTCCCAATCAATGATCAACAACCCATCAATAACATCCACCTTCAATTTGGTCGCAACCCCTTCTAGGTTTTTTTTCAACTTCCGTAATCACACAGACTTTTCCAAAACTAGGAGATATGCACATATATGGATAGATTTCAAAGATTCCACCCAAAATAGAATAATTACAATTATCTTATATGTCTAATTTAAAATGCCAAAACTAAATAAGGAATATATAAAATATATTCTAACAGGTAGTATAGGATAGTTGGGACTCTTCAGTTGGGGATGAGATTCAGGATCGATTATCTCTCTGTGGACAAGCTTTATATAGGTAGGGTCTAGATTTGAGGGACTTTAAGAAGCGTGAGTTGGAAGATAGTCATTGGCTCATTAAAAATCTACGAGGTTCACGTGTACTGTAGGATAAGGAACGGTTTCATGCAGCAAATCGAACATTCTTCCAGATTTTGCATGAACGAGAAATTCAGTGGAAACAATGATCAAAGGTTTTTTGGATTAAGGATGGTGATTCCAACACGCGATTTTTCCATACCATGGCAACACATCGTTAAAAGAAAAATTCTTTCTGTCATCTCAAGGATGTTTCGGGTTTGTGGATTGATAATGAAACGGGTTTGGAATCTATGATCTCTTCTTACTTTACTGAGATGTTTACAGCTAGTCCTGGTGACCTTGATAATGTGGTTAACTTAATACCTGCTTATATTACTACTAAAATGAATGACTTGTTGAATGCTCCATATACCTCGGATGAGGTAAAGACAGCAGTCTTTAGTATGCATGCAGATAAATCCCTTGGATGTGATGGTTTCAATCCAAGTTTTTACCAGACTTATTGGGATATAGTAGGTTTAGCAATTACGGAGGCATATATCAATACTTTGAGTAGGGGGACGATACCATCAAGGTTGAACGAAACAATACTTGTTCTTATTCCTAAAAAGTCAAAGCCTGAGACTATGGGGGATCTCCGCCCGATAGCACTTTGCAATGTTTTGTATAAGTTGTTAGTAAATTTATTGCTACTCGTTTAAAGCTTATCCTGCCTGACATTGTTTCACCATCCCAAAGTGCATTTATTTTCGGTAGACAAATTCAAGATAATAGCATCATTGCGTTTGAGCTAATGCATTGTTTCCAGAATAAGAGGCGAGGTAATAAGGGGTAAGCTGCATTAAAAATGGATATTAGCAAGGCGTATGACCGCATGGAGTGGAGTTATATTTCTGCGATTCTTGCTCAATTTAGCTTTTCACAGGTTTGGATTAAGCTGGTAATGGAATGCTTAACTACAGTTCAGTACTCGGTTCTGCTTAATGGGAAATTGCTGGGTCCTATCCACCCTTCACGTGGGATAAGACAAGGGCATCCTCTTTCCCCGTATATTTTCATCCTATATGCTGAAGGATTGTCAAGACTACTTTCATATGCGATTTCGAGGAATGTGTTGCATGGATGTTCGATATGTCGGGGTGCTCGTAGTATTTTGCATTTATTTTTTGTAGATGATAGTTTGTTGATTTTTAAGGCTATCAAAGAAGAGGCAACAGTGATCAAGAATTTGGCCGACTTGTATGCGGTGGCTTCAGGTCAATTGATTAACTTCTCTAAGTCGTCTGTTTTTTTTTCTAAGAATGTCTCTTCTCATAATCGACAACGCGTATGCTCTCTTCTTGGTGTGTCTGCAAGTGATGACTTAGGCACCTATTTAGGTCTACCGACGCGAGTTGGTATAAACAAGAGACAAATCTTCCAATTCCTTAAAGATCGTATGTGGCAAAAGCTTCATTCTTGGAAAAAAAATCTATCTAGCGCAGGAAAATCAGTTTTGTTGAAATTGGTGTTGCAATCTCTACCAAGCTATGTATTTTTAATTCTCAAAACACTTTGTAATGAGCTCCAACAGGTTATGGCATCATTCTGGTGGGGTAAGGGTCGGAATCACGATCGTGGAATCCATTGGGTTTCTTGGCGAAAAATGGCTAGACCGCGAGCATGTGGAGGGCTAGGTTTCAGGAAACTCCATGAGTATAACTTCGCAATGATAGGAAGACAGGAATGAAATCTCTTCACTAAGCCAAATACGTTAGCAGCTCGACTTTTAAAGGCCAAATATTTTCCCACAACCTCTTTTTTGGAAGCTCACTTAGGAAACAACCCGAGTTGTCTTTGGCAGAGCCTATGGGAGTGTCAACAATTGATTCGGAATGGAGCAGCCATTGGAATTGGCACTGGACGTTCAGTATTGGTGTTGTCGGATCCATGGGTGCCTAGTTTGCCTAACAAAAGAATATCCTCTACTCAACCAGCTGTAATGGATGTTCTTTTGGTTTCAGACTTGATCTTGCAAGGTCGTTGGAATATGACCAAGATTAATACAATTTTTTCAGTGGAGGAGAGTGAAGCAATTCGGTCTATTCCTTTATCAGCTCGGGTCTTTGAGGATTCGTGGTTTTGAGCAAATGATTCTAAAGGAAAGTGTATAGTGTAAAGAGTGCCCATCCGAAGCTTTTCAGTCTAGGGCAGCATGGCAGCGTTATGGAGTCTCCAAGTACCGCCAAAGGTCCTGACTTTATTATGGAGAGCAATCAGTCAAGCTCTTCCAGTTCGGGTACTTCTCCAGCAGCGGCATATTCCTATTGATAGCAGCTGTCCCTTTTGTCACTTATATGTGGAGACTATCTTTCATTGTCTTGTTGATTGTGAGGTAGCGAGAGATTGTTGGCTTGTTGCAGGTCTATGGAATTTTATGTAGCTCTCTGGAAATTTCTTATCATGGATCATGCAAGTTTTGCAGATTAGTGATACTGATATGGTTTGTCTCAGTATGATGGTGGTATGGTCTTTATGGGAAGCTCGTAATGATTTAGTTTGGCACCAGAGACGAAGAACTCTTGCTCAAATTGTGCATAGAGCTCGTGGTTTTCTGAATGATTGGTTAGCAGCAAAGGTTACGAGGTCAGGTCAAAATCCGACTCAAGTTTCTCATTTATGAATTAAACCAAGCCTAGGAATGTTAAAACTCAATGTAGATGCCGCTCTTTTTGATAATACTGCTGTGGGTTTTAGCATGATAATACGTGATGATAGGAGTTCTTTTATTTAAGCCATGCAATAGCGACTCCCAGAACATATGATGCAAAAACGACAGAGCTTTTCGCGATAAGAGAAGCACTTAGCTGGACTAAGGATAAGGTTTGGTCTAATATCGTTATGGAGTCAGATGCTCAAATTTGCGTTCGGGCTATTACTGATCCCAACTATAATGATTTATCTTCATTTGGAATTCTAGTTTCTGATTGTAAGTCTCTTTTGGTTGAGACGAATGTGCTTCTGAACTACATTAGACGATCTACAAACGGTGTTGCTCACTCGCTAACTCGAGCTTTTCATTCCATCGCAGATTCGGCGGTTTGGAAAATACCACCCAGTGGTATTTTGGATGTTTTATCCTTTGATAATCAATGAAATTAACCACATTTTACTTTTAAAAAAAAAGTTTGACTATACTTATTGTTTCTATATACTATGAATATTTCAATAAATTTTAAGAGAATCAATGTTTTACATTTTTTATAATTATGTAGTATTCAAATTAATTTTCGTTTAATCAAATTATTTAACTAAAACTTCCTAAACTACAAGGAAATTCTATTTCTTTTATCCTATTTAAAATGTCTTAGAAAATAAAAATTACCATAAAAACCAAACGAGATCATGATTTTTACTTATAATGCATATGTAGAATATCTGAATCCAAAGGAAGACGAGATATCATAAGAACAGTATGGTAGTGAGTTTGAATGACATCCTCAAAACTCGACCTTCAAGAAGCTTCAAAACCAGAATGCAGGAAAAGATATCACTATACAAAATTTAAAAGTATCCTCGGAAAGTTAATTTATCGCTATATTGTTTTCAATCCTCAAGGTAATACCAAAAACTTCCCACGAGGAGTTGATCGGCTCCTTCTGAATTCAGGCACGGACGTGTTTCCACCTTCCTTTGCTTCACGAGTGATACCATTGACAAGTTTGTTTTCATGCATCCCTGCAAACAAGGGATTTGTACCTTGCACAGCTCCTCTGAGAATAATTTTTCATAAGAAACTGCCAAGCTGAAATGAACAACAAAATATTTGTTATAAGAAAGAGGAATTATAGGAGTACCTTGTTTCAAAGTTTTGAGAGTTGAGGTTTTGGAAGTTTCTTGACAGATTGTTTTGCAGTTTCTTTACCCTTAAAGCACCAAGCATTGGAGATTCAGGAAGCAGTTGCTCATTTTCTGGCTCAGAGAAATCACTTTTTCGTGACTCCTCCATCTTTTCTCTGGCATCCATATCAGCAAGCATTGTCATCCCAGCATCAAATTTATGGAATCTTGTAGGTAGCTGTTGATGCTTTGGCTTGTTCTTACATTCATTCTTGTTTTTCCTTATCCCACCTTGTCTAATATTCAGAGCTTCCCTAAATTGCTCCTCTTCATGCTCTGGGTAAACTTTCCTGAAGCAAACATTTTGGAAGTTATAGACATTATCCTGCTTTAATGAGCTTGTGTATGGTAGTTTTGAATTGATCTCTGTTGATGAGAGAGCTGGCATTGTGGGAATGGATTTATTGACAGGCACTCTAGCTGGAAATGGAACTCTTGCAACAGGTTGGTTCTCAACTGTCTCAACCTTCACCCTGCTTTTAATGATCGAACCTCTGTCGGTGGAGATTGATCTCCTAACCGGAGGGGAAGGCGACCTTGGTTTTATGGAGCTAGTCACCTTTTGTTCGCCTGAGGAAGAAGGAAACCTTGACCTTCTTTGCTTACCCGACGAGCAACTTCTTGCCTGAAAGTAATCATCATCCCCAATATATTCTTAAGCATGAAAACTAGAATGAAATGTCTTAAGAGTTTTTGTTTACCTCTGAGATTTTGGTGTCATCATTTGGTCGTTGACATGTTTCAGGTTTTACATTTGGCATATAGAACGGGGAAACTGCTCTTGTCCTTTGTGATTCTGCAACGCTTCTAGTACTTCCACGTTTCATTTGTTCTAGCTCAGATTCCTTTCTCTCCAGTTGTTGTTTAAGATTTGATATCTAAAGAGTTCAGAATCAAACTATTGAGCTACCATTATGACAATTACTCAAACTTAAAGCTAATAGAAGTAAACCTCATCTTTGAGTTCTCTGATTTCTCCAGTTTCTTTGTTTGAACGAGCTGCTCCAAGTTCGATGGATGCGACCCGCTCTGCAAACTTCAGCGTGCTGATTGTCTCTCCAATGGCATTGAGTTCAGGGTTAATATGAACAAACATCAATGTTTTAGCATGCCCACCTTACACAGAAGGTAAGTACTAAGAGAGTAAGAAAAAAACAGAGAAGTAAACACTTCAGAAATTTTACTAATGTTGAGATGCGCACCTAAAGAATCCTGCAGGACTTGTGTAAGCTTGCTATTTCTATAAGGAACATGAGGACTCTTCTGAGCTAGAGCAGAGATGACATCTCCAAGTGCAGAAAGGGAGCGGTTTATATGTTGAGCTTCTTTCAGTCTATCACCCACTGCTTCAGATTTATCTACCCTCTCACTTCCTGCTAAATCCACCAGATGAAGGCAGCCTCGTAGAGTTGACCCAGAGACTAGCTCTTGTCCATGCACGTGAACCGTCAAAACACTGCAGGTTATTTCACAGCCAATTTTAGATAGATTACTCAGAATCTTAATTCCAATTTGGATCACTGAAACAAGCTGTACCTGTGAGAACGGCTACTGCGTTCATTCAGAGCAGTTGCACCAACTGCACGATTCCGTTGACCAGTTTTCATCAAGTCAATAACGTCCCGAGTGCTAGATACTTGGACCAAACTTGCATTAGGTACATTTATCCCATTTAATTGTGAATTGTTGCGTATATCTAATGTGTATATTGTTAAGAAACCTGTAACTCTTCACATAAATGTTAGCAACAATCCCAGAAGTTTTATAAGCATTAGGAAGGATATCTTCTATTGGAGCCATCACTAACTAATAGGTCTCTAACTTGTTCATTGTATATTTCGATCATCTGAACTCCAACCTCATACTTTATGACATCCACCCTTGAGCTTGAAATCTGAAACAAGTCACTCAGAGCTCTGTAGTTCACACCCCATGTTTCCTCAGTAGTCAAATCAGGACCACTCTGTTAGGACAAAAGAGAAAGAATCGAAACTGTCATCCTATTTTGAGGAAGTAGAATTTGTAATCACAGTTTATGAAACAATTTAGAAGCCTCCAAACATATTTTTATACGAGAGCATATCAAGAGACTACTCATTAAAATCTTGGTATGTATCACACCATTGTATATGTCTTCCCCGACCCAGTTTGTCCATATGCAAAAATGCAAACATTGTAACCGTCAAGGACAGATCTGATCAATGGCTGAGTGTCAGCATATATTTGCTCTGCAGATAAAGATGAAACCATTCATGCTTGGAATGTAGAAAAAAAGATAGTGGATTGAACTGGTTATAAAAAAAAAAAAATAAGCAGACCTTGTGAAACATTTGTTCCAAAAGCTTTGTTGAAGGAAAAAATCCTCCTTGCATCTTTTCCATGTTTAAGTGGGTTGACAATCATGATGTTGCCATTTTCTCCAATGTAATCCACAGTAGATTGCACATTTGACTGACCTGGTAAGAAGGGCCTGACTCTACAGTAGACCCTAATTGTTCCTGTTCAAAAATATGTCACCATCTTGTACATTGACAATCATATGGAACATAATGCACAATGTCAACCGGCTACCTTTTAGATCTTGGACTTGATTGTAAAGTTGGCGATTTTCTTCCAAAACTTGGTGGTAAGAAGAGGATGCTACTTCAAGCCCCTTGATGTAATGCACTGAAGCAGAAGTAGTGTTGTTTCTCAGATCAAAACGAATTCTTTGAAAGAGATTAATATATTCTTGTATAAATGCCAAGATAAACAGATCTTAATATTCTTACCAAGGCTCTTAACTTCGTCATCCCAATCTGCTTGAATTTGTTGGACTTCATGTCTCATCATTTTGTAAAACACTCTTAGCTCCTGAAGGAACAGGCAACAACATTAAACCAAACATTGATCAATACGTTGATAAACTGGATGGACAGTAACTTTAAGGACAGTAGTCTAGCTGGAGTTACTCTGTGCTCTAAAACCTCCAGACTAATCACTAATCCAGTTTTGAGGGTTTTAGAACCACAAAGTTGCTTGGGGTAGGGGTGATTGCAGTTCCTTGGAATAATGTTCAAACCTTGAGCTCTTTTTGGTGAAGATCAATCCCTTGTACATAACCAGGAGGGTGGCAGAAAGTTTGTTGAGTCACTTCTTGTTTTCCGCCACAAACACAGAACTTGGAGAAATCGCTTGACGCCAAACTAGTTCTTTTCTTGAGATACTGTTGAATGGCCTCTATAAATTCAGTCCTTGACAAGCAACCTATTTCACCCTTTAAAATTTTCTTCAGGAACAGTCCAAGCTGTACAAAAATCAATAGCTTGTGAAGTTACTTGATGGAGGAAAGGATAATCTATAAAACTCATCAGAAACATCAAGCTATCAGAAGACATTTCACTAGAAGGAAAAGATTCAAGTTACCTGTGTGCCTTGAGAAACAAGCAATGCAGAGAAATCCTTAACTACCTTGCTGAGCAATGTATCAATCACCTGCAATTTTTTTTAGAAAAATAATGTAATCACTTCGTAATTCAATCCTAGGACCAGATTTTGCATTCAATGTTGTATTCTTGTAAGAGTCATTTTTTTTGTTTTAGCCACTGATTCCTTTATATGTTAAACTTACTAGTTTACCCTACAATCTAGTGAAAAACATCTTCAAAATGAGTCTTACCTACCATTGCATTCAAAGGCATATCTTCCATTCCATTACTCTCCCTAAGATAAGCCTGTAGAAGTCCAAGGCCAAAATGATCAAAAAGAAAAGCCAGAGCATTTGCAGTTTTGCTTTCTTCAATTGAAACCTCATTCGAGAGATGAAGAAATTCTAATAGCTGCTCGTATTGGGACGATTCTGATTCATCAACTGACTCATCAGCACTTTCACTGCCAACCAAGGAAGACGGACATCCCTTTGGGAATGATACGATCTTCACTAGTCCTCCATATCTCCAAATCCCAACTCCACCAGCCTGCTTCCACTCATAATATCCTTTTAAGCATAAAATGCAGTCCACAACCTTGCTTGATGAGCCTCCCTGTTCATATCAATTAAAACAACCTCAAATCATTTTTAGACATAACTGATTGAAGAATATGGAACTGCAGCCTTTTTCCCGCAAAGATGCTTCAAATTTGCCATAAATATGTAAAGTTGTTTGTTTTCAGGGAGGAAATTTACTATTCCTGAAAAGCTTTTACTCCAGATTATCCTAGGAACAGATATAGCATCAACAATATGTCCAAGAAAAATGAAGCAGTTTAAGATGACAAGAACTTCGTTGCAGCAGGTTCACTAAGAGTTTGAAAATTGTTAAAGATATTCATAGGATTGTGTTTTTCTTTTGATTCCTAGAAATATAAATTTCTGGACCATACCCATTATGGTGGCAGTTTTCTTTTATATGTAATAAGTTTCATTTCAACTAATATCTGAATCTGGAGCTGTGCAAGGTCAGGGCATTATTAATCAATGCAACTGCACAGAGAGCATAATAACATTCTTTTAGGAGGAAACGAACCTTCTCCAAATCAGATGCTTCGAAAGTCAAAAGCTTCATCTCTCTTACAGCCTCCAAAAAGTTTCTCATGTTTTCAAAATACTGAATTGCAGACTGTGCTGCTGCTTCTGTGGACTGCACCGCGATTATTGGAATTTCCACCACCTTTTCCATTTCAAGCAGAAATCAACATTAGATTAGAATTATAAAGCACAACTAATGTCCAGAATATGTAGAAGTAATCAATGAAGAAGTGTGGTTCATAAAGCTTCTTCAGTAATAGGTCAAAAGATGCAAAATTCATACGATGGCATTCATGCAAAACATCTTGCTGCAAACGTGTCTAGTAATATTGATGAATGAAAGAATTTGGTGTAAGAACCTTGTGGACAGCACCAGGATTGACTTTGTTGAGGACGTTGCAGAGAATGAGACCATTTCTTAGAGCAAGGCAAAATTCTTCTTCTGACGGTTCTTTGGGCAGGGATGATGATGCAGCTTGGTCCATCTGTCTCAGCCATTCTGCTGCTTGGTACCTCCTTGAAGCTGGTGCAGTAAAAGGATGAAATATTGCAGTTGAAAATTCAAGATCAATTGTGAATTTACTGTGTTAGATAATTAGTGTCAAACCAATTAGAGGAGGCTACTTTTCTACACAATTTGAAGATTGACTGAATCAGATCAATTGTGCTATGGTATGAAGAGTTAAAACCGCTCCAGGATGGTGATGAAAAATCCATATCAAAAGGTTTGCTTTTCTGCGATCGAAGTTTCCATTTACATGCAACGACAGCGAAGAATATGCACTGCATAGTGTCACTAACTTAAAGTAAGGCATTAACAGGCATTTCCAAACTCAGCTTCACAATACATAAACTACTCGATATCATGGCTACTTTTCTAAAGAAACTCTCTTTAAAACTACACTTGCTTCAGATCATTTATACATTACGTTTTAGTACCAAAAGAAGGCTTCAAATTGTAGCAACAAGGGCCCTAACCATCATTAAGTGCTATTTCATTCTTAATAACTAGAAAGCAGTGAATTTGGGGGCGGGTTTGGCAACAAAGAATGATAAAAGTAGGCTAAGATGGACCCACTACAGTATATTTTCTCCTTTTCCTTTGGAGTGCAGGATGCCAATTTTACTTTCAAGTCCATGGAATCATCCGCATTCTCCGGAATACAAATGATGCTCTTTGCCATATTTTATCACCTTTTCTTAGTAGAATCATGTACCCAACATTGCGTAGAATGATTATTGAAACCAGAATTTAAGAAAAAAGTCAGACAAACACAAAGAAGTGCCTTTTGGGAAGAGGGCAACTAAGAGACACTATGCAAATTGGTCTAGTAAATTATTAAACTTTTGTTGTTCATCTTGTGTTCTTGTGTGCGACTGAAGCAAGAAGCATTAGCAATTGAACTTGTAAGATTTGAAAGGTGTGGTGATGATCTCCTAACCTGCTTCTTCAGCTTTCCTTTGAGCTAATTCAAGGTCGTTGATGATATCCTCAGTGAATGAATTCTCATTGTTAGAAGCCAGAGACTTAAATCCCCTAAAATTCTTACAAGGAGAGGTGAAAGTTGGTCCATGGTTGGTTTCTTGTGGCATGTTTATGACTCTCTTACACTGCAACTGCAAGAATGCCAATTCTGTATCACCTGCAAGGATATACATGAAAATTGCAGACGAGGCTCTGGAGTCAGGACAAGCGAAGTTGGCGGATGAAATTTGAATCCAAAACTAAGTTGGTAAGAAAAGTGAGGCTCTTTCATCTGATAATGAAATAAAAATAATTGGTTGGTATACACTCTGGAGTCTGGATTGGAAACAGAGACAAACACATTATAAAAATATGAAGAAAGAAAAAAAGAAGAAATCTTTGTCAACTTTTACTAGCCAACTTCTTCAACCAGCAAAAGAAAACAGAGGACTCCAGAACCAAAGATGGTAATATTGATGCAAAGAATAACAAAGACAAAGTTGGCTTCTGCCAAGGACATATGCATTTCTACTTACAAGCTATCAAACTCTCTACCTGTACTGGGTCTTCAGTTTCAGGATGAAGGCAGAGAATATGAACAAGAAAGTCCTTCAAGTTGAGCTTAATGCATGTTGAAGTGAAGATCCAATCTCCACCCAGATCTTTGGAGCTGAAGAAAAATCAGATTTCTCGTGTGTAGTGGAGGAAGAATTCAAAAAATAAGGATCATCACTAAATGTTTATGTACTCATGAAAAGAAAGAAAGTAATAGCACTCTGTGGTCTGTCCTCCTCAGAACTCATATGGATCCTAGACCAAGACGTTGATGATGTCAAAAGGGTGAATTTAATTCATGCGTGGTGCTAGAAATCACTAAACCATATTTCAACACATCATTAATAATTATTAAAAAATTAAACCAAAAATTAAACGTCAAAATCAGAAGTTTAAAATTTAAAAGATTCAATTATTTATAAAAAAATTAAATACAT
>JANIHZ010123052.1:0-24516 GCA_027478365.1 Erythroxylum rufum | reverse complement strand
TCCATATCCATTTTTTATGACTCAACCCATATCCATATCCATATCCATCGGTTTTTACGATTTACTACCCATATCTAGATCCATTGGATCGGGTAGTGCGGATATTAATAGGGTTGAAAACCCACTGCCATCCCTAACCACGATAGTTCTTTTTTAGTGTGATGATAGTTCTTCTCACATATCGTGTCAGCTTCTCTCTTATAATGTCAACTTTGCCAACTTCTGCAAAAGCTCCTCTCTCAAACCAAAGGAGAAAATAATAGTAAGTACTTACAAAGATAAAGAAAAAAAACATACCAAAACTAAACATCGAAGGAAAAAATAGTTACAATATTCATATAAGATAGTCACACATCAAGCACCAAAAAAGTGTGTAAAAAAAGTGAATATACCCACATCAACTGCAAATTTTGACCAAGTTAGAAGAAGAAAATGATGTCCCAAACTCATATAGCTAAACCAATTAGGGGATAAAGGAATCTAAATGGTCATAATACACACTTAAAAATACATATTCAAAACTTCTTTATAAAATATGAAGCCTTTACACAAAATGCACAAATCCCTATCACTTTTTTAATTATAATGAACTCTATTTGAGAAGAATCCACAATAAACTAATGAGTATCATGATTAATAAAAAAATATGAAAAAATACTCATTTTCTTCACTAGTATCTTCAATTTTTACAAAAATTATAGATTGCATGCGTATTTTGTTTGAAATTTTCAATGAAAATTTTGAGGGATTTTAAAGGAGAGATCAACTTGGTACATAAGGTCCATCCATCTTTATTATCTTCCTCATCGAATAGTAATTGATTCAAAATCTTCCTCCAGAGCCATAGTTTAATCCTTGATTGATTTCTAGGAAAGGAAATAACTATAAATGCTTAAAATACAATTTTATTTATTTTTAAAAAATGGAAACTTGATTATAAACATCTTATATGAATGTCATCAAACTAACAACTACTAATAACACTGATAAGGCTAAGATAAGACATTGTTAAACGTAAAATAGATGAATTTTGAAAGACAGTAAGTACTATGTAATCTTAAAAAGTAAAGGGATGTTGTTTATTAAACCCTTCAAATAATTTATTCTAATATTTATCATGCATAAACAACTGTTACTATAGTGTACGTATGTACTTGGGTAGGAGATTGAGAAAGTGGAAGTGATTTTCTTTTCCCTCTTCCAACCTATGGCCCTATGTTACTCTCAATATAGATGTAGCCAATTTGCTAGTAAAAGTTCAAGTCAGCTTTGATGGCCAATTTTGCCATATAGTGATGCATATGTAGCAATAATCACTACAGCGAATTTCACATAATGGAGTATAACAGAACAGTAAGTAGTACAAAGAAGGAAAATGTAACATGGTTCAAGGGGCCAAAAACCAACCATGTGAAGTACATTCAAAAGCAAAAGTACATTACATTCAACAACTACAAATCCAACTTCCCACACTATTAGAGAATAAGATCTCATATGATTTAGATTTAGTATCTTAGGTGATATGAATCAGTATATTTAAGGATTACATAGGAATTATGATTTTATTTGATGGTGATTCTAAATGTAACTTACCTGATATGAAATCTAACATATAAAGGAGTGAGAGCTGCTAATTTAAGTAAGCTCTTTCATCCTCTAGTTCTCAACATGGTATTAGAGCAAGTTTAGAAAACCTACATTTATCCTACAACCGAAACCCATACCCAAACCCTTCTCACAAAAACAGACCTAACGTTAACAATCTAACCTTAGGGACACCTTTAGCAGCTACCAATGACCAAGACAGAAGAAGGAGTAATGCAAGCGAGCGTTCCACACCCCACGTGCCGCCACGCCCTTGTTGTTTAACCGGTGCATGTAACTCATGCATTGGCTTTCAGTGACTCTCTGATGTCCTGGTTGTCATAGACAGAATCTCCCTAACCCTAAAAACTTGTTGGGGATGAGTTTTCTATTTTTAATTGTTGGAAAATGGATTTATGTATTCAACCATGGTTAGTGATGTGTTCTTTCTGCCTTTAAGTTTTGGAAACTAGGTTTATATAATTAATTATTGTCGCTGATTCTATCATAGTCATAGTCTCTCTTCCTTTATTGAATAAGTGGTTGCTATTTGAAGTTCATCTTCTCGTTAACATCTTTTTTGTATCAGTTACACTATGAGTGACTTCAAACAGATAGTATTGACGAACAACTACACATTTTGGTTCAATAAATCACAAATCGGAAGTTGAATGGAACAAATTATTTTGCTTGGGATAAGGTAGTCATTGTCTATCTTAAAAGTCTAGGTAGGTATGAGCATCTCATGGATCCAACTTCTGATATTAAGTCACCAGGATACAAGAAGAGTGAACAACATGATAATCAAACAATGACGAGCTTTTGGAACACTATGGAGCCAAATATTACTGATATTTGTCAGCATGTAAACTCAACAAAGGAGTTATAGGAGTATGTGTGACTTTTATTTTCTAGTAATGTAACTCATTTAATGATTTATCTATGGAGTTGTTCAAGTGTGTGCAGAAAGAGAAGAATCACATCGAGTACTTTTTGGAAAGAAAGAATTTATTTATCGAACATTTAGCAACTCATCCAATAATAACAAATAAAGATCAACTTCTGATGGAAGAGGAGTGTTATTCGTGCTAAAATACCTGGCTAGCTCAAGGCCAAAATATAAACCAATTCGGGCTCAGATACTCGATGGCACTAAACTTCCATTCCTTACTGAGATATATTCATGAATATCTTGATCATTTAAGGGGCCAACACAAGAAAGTGGTGACAAGTCTGCTCTCACTGTTCACAATAATGGAAGAGGTAATGGAGGGAGAAGTAATCGAGGTGGTCGTGGTGGTAGTGAAGGGATAGAGGAGATCAAAGAAAATGTGACCATTATGGCAAGGATGGACATGTTCGGGATTATTGTTCGGACTTATACCCACGGTTGCATCTAAAGCTCTCTCAATCTATTAATATTGTGGAGGCTTCTAGAGGTTCTAGTTGTTGTGCCTCAACAAGTGGAAACAAGTTAGTATTTGAAGAAGAATATGCAGGTTTTCTCCAATATTAGGCAGTCAAGCATGCAACCACACCAATTGCATCATTTTCTCACCTAGGTAATCATACAGCTTGTATATCATCCTCTGTTAAAACTTGGGTTATAGATTTAGGAGCCACTGACCATATTACAAGTAACCTAAAAAAAATTTATCAAAGTACCCTTGTACCAGACTCTACCAATGTACTATTACTAATGGTTCCATTACTAGTACAAGTAGAGTTTGCACTTCATTTCCCTGTTCTTCAATGATGCTCTCATCAACTCTATATATCACAAAATTTCCATTCAACTTAATGTTTGTTAGTAAACTAACCAAGTCATTAAATTGTTCTGTCTCTTTTTTCTCTCATCATGTTGTTACCAAGATTTGAAGACGAAAAAGAAGATTGAAAGAAGGCGCGAATTTAGAGTTCTCTGCTATTTTGACAAACGTTCAACTGCCTGCTCAATTATTGCTTTGCCTCTCTAAGTCTATAGTCGCCTTGGTCATCCAGTTATTCAAAAATTAAAGCAATTGATTCTTAATTTGAATTCAATTCATCATCTAGATTATGAGTCTTGTTAACTTGGGAAACACCATCATGTTGCTTTTCCATCTAATGTTAATAATAGAGCCGAAAGCTCTTTCATGTTAGTTCAATCTAACGTTTGGGGTCCATCTCGTGTGACCTTGAAACTTGGTTTTTGTTACTTTGTTGTTTTTGTTGATGATTGGTCTAGAATGACTTGGTTATATCTAGTGAAAGAATGTTTTAAATTGTTTTCTATTTTTCAATACTTTTTATTTGAAATTATAACTCAATTTGGTTATCCTATTTGTATCATTAGAAGTGATAATATCAAAGAGTATTTTTTCTAATTCCTTTCAATCTTACATAAAAAAAATTGATGTATAATTCACTAATCTTCTTGTTTTCAAACACCACAACAAAATAGTGTTGCTAAAAGGAAAATCGACATATCATAGAAGTTGCTCACACCTTATTAATTGAGATGAAGGTTCCTAAGGATTTTTTGAGTGATGTTATCCTTACTACTTGCTATCTTATTAACAAAATGCCATCCATTACTCTCAAAGGTTAAATCCCTCATATTCTGATGCTTCCTAATACTCCTATGTTTCCTCTTCAACGTTGTATCTTTGGATGTGTCTATTTTATCCACCAACTCCAGCCAAGAATTGACAAATTATCTCCACGAGCCATCAAATATATCTTCCTTGGTTAGTAGAAGTCACAAAAAGGTTATCATTGTTACAATCCCTCACTTAAAAGATTCTTTGTGTGTGCAGATATGATATTCTTTAAGAACACATCATACTTTTATGAGAGTCAAGATGCCAAAAGCTTTCATCATTGTTTGCCATCACTTTTTGATAACTCTTTGGATAATTATGCTAAAAATTCAAACACTTCACCTATAAATTCCAATCCTTCTTCCCTTCATCAATTATCTTGAGTAGATTTGTAGGTTTATTCCCATTGACCTTATCGAATGGTAGATGGTCATGTGGATGAGCCCTCTCCTCCAATTTTTTAATTTGTCGCCAAATCTGAAAATCAGTGACTTAGATTGGCCGTATTCATCATCCGATTTCTAATTTTGATTCTTATAACCAAGTATTCCCTTCCTTTTGTTCTTTTATATCAAACTTGGATTTTGTGTCTATGCCTAAGGGTATAACAGAGGCCATACAAAACCCTAGGTGGAAGCAAGCTGTGTAAGAGGAAATAAATGCTTTATAGTCCAATGATACCTGGAAGCTTGTTACTCCTTTTCCCGATGCCTCAATTGTTGGTTGTTGATGGGTATATACTATTAAGACACTTGCTGATGGATCTATCGAACGACTCAAGACTCGTCTTATTGCGAAAGGATATACACAAGTTTATAGTATTGATTATTCTAAAACCTATTTTCTCCTGTGGAAAAAATGGCGTCAGTATGGATGCCACAACTTATTTTTGGCCTCTCTACCAACTTGGTATAAAAAATAAATTCCTCCATGGTGATCTCGCCGAAACAATCTATATAGAGCAACCTTCAGGGTTTGTTGCTCATGGAAAGTCTAAAAAAGTGTGTCTATTGAAGAAATCCTTATATGGGTTAAAACAATCTCTTAGAGCATGATTTTGAGATTTAATTCAGTTGTGAATAAATTTGGTCTCAAGCAGTGTAGAGTAGACCATTCGGTATTCTCTCAACACACAAAAATTGGTAAAATTCTGTTGATTGTATATGTTAATGATATCGTTATTACTAGTGATGATCAAAATGGAATTCATAGATTGAAGGAATTCCTGCAACAACAATGCCAAACAAAAGATCTCGATCTATTGAAATATTTTTTAGGAATCGAAATTGCAAGATCTAAAGATGGTATTTGTCTCTCCCAACTCAAATATGTTCTCAATCTCCTAGAAGAAGCTGGCTTATTGGGATGTAAATCAGTCGATTCTCCAATAGATCCCAACCTCAAACTTGATGTACATCAAGGAGAACTTTTGAAAGATCTAGAAAACTATAAGAGATTGATTAGCAAATTAAACTATCTTACATTTACTAGCCTAACACTTCATTCATTACAAGTGTAGTTACACAACTTATACAATCCTCTCAGACTAGCCATTGGAATGCGACTATTCGAATCTTAAAATAGCTCAAGCGTAATCCCAGCAAGGGACTCTTATATAAGAACCATGGACTGAACGGTGATCTACTACGGGATATTACGTGTTTGTTGGTAGTAATAAGATTTCATGAAAAAACAAGAAGCAAACAGTGGTTTCTTGTTCAAGTACAAAATCAGAATATAGTCATGGCATATACAACTCAAGAACTTGTATGGGTATAACATATACAGGAACTTGGATTTCAACTAGCACAACCTATGGAGCTAATGTGTAATAATCAAGTTGCCATTTACATTGCTTCTAATCCAATTTTTCATGAAATAACAAAGCATATTGGGATAGACCATCACTTTGTCAAAGAAAAGGTTCAACAAAATGTGATAAAAACCACTCGTGTGAATTCTCATGACCAACTACCGGATCTACGTACCAAGTCTTTGGTTGGACGTCTGTAACACAATGTGTAACAAGCTTACAAGCTTGGAGCTTACGAGGGCCAGTGTTAGAGAATAAAATCTGATATGATTCAGATTTAATATCTTAGGTGATATGATCAATACATTTAAGAATTACATAAAAATTATGATTTGATTTGATTGTGATTCTAAATGTAACTTACCTTGTATGAAATCTACTATATAAAGGGGCGAGAGCTTTTAAGGAAGCTCTTTCATCCTCTTTCTTAGTTCTCAACACATACAACCTGAGTTTATGGAAGATCAATAATCAAATATAACATAATTTTGCCAATATTCATTATTTTATTTCCATGTGACCATGAATCAAACCAAATGATGGCTCGGTATGACTTGGCAAAAAGAGACCACAAAATGATTTCCTTGATTTCTATATGTTCTCTGGATATCCCTTCCTTTCTCTAGTATCTTACAGATTTGTCTTTGGTTTACCACTCGGAGTGACACGCCTTGTCACTGAACGCATGGTCACGAATTCCTCGGCAGTAGAAGGGTGAATTCCAACCTGTACGTAAAGAAGTTTAGCCATGCAATGTATACTAGAAGTTTGCAAGAGAAAATTATTATAGGAACATTAGGAATTTCTGTTGAGAAATTGCATACTTCTGTTACCACCCTGGCTTACAGGAAAAGTTCTTACCGTGCTGTCAAATTGTGCCTTAGTTGCTCCACACTTCAATGCTATACCAATGCCCTAGCAGAATGCATCAACATGGCAATCAGAAACCAAATCAAGCACTAAACCAAATACGTAAAAAGAATATCGATGTCAACTCAGGCAGCTAAAATTCACCTTGTTTGGAAGTGAAAATTACACTACCACTCTAGGAGTGGAGCTTAATTAACCTGTAGTGGTTGTCCATACTTGATTTTAAATAAGCTTCACTAGCTTTTCACAGACAATTCCAGACAAATTGTCTATCTAAGAGGTCTAAATTAATTCTTAGGATGGTAGATTCCCCTTATCACAAACTTGGCAGCGATCAAGGCCAGTTCATAGAGGTTCTCATGACTTCCTGAAAGCTAGAGGCAACAACGATCTTTCTGTCTACGCTAAAAAGCTAAGCTTATAAAATGATAGCATTCGGTGTACATAGAATTATGGATTGAAGTAACCATGTCTGAAAGTACATTTCCTACAAATAGTTTATACCACAAATTTTTTAATCAGTTTGGAATAGAGCACACCCAAGAACTGATATACATGTAGCATAAGAATTATGAGCCCAAAATCAAGTTGAATTGAGGTTATTAATTACAAATAGTAAAACAACTGTAGAAGTTAGACATTTGGGATCATTATTGAAGAGGGCTGTTATTTGTTATACCTGCATAATTTCAGGTGCATCTGGTCCACACATGGAGGCCCCAAGAACTTTATCTGTCTCAGCATCAACAATGAGCTTCATCACTGTCTTTTCTTGTCGTCTGGAAAACATTACAAACCAGATCAGAAAAGAACATGCATATTTTGAGCACTTCAACTTACAAGTAAATCAGAAGCCGAATCCTCTGAGGCAATTGATATTCAGTTGAAGATAACATTCTAAATCCTTAATTAAGATTCCTCAAACAGAGAATAGTTTATTTTCATGAGGGAAAACTAAACTATTACTGTCAGAAAAGCAGAAAGGATTATTTCAAATAAATAATACATAAGGATAATACGCTTATAACTTTATGGTTTCACCAGATTCTAATTTGTAGTTATTACGAATAAATCCTGCATCTTATCTCTAGTTTATTGCTACATGATAAAATGTTATTTTGACAGCATACTTATCTCTAGTTTTAGAATATAATGCAGTTTAAAGAGACAGGGATGAAAAGAAAAGGGATAATATGGGTTAACTATCAAGTGAGGTGAATAATTATCATCTTTGTTTGTTTCAATTACAACATAAAGACTTCTACCAAAACTTCATTTTTTGTACAAAAACAGTAATAGTACAACTTTGAGACTTTATATCATGATGCAAAACGCAGTACATATATGATCTAAAATACAGCACTTACCCAGAAACAGTGTTCTTCATAGGATTGAAAGTTGAAGTGAAAACCAAGATATCCCCGCTTGCTTGCTCCAGAGCCTGCCCTTCACTGAGGCCTACTACAGAGAGAGGTGGTATACTGCAAAGGAGAAAAAATATCACAACAGTGAAGCAGAAGTAAGCAAATCCTCATAGAACATGAAACAGAGGAAGGCACACAAAGATGTAGGAGGTTTCATCAAGAAGGACCAAGTATTACAACATTCTTAGGTAATTTCGCCAAGAATAAAGGACGAAGGAGAATGGTCAATGTAGCCCAACTCCAATTATTACAATCAAGGTTTACTTGAGCTTCAGTAAATAATGTTGAATACCAAGTACATTAATGACAGAGTAACATCAACATAGGAATAAGCTTCAGAAAAGGATAGTGAGAATATCATCAAGGCTGTGGAAGGCTATGAAATATAAGACATGACAAGAGTTTAGTGGAAATATCAGTAAAATGCACGCCTACAAACTCCCTCTACCATTTGGTTAATGTGCTTCAATTTCAACACCTCCTATGCTACAAATAAATACCACTATTCAGGACAGTCCCACGTATATAGTTAAGTCTTAACTTCACAAGAACACATATCTTGCACCTTTGTACCTTGCACAGGTATCAAAAACATTGGAGCACCTTATACTACTTGAGATGCAGCAGATGTCATATACTCAGATTAGGGATGTGTATCTGGGTACTTGACTTGCTAAAAAGGATAGAATATGGAACGCAGCCTTAAATTGGCTTATGACCACAGAATATTTCCATGTTCTACAATACTCCTCGACAAATTAAAGCTTGTGGATTCTATGTTAGTAGTCCTTGACATCTCATTATTCAATATTGGATTACTAGTCCAATGATCTTCTCTAGGCTTACTGAGCATTAATCAACCAACTCAACCATCTCAACTTCATCTTTCAATAAGAAAAAATGAATTCTCTATTAGCTTAACTGAGCAACTAGACAAATTAAAGTGTCATAATTGTCAAGCATAGCTCTCCTGTACCATGATTGCATTACAGTTTCGCCAGGAAAGTAAAAGGGACAGCATCTCTTTCTGTTCTCTTAGGAAGTCACACTCACTCCTTTCCTCCTCAACACAAAGAAACTAAATCTATTAGCTAGATGCACAACTGATTTGGAGAAACAAAACTTGTCTATAAGTTGTTCGGCATGAGGAATAGAGGTTTTAACCACTATATCCAAATTATCACGGGCTCTGTAGTAAGAATGTGGAAAACCTCTTCTTCACAACATGACAAGACTCATGAAATTATAGTTTAGGCTATTAAAAGCCACATAATCGAACTTACATATCAGACTATATGATGTAAGCTACTGAGTAAGGAAAAAAGCAGAGCAAAGTCATAAATATCCTAAATCCTGGAAGTATCTGACTCTATTATCACCAACAACTAAGTAGAACCAATAGATTTGAGGCCGGAGGTATTACCTAAAAACAGCACAAGGTATATTGCTATAATCTGGTTGGCTAGACTGCCCCCCAAAAACAGTTTTCTGCATTAAGCAAAAGAAATAGATTCCATTACAAGCATATTGGATAAGAGTGGACGAGGGATTCTTTTAACTAAATAGAGGAATTATGAGGTCTAGGCAAAAGACATACTGCAAAACATGTTCCCTCCATTAAGGCAACAGGAGTGAGGTTCATTCGGTTTGTGACATCACCAATAGCCCAAATGCTAGGTATGTTGGTGCGTGAGTACTCATCAACCTGAAGAACAAGGTGAGTCAAATACCACAGTAAAGTTAATTCTAGTTGAACATCAATAATATTTTCTAGTCAGGAATGGATGCTCTGTAGTGAAGTTTTCATCATTGCAGCCCCCTCCAACAACAGATCATAAGAAATTTAATCAAGAGCATATTAGTTGAATGGATTGTGTATGTCTAAAGATAAACTAATAGATAGTGCTCAATAACCTTCACAGCTCCAGTCTTGTCAAGATCCACACCTACAGCTTCCAAATTCAACCTCTTTGTGTTTGGGGCCCTACCTGCAGCGTATAAGAGAAGAAAAGTTCTATTAAACAACTTCAAGTGAAGAAAAGACAATTCCTTCTGTTAAGCAGAAAATGGAAATGATACCAAAGAACAAATACATTTAGGGAATGGAAGCAAGATAAGTCTGTACCTATTATTGCACTCATATAAATTACGTAGAATGTACGAATTTCATTGAAATGTTCCCAAAATCATACATTTTTGGTCTTCTAACTTTAAAGATTAGATCCCAAAGCCTCGACAACAGATGACAATATGGTCTTATGGCTACAGATCACCAAGAAGAACAGTACAATTTGAAACAATTAATTATATTAAAACATCAGAGATTCACTGCAAAACTAATTGATGTTTGGAAACTCCAACCAAATCTTGACAATCTTAGGCAATACAATTGTTACATTCCCTCTGCACAATCCAAAGCCATGAAAAACCCCTCTTATTCTATTTCACCGTGTGAAGAAAATGTTAACATGGCTAAACCACAGTATTTATATCTAGGCTCCAAGTTGATTGGATTCGCAAGTTATTTAATAAAAGGAATGACATCTAGTCATCTCCAATGATTAAAAAAAAAAAACCATATGCTTAAGTGTGTATAGTTTAAACAGGGAGAATAATTACCAGTGGCGAAAAGAACAACATCAGCAAACAACTCCTCTCCATGATCTGTTACAACTTTTATGCCATCTGCTGTCTTAATCAACTGTATTATCACATTTATGGTTACGTAATATACATTGAAGAAGTGATAGAACAATTTACATCAGTGAGTCAGGAAAAAAATCATAAATGGAAACAAACACAAGAATAATTGGAAAATACCTCCTTTAAATTTGTCCTTGGATGCATATTGATTCCCCTGCCTTCCAGATTTCTGGCAACCACTGCCCTCATTTCATCATCAAAACCTCTGCATTTGGATTTAACAGATTGGTTTTTGTGAGAAATACAACTACAGTATAAGGCTGAAGTTATCAAGTGAAAAAGGTCTTGTTAATCTCCTTGTTGAGAATAAGTTGCACGATGGAATAAACAACATAATAGAGATTACATTCATATATTGAGAAAGAACAGGATTTACTTGTTTCAAACCATTTTAAAGAGGCCCTGTAAAATTGCTAATCTAAGTCAACAATTATACCCTCATCCATGATACATACTCATCAAACAAATTACTTTGCAAAAGTAAACTGCATGATGCAAATCAGAAAACGAGTTGAGTTGTCAATATTTCAACAAGCTAAGATTTTGGCAAAAATCCAAAGTTCGCGAGGCATGCAATTTAACATGAATGAAACCTTGAGATCTTTTCAGGGCTCTAACTTGGCATTGAAGATAAGAAACCAGAATCAAAACTGTAATATGACCTTAATGGCAGTTCCTTTCTGAAAAACAGATCAACCGTGCAACCAAAGCCTCGCCATATTGAAGCAAACTCAACAGCAATGTACCTAAGAAAGAGAACATCAAATTTCATAAACATGCTAACTGGACTAGCAGCAACTAGAAATCAGAGCATATGTGGCAGAGTTTTACCCTCCACCGAGCACCACAGCACGCCTAGGTAACTCTTCCAAACTTAAGGCCTCATCAGAGGTTATAGACAGCTCCTGTATAGTACAAAGGTAAGTTAATAAGACAAACCAAAGAAAAAAGAACAACTGTCTTTGATCTAAGGAAATCAACAATAACCTGCCCAGGAATAGCAGGACGTTGGGCCCTACTGCCAGTTGCAATCAGAATATGCTTTGCTGTGTAGCTCAATTTCGTGCCATCTAGTTGTTTCACCTCAACTTCATTAGGACCAACGATCTTCCCCTCTCCTTCATATAGTTTAACCCCAGCATTAGAAAGTAAACGCTTGTAAATTCCATTCAATCTGATAATTTCATCAGTCTGCAATTTCATTTAACAAGAATCAGTGCACAATCAGGTATAATCTTTAGCAAAAAACAAACATAAAGAACTAGGACAAAAAGATTCTCAGAAGCAGCATCGGATGGCAGAGAAATGTTTTAAGAATTCTAGTTCTCAGTCATAAGTCTATTAAAGTCCCTTAAAGACATAAACAATCTTCAAGTAACACATCCCACACAGACCCCATTGAATCATCACTAAACCCAACAAATGTGATCTCAACAATAGCAGTAATCACAAAGTAATCCAACTCACTCACACCAGCTGTCTCCCAATTGAAACGAAAAACTCCACCAACATTACAATATTCATAATTCAAAAACCACCAAATGCGGCACATCAAAATGGACAATCCCTATTCAGGCAGACAAAGTTCGTCAAAATTATTAACTGAACCACTTTGTAGCTAACAACTAGCCTATCTCAAAGGAAAGAAGTAGCTAATTGTATATGAAATTCCTCCTCGTTTAACATTCAAAATGAAATGAGGGAAGTTCACAGAAAGCATCCTAGAGGACCCCGAAAGCTCCTACCAAAGAAAACTGCAGAAAACTGGAACAGAGTAGCTCAACAAGCAATTATTCTCTTCATCATACTCCCATAGTAAAATAAATCAAGACTTGATTGGCTTGGAGTTAACAGAAGGTATTTAAGATTATAAAAAACGTAAACTGAACCGAGAAATT
Organism: Erythroxylum rufum; assembly: GCA_027478365.1. NCBI lineage: Eukaryota > Viridiplantae > Streptophyta > Magnoliopsida > Malpighiales > Erythroxylaceae > Erythroxylum > Erythroxylum rufum. The sequence goes on along the minus strand of JANIHZ010123052.1, from coordinate 11,642 downwards.
TACCAACCTTCTTTTGCAGCAGTTTTTTCCAGTTGAAATCCACTCTTTCATGCAGTTCCCATCCGTAGTTCCTAGCATCCTTCAACACCAAAAGCACAATTCCATCCAGTTTACATAAACAGTAATGTTAAAATATTTATAAAGTTCTGACTAATCCACCAAAGGATAGCAAATGATAGCAAAGATGGTAATAATTAATTAAAATAGTAACATTAAACATCCCACTCAAAGCACTTCAGCACCAGACTACTGGAATAAGCTAAAATATGAAAGCAAGATGAAACGAAATCAGACTGAAAACTATAGAATTGACAAACATTCAATGAAATGGAGTTCAGTGATATGTTAATAAACATTCATCAGTCACAGAATACATTGACACCTTTGCACGAACTTCAATTCTTTATGCATCTTTTGCTCGTTAAAAAGAGGAATAGACAGATCATTTTCCAAGAATCTAGATCCTGCCAAATTATTACCTCAATTTCGCCTCCAAAAGCTGCTCCATATACTAAAATCTTCTTTGGAACACACCCTCGAATAACACACCTAGAAAATCAAAAAGTCAGATACACCAAGGACTGTTGACAACCAACCTATGAATAAATCACTCGGCAATGGTCATCAGAGTTTTACTTAATTACGCTTAAAAATCTGCTATACCATTGTTTCCACATAACAAAACAGTAAAAGTTCAGCAATAATGAATGAAAATGATCAAGTCGATAATATACTACATTAGGGTGAAACAATGCAGCATATATTCAATAACAGTGAAAGAGATGAACGTGAAGCTTGTAGCATAATGAACTCACGTTCCACCAACGCCCCCAATCACCTCAGAACTGATTGGATGAAATGGTAGCTCACAAATTCCAACCTTCAAAAAGAGGAAGCAGGGGAACATCAGCTAACAGATTATATTTAAATACAGACGAAGAATTTTTATTAAAAAAAAAGGCATTCAGATAAAGATTAAAGAAGACAAAATCCAATTCTCTATTGATGAAAAGAACAACGACACATGTCAATTTGCATTTTCTCAACTTTTTAGTGAAATTAAAAAGAAAAGAGAGGAGAGAGAACAATTCAACGTACTTTGCTTCTTTAGACCTACTAGATAGAGTCGATTTGGCGGCATGAACGAATTTCCTCCAAAATTATAAATAATGGTCACAAATTTGGTTTAGAGACAAAGAGAGATGCTCACAAACCTTAGCTCCAAAGTTAGCTGAGAATCGAGCCGCGCGAACACCGCCACTACCAGCACCAATAACGAACAAGTCAAAATCAAATTGAGCCTCTTCATTAATAGCAGGATTGTTCACTTCACCATCGATAAGCATCTTTCTTGCCATGATTTTTGATATCTAAGTAAACAACTCAATGTCTAGAAAATGGGGGGGAAAAAAAGAATACAAAGTAAATCAGAGCTCAAAAAGTGAACGAGATCATAAAAATACTAAAAAAAGTAACAAAAAAATTAACCAAAAGTTGGTGATTTTACACTTTCTACAACCGCCTACAACCTATAGCAAAACTGAGCCTCAGAACTAAGGAGTTGGACTTAGGATCTCTGTTCAACAAAACAGGAAATAGTATCTCCGATCGTACCTTTTGCAAACACGTCTCTCTACTTTTAGAACAGTGATGGAGGGCAAGAGCCTAGGTTTCAATGACCTTATATAATATGTGTGTGAGTGAATGGTTGGGCGCCACGGAATTGAGAGGGATGCCAACAAAATAAAGTAGTTCCGAAATCCTAACCAAGGAGATAAACAAATTATGCGGGTCTTGGAGTTGGAGGGTTTCAAGCGGATTTTTTAAGTCTTGAGGGGTGACTTTTAGATTATTCAATATTCTGGAACTGGATCGGAAAGGTCAAAGATTACTACTAACTTTTAGCATAAATGTTTTGCTTTTCTTTTTTGGTACAGCGGACGTTACTTTCAAGTTCAACAGTCAAAGGCTGCGGAATAGAAAGGGAAATAAACGAAAAAAGTGGTTATATATTTCTTCAAACCAATATTGATTTTTTAAGGAAAATCATTTTCGGTAAAAGAAAAGTAAATTTGCTTCAACGCATGCATATTAATGCATTTCCTTACGTAACTTGTAAAGGAACAACACAAATAATAATAGTAGTCCGTACTGCAAATGCAATTACAATAGTATGAATTACATTTATGAGTATGGACAGCGTAAAGACCTTTTTCTATTATATTATTTTTCTTGATATTTTTGTACCATAGATAGGATCAAAATTTATTGGTTGTTCTCAAATTCGACCAATAAAATTCTGTCAATTATAATATTAACGTTATAAGAAAAAAAAAAGTACTTCTAAATTTCATCTCATTCTTTAAAAATTGTCATTTTTCTTTATTGAGTAATAACTTAAAAATTGTATTAATCTTAAGTATCAAACAAAAACATAAAAAATAAGGAGTAAATAGAAATGAATAAAGAAATAGTGAATTCTATTATTTCTATAGTTACTTTTTAAACAGTAAGGTCTTCTCGGCACACCAAAGTCATTTCCTTCAATAATCAATGTTATTGTTAACTTACACAGTTCACATTTTTTGGCTCCACCCCATGAATTCTCCGATAATAGATTTTTTACACAAATGAGATTATTTATACAGTAACGATATTTAATTATGAATAGTGATTGATTAGTTTGATCCTGTTAGTTCGTCGTTGTAAAAGGAATAGTCAATGTTTATTCAATTACTCTTTACCTGCAAATGCAATGTAGGTACTGGGTTCAACAATAATGATATCCCCCAACATACCAAAACTAGCTGCCACCCCACCCGTCGCAGGAGATGTAAGGATTGATACATAAAATAACTTTTTATTTGATTGATAATAATATAAAGCAGAAGATATTTTAACCATTTGCATCAAGCTCAAACTCATTTTCTTACATACGTGCTCCTCTAGAAGCACACATCAACCTTGACCCAAAGTCTTCTTTCGTTTCTTGACGGTGTAGTAAAATCACGCTTATGAGCTTATTATCCTAGGTCGAAACAAATTGATAGGATCTCTCCTTTTCTTTTCGCCCCTATATCACCACGACAAATTATTAGCTTAGTGGTAGAGCACACCCTTGATAATTGCATCGTTATCAGGCCAATTTGAAGCAACCTCATTACCAGGCCAAAAAGATAATTTTAAAAAACATTATAGATGTAATCTTTTATTATATAAATTTATCAATTATGAAGATAAGAAATATTCATATATTTATGGAACAACATTACATGCTAAGCAAGAGATTCCTTATAATTATAACACAAATAAAATAAAATTTGTTGATATGTTCGAAGATATTCATCTGAACAATTATCTAATAGAAGAAGATATTATCAAGACGGAGAACACCTCTCATAGAAAATATGTTGATTAGAGAATTCACAAGTTTTGTCTTATAAATATAATAAGGTCAATCTTGAGTCCTGGGTCGATACCAGAACAAAAAAAAAAATCAAATTGAAACTAATAAGTATCAAATAATTGATAAAATGAATAACTACGATTTTTCTCCTCTTACAATTCAACAAGATCACATAGTCGATTCATCCAATTAAAAAAAACCTATTCCATTAGGTATAGAACTAATGGGTGATGCTTGGTTACAATTTCGAATTCGTTATTATATATTTGCTCTAGTTTTTGTTGTTTTTTATGTTGAAACTTTATCTATGGGCATTCAACAGTTACACCAACTTGTTTGACAGTATACTTCGATTTTGCTCTTCTAAATGGAACATCAACTCTGACAATTTCATCTTTGTCTACCAAAACAACAGGAAATGTTTCAAAAAAAGTAGGCATACGACGTATAAAAAGTTCACACCCTTCTTTATCTCTAAAAATAGGATGTCCTAATAACCCAACTGTTATTCCATCCTTTTTGTCCGTTGAACCTACTCTGAACAATCCACCTTTAGTCGGATTATTACCGATATAATCATAAAAAGCTAATTTTTCAAGAATTTTAAACCAAGCCTCAGATAAACTTTGATTTTCAGCTAATCTAATGCTAGTTCTTCGATATATTTCTTGCTAGAATTATCCTTGAACCCATTGATAACGAGTGGGATCAAATAATTCAATGGGTGTAGCTGCTAAACCATACCACATAGTTCTAACAACAACAAAAGCTGCAAAAAAGACAATGTAATCCTTATATACCTAATGTCCTTGCTGCAATATGATGAGAGGCTATTTTGCCCGAAATAAAAGGTTAGACCCTTCCATACCCTACGCGGGATACAAGCTAGACTTTCCCGATGAGTCTATAAGGATCGATCACACATATTCCTGGACCATATAATTCGGTTACATGAAAAGTGATAAAACAAAAACAGGCCACCCCTAAGAGAAGTAAATGAATTCCAAAGATCTTGGGTAAATCCAATGAGGGTTTTCATATACATTCATCACAAAATATTTCTAGATCGCAGTACATGCCAGATTGTTGCAAAGCAACACAAATTGGAAAATACAATGTACGCTCCAGCCACACCTTCATAACTCTAAATACTCCAGGGGCCCCATGAATTGGTGATTCCTAAACGAGTCATAAATGGTATAATGAACATACCTTGTCTCCATATTGGATTGAGAACGGGGTTAGAGAGATCAAAAACTGCTAATTTATATAGAATCATCGAGCTTGCCCAACCAATAACTAAAGTTGTATGCATAATATGAACAGACAGCAAACGACCAAGATTATTCAATACAACAGCATGAACTTGATACCAAGGCAAACCTATGGAAATACCTCTTTATCAATGAAAAATAGATACTAGGTAATTTTATTGTACTGGAAAAAGCTTTGTTATGGACCCCACCCTTTCATCGGATTCTCTAAGAGAAAAGGCTAATATTTTTTCTATATTTGATATTACTAATTAGTAATAATGTAACAATTATGTTTGTGGTTTGTAGGAACAAAGAGAAGCTGATCTATTATATACCCCATTAGTATAAATACACAAAGGAGGCTAAACCCCCCTTTTTGATTTATGAACTTGTCGAATCTATTGATAAAAAGAAAATATGGTGGGTTGATAACCCACAACGGAAGGCATTCTACACAATAAGTCAGAGACTTCAGATCTTACTTGTATAAAACTGAAGATATTGTTGATAAATAGCAATATGTCATGTTTATTAACATCTCAAAAATATTATGCCATAGTTAGGGCAGTTAAAATGACTCTCATAAGGGTTCTCGACAGTTCATTCATCTGACCATAGACTAGAGCCATTTTTTATTCTGCAATATTTTCTTCATTAATTACTCCAGATTCTTTCATTTCCATGTGAAGAACAGTTCCTTCACAAGTATATTCACCTACTCGTCCAAATACGGAAACCACATGAGCCTTCGCAATTATTTCCAATTGGACGATTCATTAATTCAATTAACAGAGGATTATAACTAGAGATTGTGCAGAGGATTATAACTAGAGATTGTAACTAGATGGCCTTTCTATGTGGCATATTTTACTAACAAGATTTATTTACACTTTAGCTACTTTAGTGTCTTGGCCGATTACTTGGGATTCCTGTATTTTTCGTGTAGTATTCAAACCAAATGACTCTATGAAATTATATTGTTACTTCTATATATTAGGGATAATGTAGCAGACATCTCTAGTTTTATTTTTCCTAGGGGAATCTTTAGAATTCCCACTGCTTAACTTTCAATTTGCCGTTGACCATCAACTAAAACATAAATAACTTGTCATACTCTCTTTGAAACAAGGGGCGCTACTGATTATGTTGACACTTGAAATAATTTTGTGTTCTCCATATTACTATATTTCTAGAGTCAATAACTTTATATAAGGAACTATTGAATTCAGTCACTTGCTATCGTTACTTTTCAGTTTTCTGTTGAGGTCTATCTTGTAGAGATACTCAAATTCAATTAGTGATCAATTTCTAAGTTTCATTGTAAAACTAATTGGTTACTTCAAATTACATAAATTAATAGTTCAAACCACACATAAAGGTAGGGCATTTTTCATTTTTATAGGAACTTTTGTACCATAAATAATGGTATCTTCAGTTATAGCCCCTCTAGGATATAAAATATATCTCTCCTCACCATCTCCATAGTATATGAGACAAATGTATGCATTTTGATTAGTTTCGTATTCTATGGTTATAATTCTACTATATATGTATTTTTCATTCCTTCGAAAATTGATTTTACAGTATAGAGGCTTATGGAGGAATCATTACCGTAAGGCATAGAGGGGGAGGCATTCAAATTGAATTGAATTCAATTTCTAAATTATATTAGATTCGAGTAATTTAATTCAACATAGATCCAATCCAGTATTGGCTAGTACCATATGGTACCTAAAATCAGTATGAAATACATGGGCACTATACCATTTCTCGACCAATACAATACGATATCCATAATACTGTTTTAGAATTGGATGAGATTAGAGAATTATAAAATTAGTAATTTAGTTAAAATTAAGTTAAATAACTAAATTAGTTTAAGTAATTAAAACAAAGGATAAAATAAAATTAAAAATACTTTGACTAATAATAACAAGCTTTTAAAAATTATGATTGAGTCCCACATTGCCATATGGTGTATATGTGGTACTATGAGCCCATTTTAAAAATAAAATATTATATATTTCTTCCACATCAACAATGATCATCATCATCATCATCATCATCATCATACCCCGAAGTCCCGATTGAAGAAAGGTCTGGAAGGGGCCTGATAGTACGCAGCCTTTCCTCTACATTGTAGAAAGGCTGTTTTCAGTAGGCCCACATGCATATGTGACATGATAATAGAGATGTAGGTTACAGAAATAAATACGTATAAATAATGATGTGGTAGATAAATGATGGTGTCATGTCTCTGTTAAAACTTTTATCCATACAAGGTTTAATTTAAATGGTTCTAAATATTAGGGTTTAATTTGAACACAATAAAATGTTAAGATCTAATTTGTCTTCAATTGTAAATGTTAGAGTAATTTTTACCGTTTTTGCCGCTAAAAATATTACAATACATATTCTATAATAAATTATCTTCCTTTCAATCTTTTTGCCTTAGATATTGTATATTTTAACAATTTTTACTTTTGAGAATTCTCTTAGTAGCTCATGTATATTACACGTGCATCTACCATCTTTTAACTTCTTATTCTCAAGTTTCAATATTTTATTCTCAACTCTTAATTTATTTATAATTGATTTTACCTTTTCATTACAATCTTCATCCATGCATCTGAAAAATTACATCCCTTCCTATAATAATGTAAGAAGTTTATTTATTATGAAATAACAACTACTTTTTCATTAATAATTAACCTATCTCATAATTAGGACATCCATAAAATCTTCTTCCAAGATTGTTGTTGGTTTAAGAAGTTACTAAGGGCTTTGAATTTCATACTGATAAAAAACCTACTAATCATTATGCTTTTCACTATGACTTTTTTCAATTGATTTAGTCAATTCACCATCCATTATGATTGACAAAAACATATACCAATCAAATATCAGTTGTTAATGTATCTCCCTGTATATGCAACAACTTCAATAATTCAAGACAATCAAGTTAAATTAATTTAGTCATCCCATAGAGGTATACCAAAACACCCCTACCAGCAAGCTTAATTGGTTGCATTGTAAATGCTATTTAGTTCCTACAATCACATTTGGTTTAAGGAAATATTTCTCTTATAAGACATTCTAAATACACCTACACTGAAAATCTCTCGAAGGATATAGTTTTGCAAAAATTCTAGTTTAGCCGCAGTTATTTCTAACACAAACGAAAATAGAAAAATTAAACACAAAATAAACAAATCAACACTCGATATTTGGTATCACAATTCGACACACCTTGCCTATGTCTGCAGGCCCTCAGGCAGCTTACATGTGATACAACAATAGTTTTACTCAAGGAATTACAAAACCAACTCACTAACCCTCGATATTATCCCTCATCCTCACTACTCGTGAAAGTAAATCATATCCAATAGTACGACCGCCTCGTACTAACTTTAACAAAAGATTTTTCTTAACAACTTTTAACGATAAAGATAATAAATAGATAACTCAATTGATTAAAATAATAAAGAATATAGATGAATATATTTGAGATAAGAAAAACAACTGAATATAATTAATTCGGCTCTTTCAATGACATATCGAAAATTTGTTCACCAAAAGTATTGCTATATTCAGCTGCTGGAATTTTTGGAAATCACTTCCACTATCGACAGCCACACAATTAGCATGCAATCAGTTCACCAAAATCCACACAATAGATGAAGAACAGCAGCACAAAAAGAATACATAAACCAAAAAATTAATCAGCTGCAAAACTCCCCAAGAACACCCTCAATTGTCGTTGAATAATAGAAGAATACCCAACTGCAGAAAGTCACAAATTACCCAGCCAAAAACATGTAAAAGCCCATAGAGAAAAAAAATCGCAACTGCTGCACACACACCATTAACGACAACATAACCAAAGAAAAGTGCAGCACACACACATCAGCCTAGGTTGCATAAAACCCCAATAGAAAAACAAATGTCTCTTCCAATAAGCAACATCATCATCATCATCATCATCATTGCACCCAGTTTGAAGTCCCGCACTGAAGCAGGGTCTGTGGAGGTCAATAGTACGCAGCCTTACCCCTACATAGTAGAAAGGCTATTTTCGGTAGACCCACATGCAAATGAGACAATATAAAAAATGATGCAGATTATAGAGAAAATAGGGAAAACAACATCAATCCATAGAAATCATAATAAAAATACAAAAGATAAAGATATATATAAAATAATGAAAACAAGACTAATTGTTGGACCCCGTTTTCGAAGTCCAACATTCGGAATCATAAAAACATGGAAGACCCATTTCTTATAACTTACAGGGCATAATTTGGGAAACTTTCAGTTGGAATTTCAGACCAGCTTCTTCAAAACATTTGTTTCCCATTGTCTTACGTTTCTAAAGACACAAAAAACACTCAATTTGGTTCAGAAATAAAGAAGTTATGGCCAAAATACTTTCGGGATAATACTAAACCAAGACTGAACACTACACCTAACTTCACTCCAGAAATTGAAAGTCTTGGGGCCTAAATTGAAAATTGATTCCACTGGATAAGTTGTAACTCCATGTCTCTAGTTTATTTAGAAATAAGAATCAACTCATGTGAATCTCTATAGATCGAGATATCGCCAAAATATTGAAGCATGTTCAAAAAAAATCCAACTTATACTCTTTTAACCGATCCTCTCACTTTGATTTAATCCATCTTTTTCAAATTAATATCAAAATTCTAATTTCAATTATAATTTAATTAGAATTACAAATAATTATAATTAAATACCAATTATGCCTAAATAAGATCCAATATCTCACATTGATCCCTATTTATTAAATATCTCTTATTTAATCATAAATTTTCTCAAACTTTACAATCAAGTCCAACGTGGTTAAAAGGTCTTTGAGTCCAATAATATTAGTTCTCTGCCATTAGTTATTAATTCAATTAATGACATTTGTAAACTATTTATAAAACATAATTCTACACTGGCTAAAGATATCCTGAAGCAATACTAATCGAGAACAATGGAACATTCTACCTAATTACTTTAAGGTGACGAATCCTATCTTGATCACACAAATACCTCTATGTAGTTTATGCGACATACAATGACTACCTATTGAACGATCTATAAGTCATAAGTAATATGAAAACATAGCAATTGCTATATAAGATAACTTTGGAGAACTTAAGTTAAAAAATCACTTATACAATCATCACTATGAGAATTTCCATATATATACAAGTAATATTTCAAATGGATATCTCATATCAGGTCATTTCAAGTATCTTCATGCTTTATTGACTACTTACTTTATAAGGAAAAATAGAATGTTTACTAGTCTTTTTACGTTATATTAATATCCATTCTTAATAGAACAATTTATGAATAATACATAAATGCAATATGAATCTCATAATTATAATCTCATTATAATTTCATTTGCAATATATAATTATTTCATAAAATTTATCATATACATCCAAACATATACAAGATAACCACAGTGATTGACTGTAGGGCATAAACTAAAAATTTTCCACTTACACTAAGCCAATCGTCTAAAAATTTCCCACTTACACTAAGCCAATTGTCTAAAAATTTCCCACTTACACTAAGCCAATCGTTTAAGTATCATATACCATATCACCATCTGATGATCATACTACTACTGGGACAGTGTCTTAATGAGAGAATTATACAAGATTCTTTATAGATAGCGTTTGTTTACATCTTACAACTTCTATCTTAATGATCATCATAATTAAGAAAAATTACATAAATATATCTTTGGATCTTTGATGAGACCTCAGCTCTTTTTACACACCCATTGCTCTAATGTTTGACAGTACATTACTGTCTTAAGTAATGCAAGGAACTATATCAAGTTCATTAAAAAACATATTGATCCAATTAATCATTTCCACTAAACAAAAAAATGTATTATGGCTTAATTAGTAACCATTCCTACATTAGAACCTTTCCATTCTTGAATGATATTATTCTTAAGTAAAATAGACCTTAATTAGGATTGAGTTATAAGTAATATCCTTATCACGTTGAACTAAAATATCAACTTATATATAGAGTAATAGATATCTTTAATACTTCTCAAGTATCAAATATCTCAAATACTAAACATCTTTAGTACATTATCTATGTAGTTAGACTTAGAATGAGTGAACAACTTCCAATCTATCTATATAGATCTAGTTCCTATAATTAAGTTATTTCCTTTTCAAATCCAACAAGAGTTGTTCTTAGACAAATATATTTTCAAAAGTTGAAAATTAAAATAGTGGTTCTTTATAAACAATATCTCTCTATATACTCCCACTAAATAAGATAACTATACTCCTACTAAATTTCTTGCTGACATGATAAATTAATAGCCATCTCCAAAATAAACTCTTTGAATTTATTATGAAAGTGAATCTTTTCATGTTTTGTAGCCTTTTAAATATACATGAAATGTATCATCAAAGGCATTAGTTTCAGTTGGAGGTATTGTTATGAGATTCGAATCTTTCAAATTTCATCTTACTCCCACTACTTATCTTAAAAACCATTCTCCTAACATTGAACACAAACAATTTTTTCAACAGGCCTATAAGATTATATTTAACCTTTTGGATATCGCATAACCTTTTATTGCCCAATTTAATTATAAACTTAGTAGATAATTCATAGTTTAGCTGAATATCACATCCCTAAATCATTAACTTTGACTCTTTAAAAGAATTAACATTTCATATCTAATATGAAATCTTGTTAATTGATTCAATTGAAGCTGTTGAAGGTAAGTTATCATACTAAGCGACCTAGTATAATCTAAAATAATATTTCCAACTCCTTGGAAAAATTAAATCACATTAAACTCATTGATTCTCAAATAAGCTAATTATATTACTTATTATAATTTAGAAAACCGCTTTTTCAAAATTATATAAGTAATACGTTCTAATCGAATTAGAAAACTTTTTCTAATCTCATTAGAAACTACTATT
>JANIHZ010122953.1:0-13196 GCA_027478365.1 Erythroxylum rufum | reverse complement strand
GTTCAAAAAGGAGAAAAGAAAGGGAAAGGATGTATTACATAAGGGTAATGCATCAACTTCAATCTCTAAGAAGGAACTAAGGAATGATAGATGTCATTTCTGTAAGAAAACTGGACATTATTAGAAGTATTGTTTGAAACGTAAGGCATGGTTCAAAAAGAAAGGTAAGCCTAGTGCTTTAGTATGTTTCGAATCTAATTTAGCAGAAGTTCCTTATAATACTTGGTGGATTGATTCTGGATGTACCACTCATGTTACTAATACGATGCAGGGATTCCTTACAATCCAAACCGTAAACTCAAATAAAAAATTTGTCTTTATAAGAAATCGAGCCAAAGCTACAGTTGAATCCATTGGAACTTACCGTTTGATTTTAGACACAAGACATCATTTAGATCTTTTCGAAACCATTTATGTTCCTACAATTTCTCGAAACTTAGTTCCTTTGTCAAAACTTGATACTGTTGGATATTCCTTCAAATTTGGTAATTGATGTTTTAGTTTGTTCAAACATAATTGCCTTATTGGTTCTGGTATGCTCTATGATGGTTTGTACAAATTAAAGCTTGATAACCTTTTTACTGAAACCATGTTGACCTTGCGTCATAATGTTGGTACTAAAAGAAGTTTTATAAATGAAACTTCAACTTACTTGTGGCATAAACGTTTGGGTCATATATCGAAAGATAGAATTACCATATTAGTAAAGAATGAAATTCTTCCATAATTAGATTTTACTGATCTTGGAATTTGTGTGAATTGTATTAAGGGGAAACATACAAAACACACAATTAAGAAAGAAGCCATAAGAAGTACACAGCTCTTTGAAATTATACACACTGATATATGTGGGCCTTTTGATGTCCCATTATTTAATGGAGAAAAGTTTTTCATCAATTTATTTATGATTTTCACGTTATGGGTATATTTTTTTGCTTCATGAAAAATCTCAATTAGTAAATGCTTTAGAAGTATTTATAAATGAGGTAGAAACACAATTAGATGGAAAAGTGAAAATTACCCGATCTGATAGAGGTAGTGAATATTATGGAAGATATAGTGAAAGTGGACAATGTCCTAACCCATTTGCTAAATATCTTGAAAAGCATGGTATATGTGCTCAATACACAATACCAGGTGCACCACAACAAAATGGTGTAGTAGAAAGGTGTAATCTTACCTTAATGGATATGGTTAGGAGTATGATGAGTCATTGTTCTCTACTGTCATCATTGTGGATGTATGCATTAAAAACTGCCATGTATTTATTAAATAGGGTTCCTAGTAAAGCAGTTCCGAAGCCACCTTTTGAGCTGTGGATAGGTAGGAAACCCAGTTTAAGACACCTACATATTTGGGGTTGTCCGGTAGAAGTACAAATATACAATCCACATGAAAGGAGATTGGATTCAAGAACAACCAGTGATTTTTTCATTGGTTATCCAGAAAAGTCTAAAGGGTATATATTTTATTGTCCTAATCATAGTACAAGAATTGTTGAAACTGGAAATGCTAGATTTATTGAAAATGGAGAAATTAGTGGGAGTTTAGAGTCACGAAAAGTGAATATTCAAGAAGTTAAAACGCAAGTTTTCTTGCCTATAACTTCTTCTCAAGTGTTTGTTCCTAGAGTTGTTGAAAATTTTAACAACTTACAAGAACAACAAATGCATGATCAAGAGCTGCAAATGCATGACCAAGCTCCAAATAATGAAGTCACCGTTAATGAACCTATTGTAAATGAGCCACATGAAGTTGCATTAAGAAGATCTCAAAGACAAAAGAGGTCGGCAATTTCAAATGATTATGTAGTCTATTTACAAGAAGTAAAAGGCGATTTAGGTATTGATAACGATCCAGTTTTGCTCAATACCTATCCAGTTTTGTTTTAACAAGCCATTGAAAGTGAAAATTCTAATAAATGGTTAGACGATATGAAAGAAGAGTGAAAATCTATGGAAGACAATCAAGTTTGGGATGTTTTTGAATTACCAGAAGGTTGTAAAAGAGTCAGATGTAAATGGGTCTTCAAGACCAAACGTTACTCTAATGGTAATACTGAGAGATATAAAGCTAGAATTGTCACCAAAAGTTATACTCAAAAGAATAGTGTTGATTATAATGAGACATTTTCTCCTATTTCTAAAAAGGATTCATTTAAAATTATTATGACAATGGTAGCTCGTTATGAATTAGAGCTCCATCAGATGGATGTAAACACTGCCTTTTTGAATAGGAATTTAGAGGAAGAAATCTATATGAATCAACCTGAGGGTTTCTTAGTTGAAGGAAAATAAAACGTTATGTGTAAACTTAAGAAATCAATATATAGACTTAAGCAAGCCTCCCGATAATGGTATCTCAAATTTAATGATACCATTACTTCTTTTGGTTTTAAAGAAAACATTGTTGATCAGTGTATATATCTGAAGATCAGTGGGAGCAAATTTATATTTCTAGTTCTATATGTTGATGATATCTTACTCGCTGCTAATGATCTTGGATTGTTACATGAGACTAAGACGTTTCTCTCTAAAAATTTCGAAATGAAAGATATGGGTGAGGCAACTTATGTGATAGGAATTGAAATATTCCGTAATCGATCACAAGGAATGTTAGGGTTGTCTCAGAAAGCATATATCAAAAGGATTTTAGAAAGATTCAATATGGATAAATGCTCCGCAAGTGTTGTTCCAATTCAAAAAGGAGACAAATTTAGTCTTAAGCAATGCCCAAAGAATGAATTGGAACGTACAGAAATGGAAAGAATTCCTTATGCATCTATTGTTGGGAGTTTAATGTATGCTCAAACCTGTACTAGGCCAGACATCAATTTTGTTGTTGGAGTGCTAAGCAGATACCAGAGTAATCCTGGATTGGAACATGGGAAAGCTGCAAAGAAAGTTTTAAGATACTTACAAGGAACAAAAGATCATATGATCACTTATAGAAGATCCGATCATCTTGAAGTGATTGGATATTCAGATTCAGATTATGCTGGATGTGTTGACATGAGAAATTGACATTTGGCTATTTGTTTCTTCTAGTTGGAGGAGCAATCTCGTGGAAGAGTGCGAAGCTATCTATCATTATTGAATCCATTATGGAAGCTGAGTTTGTGGCATGCTTTAAAGCCATGGTTCATGGTTTATGGCTACGAAACTTAATTTTAGGACTTAGAATTGTTGACAGTATTGCCAAGTCGCTGAAAATTTATTGTGATAATTCTGTAGCAGTCTTCTTTTCAAAAAACGACAAGTATTCAAAGGGTGCTAAACATATGGAAATCAATTACTTTGCCGTTAAAAGAGAAGTTTAGAAACAAAGAGTGTCAATCGGACATATTAGCACTGATTTTATAATAGCAGATCCATTAACAAAAGGATTGCCACTGAAGACATTTAATGAACATGTCGAAAGAATAGGCATCATTCGGTACCATGATTGAATAACATGTTATTATTTATGTATTTTATGTATTTGATACTCTGAGCTTATTTATATATATATTATTTCTGATATTGGATCCTGTTATTTATTGTTAGTATATATACATGAATGGTTATGTAGATGTTAACATGATTTGTCTTTTATAAAGACATTATTGTTGAACCATTAAGATATATCTCATAATAGATCATATTAAGTTATGAACTAGTTTTGTGATGTATAGAAGGAAGTATGTCACATTAAAAGATGTACAACCGCTATTATCCTTTCTAGTTTTTTACTTAATTATGATTAATGTTGCGTCTAAAGAAAATAAATTGGATTTAAGTTTTATTATATGCATATTATGTTATATTGTTAAACCATGATTAAGTTACATGGGCCAAGTGGGAGATTGTTAGATAATTTCATTTTGTGGCCCATATATTTTGGTTTAATCATTTAAGTATGTTAAATCCCATTAGTTATTTGAATAAGAGATATTAGGTTTAATTAAAAATAAATAATATGATGTATTTACGTTGATGCAACGTAAAAATAAGGATAATAAAAAGAGGTGTCGTTTGAATTTTAAATGATAACTACTTCCTCTCTCTACCTATTAAGTCTTTCATGTATCTCTCTCCATCAGACAATATATAGAAAATAACGAAACAAAGGCCAAGAGAGAGAAAACAAAATTTGAGAATATCTTAATGAAGATTATTGGAGATTATCTGTTTAGAAAGTATCGAAAATACGATAGATCAAGGTACGCTTATGTTATTGTGAAAACTTATCAGATTCTAAGATCATGCAATTTATCATGTAAGAAAGATTACACATAAATCATTACCTTACTAACACAACTCATAGTCAACAAGATCTTTTAGATACCTTAATATTCTCTTCAACACTTCCAAATATGCTTAGGTTGGATTTGATTGATATTTGCTTACTATTCCAATGCCATAACTAATATCTAATCTTGTATGTATCATTACATATATGAGAATTGCAACTATACTTTTATAAAGAGTTTTACTCATTTGCTCCCTTTCTTGAGGTGTTTTTAGATAAAACTTTTAATTAGGACCTTTTTCTTTAATAATAGGATTATTAATTGATTTTTATATTATATATGAAATTGTTCAATAATTATCTAAATATATGTTACTTGTGAAAGAGACAATGATATCTTTGAATGATCGTTTGAAGTATTTAGTCCAAGAATGTATGTCGCTTTACATTTGTGTTTCATTTCATATTCAAATGATAGCTAGTTTTTTATTTATTTACTAAACTCACAATCATTACAAGTAATTAATATCGTTCGTATATAAAGATAAAAGCATCTTCATCAATCTTATGAAAATCATATAAAATAATTAAATTATGAAAATGGATGCACCATTATCTTAAGGATTGTTCAAGACATAAATTGATTTTAATAACTAATACACTTTGTGCTCTTGGTATGTCTCAATGAAACCTACAGATTGTCATATATAAATTTATTCTTCTAAGTCTCCATTTAGAAAAGTTGTTTGTACATTCCTTTGATGTAATTTAAGATCCATGTTGGCTATTATAGCCAAAATTAGACATATCAAAGAAAACTTCATAGCTACTAAAAATACCTCTTCATAATCAACTCCCTCTTTTTATGCATATCTTTTAGTAACCAAATGAACTTTGTATATTTTGGTATTGCCATCTTCCTTCATTTTATTTTGAGAACCCATTTATCTTGAATAGTTTTTTTGCTCATTAGGGAGATGAACTAAGTCTCATACTTGATTAGAGATTAACGAAATTATTTCCATCTTAATTGTATTCATCCATTATTCTTTAGTAGGACTATTAAGAACCACATTTACATTCTTTGACTAACACTCTTTTTTTACAATAATCATATGAATTTTCTCCTTCTATTTCAAAACAATGTTAATGACTTATTCAAACAACCACTTCTATGTAAATGTGATTCATGAGATACCAATTCATTATTGTCTCAATTATTCACACTTTAATTAGATACAATTATTCACACTTTAATTAGATACAATAAGTAAACTCTCATTAGGGTGCAATATGAATTGACCTTAAGTCATTTATTTTCTATATGGCTTTCGTTCTAATATAGTCCCACTTATTGATTCTATTTCACCCTGCTTTTGAAAGTTATTTTCTAAAAATGTGATATTTCGTTATTCAAATATAATTACTCCTTTTTACTTGTTAGCCTATGAGCACATATTCTTTTAAGTGTTCAAAGTCATCATTATTATCATCAACACCCAGTTAAAGTCCTGCTAAGGCGCAGGGTCTAGGAAGGTTTGATAGTAAACAGGCTTACCCCTTAATAGTAGAGAGGTTGTTTCCGGTAGACCCACATGCAATATGTCATGAAGAACTTACAGTAAACATGGATGTGCATATATATAAGAGAAATAAGGTAAAATAAATCAATACATCAAATAGACTTTAAGTGTTCAAAGTATCTAATAAAAATAATTCCATTCCATTTTGAGCCTACTTTATCATATTTTTAGAGAGACTATGAATGTAGCAATACTCCTATAGTTTAAGACTTGTCATATCATATTTTCTATCTACCCATAACTTATGTGGAATATTTGTAACTAATTTTATGTGCACTTAATTAAGTATATAAGTAGTTGTGAGAAATGCATCACCTTAATAGGTGATAGATAAAATTTCTTATTTTATTATGAACATAAATATTTCTTGAAGCATTCAATTTCTTCTTTCTGCAATGTCTTTTGTTGTGTGGTTCGAAGAATAAATAGTTGTTTTTTTTATTTTTTTCATCACTTAACAGCTTGAATTTATAAGACAAATATTCTTGTCCTTACTCAATTCTCAGTGCTTTTATTTTATTACTTAATTAATTCTCAACCAAATTCTATATTTATAAAACAATTTAATACTTTGAATTTATAAGAAATCAAATAAACGTAATTATATTAAATAGTCATTTATAGTAATGATGAAATAATAGATCCACATCACACTTTCAATTAAATTATAAATGTTGGAATGAATTAATTATTAAAAAACAACTTTTTATCATTTTATTAGTTAAACAATGTTCACAATGAGGTAGATTTATTTAATTTAAATTGCTTAAAATGTATTCAAACGGAAGCAGTCCATTTTCACATTTTCTAAACGTTTTCTAAGTTCCCATATACATGTGACAAATTCAAATTGAATACATTTTCCGTATGCATTCTTATTGTCCCTCAAGTTAGATCTGGTGGAGAAGCAAAACTTTAAACCCAACACTTTCTTGCTTTAGTCTTCTTAATGGAGTTACCGGTCAACTATGATATGTATTTATTATCATAGCGTTAAAATGCTGAATGCAGAGTTTTCAAGTTGCCTGCTAACACTTTACATTTAGGATGCAGATCCTAGCTCATTGAGAAATGCATACATGTACCTTAAGAAGTGGAATTCTCCTAGCATTAGTCTAGACAATCTCAGAAGACTTTTATTTGCGCAAAATAGACTACTTTCACCTTTCCCAGTCATAAATTTGTTTTGTAACATTGCAAGTGTAGCATAAATCAGCTAGTTGTCAGTATGCTCAAGTGAAAATTAGTTTCGGAGCATTTTTATCTTTAACTCTTTGCAAAGCCCTTTTGGATAATTTTTACTTTTCTCATAAAGTTGGACAACATTTAATTATATTTTTCAATTTTTAAATAACTTATCGATTAAGTTATGTAATTCGATCCGGATAAAGACAATAAAGTGGCCCAATAAATGATCTAAGTCAATGGGTCGAAGTTCGGGAGAAAAATGGATCCCGATCAGTGTGGACCGGACCCATATTGGGCCTAAGACGTCAAAGCCCAATATGGAAGTTATATATAAAGTTAAGATCTCTTCTAGTTGCTCATGTCATTCATAAGCATAAGGATTCTCTGACTCGTTAAAAGAGCTTACATTTTGAAAAAACTGTAGAAAGACATTGACCGCGTTCCGGTGAGCAGTTCCCTTGAAGACGACGATAGATTTGCGCTCGTTTCTACTTCGAAAAGCTCATTTGAAGTTATAGAACCGAAATAAGGTATTTTCCACATTTTTTCATTTATTTCCCTTTCACGTTCGATCCAGGATACATAACTAAGGTCCCGTTATGTATTACACGTGGTATCAGAGCGGTGAAGTGATCGGGGGGTTAAAAACAAAGATTTTTCAGTTTTTTTCCATAAGCCTTTGTTTGGATGGAGGGAAAACAAGAGAAGAGAAAGGAAGAGAATTGTATTTCTCTTGATTTCCATTGTTTGGACAAGAATAAACAAAAGGAAATGGAGAGAATTGAGAGGAATGGAAGGGAAATTTGGGTCATTTTTATTGCCCACCAATATGTTATCTTGCATTTCCCTCCCTTTCCCACCAATTGGTGGGAAAGGGAGGAAGGTGGGAAAGGGAGGGAAATGCAAGATAACATATTTCTTTTCCTTTCCTTTCCTTTCCCTTGTTACACAAAGGATCCAAACAAAGGCTAAGGTTCTCGAAGAATAAAGTTTCGTTTCTCAGTTTTTCTTGCGTTTCATTGCATGAAATTGGTATAAATGTGTCTAGCCTTGAGAAACAGGATGAAAATTTGACCCAAAAATTGCCATTTTTCGGCGAGGGCGTGCATCACCATCAGGTGTGTGTGGTACACGCACTCGACAGTGGCACGGCCGGGCAACTAATACTAATCAGACACGTGTCTGGTGCATATCGGTGGGCACGTCTGCGCATCATCGCACATGTGTTATAAGTGCCAGAAGCATCCCCTGAGCGTCTGACACGCTGAGCGTCTGACACGAGAGTGTGTCCAGCATGTGCCCCTTGCACTAACACGTGGGCTGACGTCTCTATGACGTCAGCAGCTAATGTTGTCGGCTGACATTAGCTGTACAAAAATTCCAAAAAACACCAAAAAATTTCAAATTTCTTGTAAAGGTGCCCGGAGTGGTTTGGGTCAGTTTTCGAGTTTGAGAAATTCATAAAGTGATTTTTTCCATTTTTTGGGTTTATTATATTAGTAATAAATTAAAGTTTAACTTCAGGAAAAGGAATTAAGGCATTTTGAAGCCAATTTTGAGTGAATTTTCATGCTTCAGACATCACATGAGGGAGATACTTCAAGTTTTCGCATCTTAGATCTCATGTTCATTGTTTGGGATTGCATGATAGTCATTCGAAAAAGAAATTAAGACATTCTAAAGCCATTTTAGTGAATTTTCATGCAATGAACTTGCCATAAGGGAGATACATAAGGTTCTCATATCTCAAGTGGTCAATTTAGTGTTCGGTGATGCATGATAGTTGCTCTAATGAGATTTTTTTGCTACAAAAGTCTCAAATAAAGTTTTCAAAGAATGTCTTTAGCACTAATGAGTGACAATGAGACTGTGCATTCGGGTTTTGCATTTATTGATATTACATCACATACCATAAGCCCATAAAAGAATGTAAGGATAACATAAAGAATGTGAAAATAACATAAAGATGTATCCATTGTATTTGTAGATCTTTTGAGTGCTGATGAGATTGTAGTCACCATAGTGTCCTTTCAAGCCAATATTTTGAATTGTTTTGCTTATTGGGGGATGTCTCTGATTTTATGTTTGGTTATTCTATCCAAAGGTTTTGGCGTTACATAAAATTTTGAGATGTGTATAAAGGCATTAGTTGGAGGAAAGTCATTACTTAAATGATTTATTCGTCCATAGGTAGTAGTGTCATAAGAGTTGATGGCTTATACTCTAATCGCTTTTATGTAGAGGTCTAATTGCATATATTATGTATTCAACCTAAAGGTGTTTCATAATATGTGTGATCGGATTCTCGGTAAAGATACTATTTAATGGCTTTGAGTGTCGCTGTTATCCTACATTTGTGTTGATCCTTACATTGTTATTATTCAATCACCTTTTCAGTCAACAATCACAGTGTCACTATTGAAACCCTGGCTAGTTTTAATTTGAAGAAGTGGACAGAGGATGTATTGAATGCAATGGAGAAAGCTGAAATTGATATGGCCATATATGCAGATAGGCCATGTCCACCTACATTCATGAGCTCGAGAGCTCATAAAGCAGCCTATGTAGTCTGGGATCAGTCTAACAAATTATGTCTTATGACCATTAAGAGATCCATACCTGACCATCAGCTTAGTGGACTTTTGGAAACATACATAGTAAAGAAGTTTCTTGGTAATGTCATCCAGAGGTACATAGTCTCACCTAATGTTGAGATGAATGCCTTAATGAAAGAATTATTCTCCATAAGGTATAAGGAGAAGGGGGAGTAATGGAGTACATATAAAAAATAATCCATCTTCACAGTAGACTGAAGACCTAGAGGTACACAGTCTCACCTAATGTTGAGATGAATGCCTTGATGAAAGAATTATTCTCCATGAGGTATAAGGAGAAGGGGGAGTAATGGAATACATATCAAGAATAATCCATCTTCACAGTAGACTGAAGATGTTAAATATTCCTCTTCTTGATGTTTTAATAATTTACTAGACTTTGAATACACTCCTCCAAAGTTTAGTAATCTGATGAGGACATATTAATCGCTAGATGAGGAATGGGACAATGCTTTGATTGCCCATTATGTTGCTGAGGAGGAGAAACTTAAGATAACTACTCCTACAACACTTGAAGCAACTAAAGGGAGGGCAAACATGAAACCTACTAAGTTCAAAGGTAGAAAGACTAAATCTTCTCCACATGCTGATGCTGGTCAATCTAATGATGGTAATGGTCCTGCAGACATAAAGAAGCCAATAGTATAAGGCCTACAAAGAAAGATTAAGACCATCAGATAACTCATTGGCTTATCAATTTGTGAATCTAATTTGGCGATAGTCACATTAAGTTCTAAGTGCCTAGATAGTGGAGTATCTAATTATGGTGCTTCCATAATGTAAGGGTTTATATCCAGAATAGAGCCAAATAAAGGGAAGGAGAAACTAATGGTTGGCAGCAATGAAGAAGCAGATGTAATATCTATAGGGAATGTATGTCCTGAACTTTATTGTAAGGTTTAATTTGGTTTTTTACACGACACAATTTATATTTAATCTTTGCATCAATTTTAGACAAAGAAAGTTAATGTTTTGTATTAATGCTCCTATTGTACAGTTATTGTTTAATGCAAAACATAATGGTACAACTTCCTTGTCATATGATTTGTATAGAATGTGTCTTACTCCAAATTAGATATATGTTTCTTCGTATCTTGCCAAACAAGTTTGGAAAGACGACCCTGATAAAGAATTAGTCATACATGTTATGGCATAAAGATTAAGCCACATTTCTAGAGCTATGGTTGAGAGATTGGTTAAGGAAAGCATTATCTCAATTCTAGATTTTAATGATCTAGAAACATGTGCTGACTAATGCAAGGGTAAGTTAACTGAAATAAAGATATAGAGGTCAATTTGTGTTTCTGGCTTGTTGGGTTTGATATATACGAATATTAGAAGACCTTATATAGTTACATTGTGCAATTCTAGATATATTCTGACATTTGTTGATGATTATTACCATTACAGTTTATGTGTTCTTGCTTAAAGACTGAAGGTTGAGAACCGATTGGGAAAATTCATCAAGATGGTCAAATCTGACTGTGGAGGAGAATATCATGGCAAACATGATGTTTTAGTACATGAAAAGGCCCGCTTGCCAGATATATGGAATCAATTACAATAGTGACTTAATTCAATATGCCAGGTAATCCTGAGCAAAATGGTGTGTTGTCGAAAGGCATAATTGCGCCCTAAAGGACATAAATAAGTCAATGCAGAATAGGACTAATCTACCTAATTATCTAAAAGTGTGAAAATCCAGCCTTACACGTATTCGTGTATGGGGCTGCCCTACTGAGGTAGTATAATCCTTATAAAGAAAAATTGCATGCTTGTTCCACTCATTGCTAATTAGTCGGATATCTCAACCACTCTAAAGGCTACAAATTTTACTATAGAGAAAGGAGGGACTAGAATAGTGGAATCACAAACAATCAAGTTTCTAGAATGCAATGTCTATGATGATGGTAGGCCCTTTAACCCTTCAGATAATAGTAGAAAGGATACTACAATTATTATGTACCCATTATTCAAACAATTAGATCGGGTGGATCTAGGTCTTAGTATCATTCCTGTATAGGAACAAGAACCCATACCTATACACACAGAGGTTCCTAGGGGTACAAGATCTAATGCAGTTGCATAGATCCATTAGAGTGAGATGACACGTTATCCCATCTGATTACATAGTCTATTTGGTGAACAAGATTATGATGTTAGACATGTTGAGGATCCAGTTACTTTTATAGAAGCTATTTTTGGACCCAATGCAGATTAGTGGTGGGATGCAATGACTGATGAGATGCAAGCCATAAAGCATAGTAAGGTTTGGAAGCTAGTTGATTTGCAACAAAACTGCAAACCCATCAGTTGTAAATGAGTTTCAAGACCTAAAGGTTTTCAGGATAAAGTTAATTGGTTTAAGGCTAGCTTAATTGCCAGTGGGTTCACTCAGAGAGAAAGGTTTGACTTTGATGTTACCTTTTCTCCAGTATTCTTGTATGATACATTTTGAGTGATTACAGAAATTATAGATCATGATGATATAGAGTTACATCAGATGGCTGTCAAAACCACTTTCTTGAATAAAGGCCCTTATGAAGAGGTCTATATGGTACAACCTGAAAGATTTCAGGATCCAGATGGAACTGACATAATTTGCATGTTAAGTAGATCAATACATGGTTTACATCAAACCTTGAAAGATTTCAGGATCCAGATGGAACTGACATGATTTGCACGTTAAGTAGATCAATATATGGTTTACATCAAACCTCTCAAAAGTGATACCTTACATGTGATGAGATTTTGGCCTCTTTCAGCTTCATGGAAAATAAAGTTAAAAAATGCTTGTATCACAAGGTTAGGGGAGCAAATTTATCTTTCTATTATTGCATGTGAATGATATGTTGCTCACATTGAATGTCTTGACTATCTTGTATGACATTAAGCAACTTTTAGCCAAGCATTTTTACATAAAGGACCTTGGTGAAGCATCTTTTGTCCTAGGTATGCAATTTTACCAGGATAGATCTCAACACTCATTAGGCCTGTCACAGAGTGCATACATTGAGTAAGTGTTACAAAGGTTTAATACGGTTGACTGTAAACCTAATGTAGCACCAATCTCTTATAGTGAGAGATTATCTTTGGCACAGTGTCCAAAGAATAAAGTAAAGAGAAAGGTTATGAGGAATATTCCATATTCTAGTACGGTTGATAGCCTGATGTATGCTCTGGTATGTACTAGGCAGGACATTGCATTTACTATTAAACTATTTGGTCAATATCTGGTTAACCCAGGGATAGACCATTGGAATGTAGTCAAGAGAGTGTTAAGATATTTAAAGGGAACTAAGGATTATATGTTGACATATAAAAAAGTCAACAATCTAAACCGTGTAGAGAACTCAGATTCATATTTTAGTTATGTGTCCAGACGAACGAAAGTCCACTTAATGTTACATTTTTTTGTTTGCAGATGGTACAATTTTGTGGAAGAGTGTCAAGTAAACTGCTGGACCCCGTTCCCGAAGCCCGGCCATCGATGCCGAACCCCGTTCCCGGAGTCCAACTATCCGAACGGAGTCACGAACCATTGGGCCCGAGTCCCGACCCCCAGGCTGAACCCAGGGTG